>CM056386.1:7600161-8098628 GCA_029718625.1 Synaphobranchus kaupii | reverse complement strand
CTATCTTTGTCTCTCTCTCTCATTCTCAACCCCCCATCAAAGATAAGCCAGTCTTTGCCATAAATGACCCCTCTCCCCCCCCCCTCCCCCACACCTTAACCCAATCAGGACAGGGATGGTCTTCCTGTGGAGGTATTTTATGAGTGTACCGCAGAAAAAGAAGTTAGTCAATTGTGGAGTTTGTGTGAAGAAGTCATTCTTTTTGGTTCCTCGTGCGTTTCCTTTTGTTCCTGTTCCGCTGGAGGGTAAATAATTTGACAATTTTTGGCTTATCTCTCTCTTTTCTGGTATATTTCCAAATTAATGTCTGGTTTAATGTCTTCACTTTTGTGAATTATAAGTAGTCAGCCTACAATCCTTCGTGAATGTATGATTCCCAGTCATTATTCTAATTGAATGTTTTCATTTAATAAAATTACTTAATCTCAAGACCTGATTTAGACTTTGTTTTGGCTTGTTAGTTGATCCACCAGGTTACTGTTCGACTTACCTATTAACGAATTTGGCGATTTAATTGATGATTGTAATTTTTAATAATAATAATTAAATTAAATCACGTAAAACTTATTTTGAATGTAGGTTAAGTGAGGGGTTCTAGCACGCAATATCGCTTGTGTTCAGTATTCAGAGTGCCGAACGTTTTAACAAGGGTATTGACTGTTGGAACCACTGGATTCAGAAAATACACCTTTTACCTAGTCCTCACTTACCCGACATAATTGGAGGTTCCACCGAGATAGGTTGTCCTATAGCATACTAAATTTTGCTATTGAGTAAACTGCGGTAAACTCTGAGACAAGTTCAAATCTTTTTCTAATCGACTGGTCTTAGATTTATTGATTTTATTTTATTTTTTAAATTTTTTTTATATTATCATGGCATACCAGACAAAGAGAGAGATGCCTCATTTACCCTCCACTGCTAACCTACCAGCATTCCCTGGCCAGTCAAGGCTGGATCAGCAGTGGTATCTCATGTTATCAGAACGGCAATATTTGATAGCCCAGTGCCCAAAATTTGCAGAACAGCTCAAGGCAATGGACCAGCTGAAGGAGGAGGCCCTTTACAACTTGCGGACTGAGTATTTGGACTATCTGATTTCTCCAGATAGTGATGAAACCAAGCGCAAGATTGTCCAAGGGATAAGGTCGTACCTAGAGAAAAGACAACATTTTCTCTACCTCTGGCGGTCAAAGCAGGCATGGGAGGAGGTAAACCAGATGTGGAAACTGGCTTGGGAAAAGCACCACTCTAAGTCAGGAGTTACTGCCAAACCAGTTTCTTCTGTGGCAGTCCAGCATGCGCTGGAAGGAGCAGTGCATGGCGCCATTCCAGCCATAACCCAGGCACCACCCCCCACCGAGGACAATACAGCACTCTCCATTGACTCATCCCCACCCCCTTCAGGCTTGGACACTTCTGTGGATTTTGTCACCTCCACAGACAATGTAGCCGCCCCCCCTGGTGAGCCCCCCTTCCCTGGAGGAATTTGGGGGAAACAGCTCTGTGTCTTGTATCACACCAGCCACCACAGAGGATGTGACCCCACAGGACGTGGAATCCGCTGCTGCAGTCCTCTCAGCTGAGCCAGGTGAGGAGACCGTCGAACCCCTGGAGGCAGAACCTGCTACTGCAGACACAGCAGCCCAGCCTGGTGAGGAGACCGTCAAACCCCTGGAGGCAGAACCTGCTACTGCAGACACAGCAGCCCAGCCTGGTGAGGAGACCGTCAAACCCCTGGAGGCAGAACCTGCTACTGCAGACACAGCAGCCCAGCCTGGTGAGGAGACTGTCAAACCCCTGGAGGCAGAACCTGCTACTGCAGACACAGCAGCCCAGCCTGGTGAGGAGACCGTCGAACCCCTGGAGGCAGAACCTGCTACTGCAGACACAGCAGTCCAGCCTGGTGAGGAGACCGTCAAACCCCTGGAGGCAGAACCTGCTACTGCAGACACAGCAGCCCAGCCTGTTGAGGAGACCGTCAAACCCCTGGAGGCAGAACCTGCTACTGCAAACACAGCAGCCCAGCCTGGTGAGGAGACTGTGAAACCCCTGGAGGCAGAACCTGCTACTGCAAACACAGCAGCCCAGCCTGGTGAGGAGACCGTCAAACCCCTGGAGGCAGAACCTGCTACTGCAGACACAGCAGCCCAGCCTGGTGAGGAGACCGTCGAACCCCTGGGGGCAGAACCTGCTACTGCAGATGCAGCAGCCCAGCCTGGTGAGGAGACCGTTGAACCGCAGGACGCGGAACCGGCTTCTACAGGCCCATCAGCCCTGCCAGGTGGAGAGGTCTACGCACCCCAACAGGTGGAGTCAGCTCCCACAGAAAAGTCCACCCAGGCCGAGGACCCCACCCCACCCCTTGTGGACTTTTCTTCCCCTCCTGCTGCTTCCCCTCCTGCTGAATCCGGGGAACCTCTGTCTGCTGCACAGACAGAAGGGGTGTGCTCTGTGGACTTTCCCACTTCCACAGTTCCTGTGATGGAGGAGATAGGGGGACTTCTGCGAAAGTCTCGCTCCCCTATCAGAGCTGTAAAGAGACCCCGGGAGAAACGGAGCAGGAAGCCAACCCCCGGCCGTTTTACGACTCCTCTGGCCCTCAAAGTCTCCGCCAGAGTGTTGTCTTGCAATCCAAAGCAAGATGAAAGCAGCCAATTTAGCACAACAGTTTCCCCCACCCTCGTCTCTCCACCCCCGAGTCACACCTGCAAGCTTCGCACACACACGTCATCCAGGGAGAGTGCAAGAGGCCTTTTCCGACATCAGAAGTGTTCGGAGAGCAGTGATGGACTGCATGCCTACGAGCAACGATCAGCCCAGCTGCCCAGAGAGGGAACCAAAGCCAAAACTGGCATAGACCCCTGGACAGAGATGAGACGGGCGTGGTTAAGGGGCATCCACGTGCGGAAGAAGCAAGATGACAGGATGCCTCCTGTCATCCCGGTTTGCTGAACGCTGTGGCCCTCCGCAGCCAAAGGACTGCCAGTAACCACACTGGGGTTCTAGGAGGTAAAACTGGCACTCTGCCTGCCTTCCCCCCCCCCCCCCCCCCCCTCACCACCCCCCCCACATCCCTACCACCACCTTTTAACATAAGACAGGCCCATGTTTTTTAGTCCCTTTTCTAAAGTGTAGGTGCCCCCTCCAATGCTGTTCCTGGGCACTTGTGGACAAGTCTGCCCTATTCAGGTGATTATTTGGACTGGCAATCTTGTGGATAGTAAATCCTGTCCGTAAGGTTCCCCTGAATGGACTAAGTGCTTATAACATGCAGTGTTCTCCTCTTCACATGTTGCTGTGAATGATAAGGCCTAAACCCTCAAGTCCCACAGTCTTCTCCTGCCACTCCCCGAAGGACCCCCAGAGGCACAAGTGCAACCGGACCCATACCCTGCCGCGGGAAGCTAACCTAAGCGACTGCCGTCAGCAGTCCACCCAACTGGACCCGAGCTCAAGGAGCCAAAACGGATTCCGACAGGGAAAGAGGTGCTTCCCCACCCGTCAGTAGAGAGGTCTTGACCGCACTTTTCCGCCTGTGGATCGTCCAGCTGCCTGTCACAGGAGACAGAGCCCCCCCGCACGCTGTGCAGAATTGGTAGCGACACTGTGGAATTAGGCGGCCTTTCACTCACACAGTTACAACATTAAGGGGAATAAGCACTGCATGTTATCCAAGGAAGTCCAGGGAGCCTCTTCCCTTGCCAGTCCAGATACCCTGACACTGGAGAAGGAATTGACTGAACCAAGGTGCCATGACAGCAGTGACAAAAAAAAAAAAAAAAATGTCTGCACCACACCGGATCATCACAATGGGACTAGTAAACTGGACATGGACTAATTGTTTTAAAGATGGTTAATGAACCATTAGGACAGTTGTTTTCATGCAGCTATCATTGTACAATGATATTTATAATGTCCAAATGTGTGGTTGTTCTGATGATGGAACGATAGGCTCTTAGCAGCTGCATGCACCTATCGTTCCAAGAGAGGGAATGACGGGATGTGGCCTAATGTCTTGTGCTCTTTCTCTCTGTCTCTCTCTGTCTCTCTCTCTCGGCCTCTCTCTCTCGGCCTCTCTCTGCCCACCCCCCCCACCCCCCCCCCCCCCCATCCCTACCACCACCTTTTAACCTAATACCATGCCCATGTTGTGTTTAAGTCCCTTTTATAGAGTGTAGGTGCCCCACCAAATACTGTTCATAGACACTTCTGGACAAGTCAGCCCTATTCATGTGATTATTTAGACTGGCAATCCCGTGAAAGGTAAACCCTGTCCGTAAGGTTCCCCGGCATGGACTGACAGCGGTCATAACATGCAGTGCTATCATTAATTGTTCCGGTCTTCACATGTTGCTATGAGTGTTAATGCCTAAGCCCTCAACTCCCACAGTCTTCTCCTGCCATTCCCTAAAGGACACCCACAGACACAAGTGCAAACAAGTGCAACCGGTCCCACACCCTGCCGCGGGAAGCTAGCCTAAGCAACTGCCGTCAGCAGTCCACCCAATTGGATCCAGGCTAAAGGAGCCAAAATGGATTCCGACAGGGAAAGAGGAGCTTCCCCGCCCGTCAGAAGAGAGGCCCTGACTGCACTTTGCCACCTGTGGATCGTCCAGCTTCCTGTCACAGGAGACAGAGCCCCCGCACGCCGTGCAGAACTGGTAGAGACACTGTGGAGTAGGTTGCATTTCACTCACGCAATTCCAACACTAATGGAAAAAGCACTGCATGTTACCCAAGTCCAGGGAACTTCTGGTCCCTTGCCAGTCTAGATACCCGGACACTGGAGAAGGAAGAGACTGAACCAGGGTGTCATAACAGCAGCGACACAAAAGAGTGTCTAATAGAGATATGACTCTAGATCACAAAGGGACTATTAAACTGGGCATGGACTAAATGTTTTAAAAATGGTTGGTGAACCATTTGGACAGTTGTTTTTGTTGTTAGCAGGTAACTGCATCTTCAATGTCCAAATGTGTAATGTGATTCCTATTTGGTGATGTAAGAATAGGTTTTTAGCAGGTGCATGCACCTATTCTTACAAGAGAGGGATGTAGGATATCTAATATTTCCCCCCTTCTCTCTATCTTTGTCTCTCTCTCTCATTCTCAACCCCCCATCAAAGATAAGCCAGTCTTTGCCATAAATGACCCCTCTCCCCCCCCTCCCCCACACCTTAACCCAATCAGGACAGGGATGGTCTTCCTGTGGAGGTATTTTATGAGTGTACCGCAGAAAAAGAAGTTAGTCAATTGTGGAGTTTGTGTGAAGAAGTCATTCTTTTTGGTTCCTCGTGCGTTTCCTTTTGTTCCTGTTCCGCTGGAGGGTAAATAATTTGACAATTTTTGGCTTATCTCTCTCTTTTCTGGTATATTTCCTAATTAATGTCTGGTTTAATGTCTTCACTTTTGTGAATTATAAGTAGTCAGCCTACAATCCTTCGTGAATGTATGATTCCCAGTCATTATTCTAATTGAATGTTTTCATTTAATAAAATTACTTAATCTCAAGACCTGATTTAGACTTTGTTTTGGCTTGTTAGTTGATCCACCAGGTTACTGTTCGACTTACCTATTAACGAATTTGGCGATTTAATTGATGATTGTAATTTTTAATAATAATAATTAAATTAAATCACGTAAAACTTATTTTGAATGTAGGTTAAGTGAGGGGTTCTAGCACGCAATATCGCTTGTGTTCAGTATTCAGAGTGCCGAACGTTTTAACAAGGGTATTGACTGTTGGAACCACTGGATTCAGAAAATACACCTTTTACCTAGTCCTCACTTACCCGACAGGCCTCTGCCCGCTTGTCCTCAGTGACATCTTCAAATCGGAAAAATCTTTCCTTCACACTACTGTCGGTAATGTAACGCAGCACATACGACATTTGAGCTGTATTACTAATGTCTGTTGTCTCGTCAACCATAACAGCTACAAACAGTGTCTTATTCACCTCCTCTTTCATTGCATCTGTTATGACATCAGCAGTTGCGTTGATCAGGTCGTTTTGGATTTTACTTGACATGCCGGAGAACACTTTTGATGTTGTCAGATGGCAGCGTAGATCGCTGTCATATTCGGCCAAAAAGTCAAGCAACTCCAAATAATTCCCTCTGTTAGCTCCATCTTTGCACACTCTGATGTCCTGTTTGGGATTTTGCAGAACAGGGAGTTTGATATGCAGTTCTGTTTGAACAGCGTCGAAGACTTCTGCAGCACTATCGAGAGGGAGAGAGGGAACTTCGAGTCCTACGACGCTACTGTAAGCGAGAACGGCATCCCGAGCTCCCGGAGGGCACAGGCAAGCGGAGACGTTCGCACCTGGTACCAGCAGCTACACAGTGGGATAATCAACAACCTTCTCACTCAGCTCAGAGACAGGTTCAAGGACCATGAAAGGCTTATGTTCCTTGCCCTCCTAGAGCCACAACAGTTCGTCACATATAGGAAAGACTTCCCTGACGCTGCGTTTACAAGTCTCGAGGAAAGTTATGGGTCCCACTTTGATCTGCCACGACTCAAAACTGAACTCGCAGTGATGTACGCCATGTCAAACTTTGAGGGAAGGAGCCCAGCCGATCTCCTCCACTTTCTCCAGCAGAACGGAGTAGATCCAGTAGCTCTCATCCAGAGCATGCACCAGCTGTATCTAATCACCTGCCTGGTCTTGACCATTCCTGTGTCCACTGCCTCAGTTGAAAGGACATTCTCATCACTGAAAAGGATCAAGACATATTCCAGAAACACCACTGGACAGGTTCGACTGTCAGCCTTGGCCTTGATCTCAATCGAGAAAGAACTCGTTATGGATTTGAAGTCAAAGCACAAACTATATGATGCCGCCATTGCCCATTTCACAAAGAAGGACCGGAGGATGGACTTTGTTTTCAAATGAGAAGGACCGGAGGACGGACTTTGTTTTCAAAAGAGAAGGGCAGCAAAATTGTCTGTTTTCAATTAAGAAGGAACAGTTGTTTTCAATTTTTTTTTTTTCCAGCATGTTTGCTTCGGGCCTATAGTGTGTATTAGAGAAGAATGCATTTCAAACATTGCATTTAGAAGTTTTATCCCAGCCTGCCAGGCTACTGTCTGTTGAAATGTATGATAATTGCAGTATGAAGTCCTATTGTTGGAAATACTGTATGAAGTTGTGTTTTTTCTGCCTGTAGTGAGGGCCTCTACTTATAATAGCCAATTGAATGAACTGGTTCTTGTTTGATGCTGTGTGTGACTGCTGTCCGTATGTTGTGTGTGTGCTCAGTGCAGGTGGTCGCTATCCTTTCAGCACCACACGCACGCAATCCTCCTCTGATGTCACTGTTGTCGCCTTTGGTAGGTCTGGAACTCGGAAAAGTCAATCAATCGTAATCTTTTAAGCAACAGTTTAGTAGACATTCTATTTACACTCATTTAGATTTCATATGAACTTGATCTTGCGCTCAAATCTCAAAATGTGAGTACTAGTAGGCCTGATTCATAAAATGTTCGCATCCATAAATAATCTAGCCTAAATCACAAATTACTGAATTTAGAACTTGATCTGGTTGGAATCAAAGCTCACGTCTTGTTCAATGCACCGGGGAAACTATTTGTAGGAGAGACTTTATGAACGTCACCATGGTGCTGCGCGAAAGCCACATGAGAGCACTTTGATTGTGACCGATTGATTTGATGAACACAATTGATAGATTGACCGATTGATTGATGACCGATCTACAATGGCCTACAGCACATTTGGTTTTTGTTGTGATATGGCCTACATTATACAGTGTAAAATAAAAAATGTGCAGTTCAAAATACAACGCACCAAGCGCCACACCCAAGGGATCTTAAAGCGTATTTCGTGAGAAATACGCCACTAAGCGGACAGCTCCGCAGTAAAGGGAGAAATGAAACAAAATAATGGGAATCAAAACCTACCGGCGTAAGCCAACAAAAAACAACCCCAAAAGAGGGCAAACTCAGCAATCGCGAGTAATAAAAACCAAAGGAATCTCACGCACTCACACAAGAGGCGTATAACTGGAGGTAAAAGAAAAAACCCCAAAAGAAAGCCCGTGTAACAAGGGCGAAAGAAACGTAATAGAAAAAGAACCTGTTACCTACAGCTCGCGGTGTGAAGGAGCTGAACAAAAGGTAACAGGTAGAGGAATATAAAATGATAAAGAGAAAAAAGGAAACAAAAAGACGAAATAAATCTTTACCCTAACACTTAACCGGACTACCTACGTTTCTGAAGAGTAACAACCAGAAACGTAGAGACCGCTATCCTTTACCTTACCGACTCCGATAGTCAAATAGCAAAGACAATATCGGAGCATCGAAAATGCGGAAAAATCAGATAGATTGCTTCGATGTCATCAAACGAAAGAACGACCGCAGAAACAGCAGCAGGCTGCCAGAAACCATGACAACGCCAGAGGATGTTGCACGGTCAGAGGGAGCAAGGCAGGGTGGTCTTTGCAGTTTTAATTCAACATGTTTTTTTCCCCCCAAGTAATCAAAAATCCCTAAGGTTAGTGATGTGAGTGACAATATAGGCTAATATCGGGTGCAAGGGATACTGTTTCTGTTATTTTTATGATGAAATTGCGGGATTTTTGGTCTCACTGAAGGCATATGTCCAATAGTCACGGTTCGCCACTGCATGGTTCCCAAAACTGCACCATGAGAAGTATTTGTGCATTAGCAGATTGGAGGAGTGGAATGGGCATTGCTCTCATACACAGAAGGGTGCTCTTAATAATGATAAAAATAAAATAGTAATAATAATGGTGCAGTTTGAAGACCTCATCTCAAGGCACTGCACAAGATTAAAACCAAAAGAAAATTTAATTTTTAAAAGTATATTAAATATGTATAGCTCAATAAAAATACAGAATTTTTAAGTACAGATTACCCAGATTCACAATAAACTACAACACAGTACATGCACTTAAAAAGGCATTGCATGAAGGCTGGCAGTTCTGTCTGTAACTGGGTGAAAGGTGGAATTGCTTCACTTAATATCCAACTGCATAACTGAGTAATATCATTATTATTATGTTATATTACATGATTGATAGATGGTCTTATCTGCAGCGACTAACACAGATTGCACATTATCGATTCTTAGAGGTGGATACTTCCTGAAGCAATTCTGGTTAAAGGGATAGTGCGCTTTCTAGAATTTTGGTTTAAATCTTATTTTCCGTTTTAGTGTATGTTTTTGATTGGCCCAGACAGTTTTTGTGTGTGATGTAAGACACTCCAAAAACTTTTGGAGGACCTGCCAGGGCATTCTGGGGTATGTGGTCTAAAGTACAACACACATCAAGTAGCCACAGCTTGTACAGTGACATTATGCCTCCTTACACTGAAACTGAAACAATATTTTTTTAAACTACAGAAAGTTAACTATCCCTTTTAGCAACTTATACCCAGGTATACAGTGACTGTGACCCACCTGGGTCTTAACCAACAAACTTAATCGATACAACCCACACTGCTGCTGCACACCCACCCTAACTGCAACGTGTACATTAATGCACCCACAGTAACACTCCAGCATCTATTTTTGGCACACCCATCTCTTCTGTGTTTTCGGTGCTTTTTGAACTCTGGAAATGCAGTAAATGCTTGTTCTCTTGATTTGAAATAATTACAACCTGCCAGGAGTTTGGGCCCTGCTAACCCCCTAAGACCTGGCAATTCATTTTTGTCCCCCTTTGTCTCCTATCTTAAGAACCATATATCCTAATTTGCTGAAACCTACACTACATGGGACATTCAATTAAAATAAATAAATAATATTTTTGAATATTATTTCTGCTGGGTCTCTGGAGTTGGAGGATATAAGAGGGGACTGAAAAAGGGTCCCTCAAACTAGCCGTGCTAAAAGGAGCTAACCCAGATTCTGTGTTTCACTCATTTGATCAGATGGTTACTCGAACAGAGGGACTACCCGATGATGGAAAAATGTTTAGTTTGCCAGTAAACCAAGGAATTTTAATTCAGGTAAGCTAATGTTAGTGGTGACTGTGGAGGCTTTGTGCGGCTTATTGGCCCCTGTACCATTCCTCAATCATGAGTTTTAGTCCTCAGCTTCGTCTAAACCAGGAAGATCAAAGTGCCATTTAGGCCTACATGAACTGAATGCTTTGCAGGTATGAACCAGTTTCCTCAACAACTCTGCCATACTATCTTCCATTGAAATGTGGAAAAAAAAACACAGGACAGAAAAACCCTTTTGGCTAAGATCTTAAAGTTCTCCCATGATTCACCACTTCTCCATCCAATAGGGGTGCCCCAGATATAGCCTGAAGACAGCAGTCAGGGTAATCCACAACAGTATTGCTGACTGTATGCATTGCGTTCCCTGTGTGAAAGGATAATTACTTTCACTGAATCCGTCCACTCTGCTCCGGGCCCCGCACAGAGACCCCAGTTCAAAGACAGTGCCTCAAGGTCTGGGAGGGAAAGCCTGTGGTTAGGAAGCCTGATAAATGCAGTTTGTCAAAGACACAGTTCAAAATAAAGGGATTTGCAACCATTTAGAAATTGTATCTGAAGAGTTGTGTCTATCATAGCTTCCCTACTAATTTTGCCTTTCTGTTCTACAGGATGGTTTCTCATGTAACCCCTTTAGAAACTCATGTTGCTTAGACACGTTTTAGGGTTGTATTTAAGGTTGGTTTGAGCTATGTAATTACTTGCACCATTTCTGGTTATTAATTTTCCAAAATATTCTCTCTTCTGAAACCATATACAGTGCCCTCCATAATGTTTGGGACAAAGACATATTTCTTGATTTGGTTCTGTACTCCACAATTTTAGATTTGTAATCAAACAATTCACAGGTGGTTAAATGTATTTTATATGTTTTATTATATGTAGAAATTACAGCACTTTTTATACATAGCACCCCCCCCCCCCCCATTTCATTTATGTTATGTAAATGAAAGTAGTCATGTTTATTACTTTGTCGCGTATCCTTTGCATGTGTTGTGGAATAAAGCCACTCTGAGGTTCGGACTGGTGAAATTCAAGAAGTTTTATTCATGCATACATGGAGAATAAACACATCGTTCACAGTCAGTGTCCATTCTGAAGTTTCACAAAACAAGCCTTCATACTTATACGCTTTTGATAATACAAAACAGGATAGAGACTGTCCTCCCTTCCCTCCCTTAATTGTTTTGAGAACATAAACCTCATTATCATCCTCAGCCCCCTCTGGCCCAAGGTCTCTTGGTCCCAGACATGCATACAGACACAGGTGGGAGAAGAGTTTTATTATCGTTTCGGTTTGCCAGCAGTTCTCTCAGTTCACACACACAAAGTATTCCTTCAGTCAAATATCCTGCTCACAGTTTTCAGCTATTTTGCAGCATGCAAACTAGGCCCAGAGCGAGGTCACAAAGCCCTCAGGTTATACCTGTTATATCATTTTAATTTTTATAATTACTGAAGCATCCACACTCCCCCCCTTTGTCCTTAGGAGGACAACTCTTACAGTTCAGTTTCAATTTTACAAAATTCATCAAAAGCATAATTTATTTCCTTCTCAGGATAATCAGCATAATATCGGACTCGCCGAGAAATCATCACCGACGTAGTTGCGTCTTCAACGCATGCACTGCACATAAGCCTAATGGAGAAGATTATAACAAGCAGGATTACAAACAGGGTTAAACCCCAAAAAACGAAATGAGCGATCTTAGCTCCCCAGCTCCCCATGAAAGATTCCAGCCACTCTCATGGCTGGCAAAACATATCCCACCCCACAATTTCCCACCCACGGAACAGGGAGGCTGGAATATGCATTGTGACCACAAATCCACTACAACCATGTGGTGCTGGGTACGTATAAGTGTTTCCACCTAGTGTATCTTTTATAGGACAGAAATTTACTTCCAACGTAACAACATTCATCGTCTGTTTATGGTTTAGTTTCATTAGGCTAGGCAGTACTCTGTAACAACCTTTGTGGAGCACGCTATTGAAATAGAAAGATCTGTTTGGCTTTAAAACAAGAGAGCAGTTACTCCGCCCCACAAAAGTTCCTGTTTTATTGTCAGATGTAATACACCATGTAAAAATACTTGGGGACAGAGTCAATGGTATGGGTATATAACCTCTTTTTCCCTCATCCTTTCTGGGGTGTATTTTTGTAATGTTAGAACAGTAGTTATCTCACACACTACCTGTAGTCCCTTGGGGATAAGGTAACCCTTCTACAGCCGTAACACCTGTTTCGGCCTGAAACTGGTCTCCTACCTGCCAGAGGTGACGAACTGGCTTGGAGGCCCATGAAAGGTAAACTTGCAGTTGAAGACCAAGGGATTAATCCACACACATAACATTTAGACACATTTTGAGATTTAGCTAATGAGCATAGTTCATGTACGTACATATTCTTGTGAATTGTACTATCGCAGTTTTCCGCAGGTGGACTTTTATCTGGACCCAGTCCCCTGGCTGGAGGGAGTGGCAAGGTGTGCTGGGCTCCTTCTGCTGTGCGGCTTTCACCTGTGAATGTAAAGATCTTATACTTCTAGTTAGCTTCCCACGAAAGTCCAAGATTGCATCGTCCATCATTGATAAATTCAACGTTGACATGTCCATTGGCGGTGTGAACGGTAATCTCAGTGGTAATCTCATGAGAATCTCATGGGGGCTCAGTCTCGTTTTCCGTTGGGGAGTGCCGCACATACTCATCAATGCAAGTGGCAGCGCGTCTGGCCATTTAAGATTAGTCTCAGCACAAATCTTGGCCATTTTGTTTTTGAGAATTCCATTTGCCCTCTCCACCGCACCTACAGATTGCGGATGATAAGGGCAATGGAGCTTCTGCTTAATGTTCAAAGCAGTACACAATTCTCTTACTATCTGTCCAGTAAAATGTGTACCTCTGTCACTGTTGATGCTCCCAGGAATTCCAAATCTACAAATCACCTTCTTCAGTAAAAGTTTTACAACAGTCCTTGCATCAGCCTTCCTACAAGGGAAAGCTTCAATCCATTTTGAAAACATATCAACGATTACAAGTACATATGCATAACCACAACACTTTTGCATTTGAATAAAATCTATTTGAATGTTTACAAAAGGACCCCATGGTGGAGGATGTGCAGCTGGCATTGGCTTCTGGGGCTTTCCCACATTATGTTGTTGACAAATCAGGCAGCTTCCACAGTGCTGCATTGCAACCTTTGAAAACCCCCCTACCACTCTCTGTTTATGGCTGCTATCATTCCTCCCTTGCTCACATGTGCCACACCGTGAGACATACGAGAAAAATAGGGGAGAAGAGCGGTGGGGGGCGACCGGGCGGCCGTCCAAGAAACGCCACACACCGTCTTCCTTCAAAGAACACTTCAAAGAGATCCAAGATTGTTTCTCCCGGTCATCAGCGTACGCTTGTAAGGCAGCAACATCATTGTGGGTAGAAACATCAGGGATCTGAGAAAACGCTTGGAGGATTGCAGAGGAGAGAGACACAGCCGCAGCCTTTGCTGCTTGATCAGCTAAGGCATTACCTTTACTGACGTCATCTGTCTGGCGTGTGTGTGCTGCACATTTAACAATGGCCAAACTTTTTGGCAGAGAAATAGCTTGCAATAGATTATCTACCAGATAAGAATTTTTAATGGGAGTTCCTGCTGCTGTGAGGAAACCTCGCTGTTTCCAGAGTGATCCATAATCATGTGCTACACCAAATGCATATCGTGATTCTGTATATATTGTAGCTGTTTTCCCTGTGGCTAGAATACATGCGCGTGTGAGTGCATAAAGTTCTGACATCTGAGCTGAACAAGAAGAGCAGAGAGGATACACCTCTAAGCACTCATATTGAGTACAAACAGCATATCCTGACAGTAACTGACCTTCTGAGGTGCGATAACAGGAACCGTCTGTGTATAAAATAAGTTTGGGGTTAAGCAGGGGGTTATCAGCTAGGTCTTGACGCAGTTTAGTGACAACATGAATAGCAGCTTCACAATCATGCTGTTCGCGATCCACTGGCAAGGGTAATAGAGAAGCAGGATTTAAAACAGGACAACGCTGTATAGAAATGTGAGGAGATGAAAGAAGCAGAATCTCATAGCGAGTGAAGCGAGAAATAGAAAAATGTTGAGTCTTAGCGCTGAGCAGAAGTGCTTCGATTGCATGTGGGACCAACAGCGTGAGCGGGTTTCCTAAAACTAATGAGGTGGAATTTTCAACAGCTATAGCAGCTGCAGCTACAGCTCTCAAACAGGGTGGAAGAGCCGCAGCTACAGGATCAAGCTGTTTACTAAAATAAGCAATTGGACGCTGTTTGTCCCCATGCTTTTCAGTTAGGACTGCCAGAGCGAAGCCCCCCTTCTCATGGCAGTACAGAGAAAAAGGTTTATCGTAATCTGGAAGTCCTAGAGCAGTGAGAGTGTTTTCAATTCAGTAAAGGAAGACAACGCTTCCTCAGACCACTGTAGTGGTTCCGGAGTGGTAGGCTTCATCATTTCCCATAAGGGCTTAGTTAATGCTGCAAAATTAGGGATCCACTGTCTACAGTATCCTGTCATTCCCAGAAAAGCATGCATCTGCGTAATGCTGACAGGCTGAGGCACAGAACATACTGCCTGAACCCTTTTTCTGACAGATGTCTGTGTCATTTTGTTATGTCATGGCCCAAATAAGTGATTTTTTCTTGGCATAACTGCAATTTGTTCTTGCTCACTTTATGACCAGCCAGTGCTTTTAATAGAATGAGAGAATCCTAGCTTGCAAGGAAGGGGAGGCTAACAATAAGTCGTCTACATATTGTATGAGTACAAAGCCTCCTGTAAAAACCACTGTAGACAAATCATTTTGTAATGCTTGAGAGAAAAATGACGCCGATTCTGTATAACCTTGCGGCAGGCGCGTCCAAGTATATTGACGCCCTTTGTACGTAAATGCAAACAAATATTGGCTATCAGGATGAATAGGGATAGAAAAGAAAGCAGAACATAAATCAACAAAAGTGAAATGTGTAGCAGTCATCTCCTGCCTGTTCCTGTCCAGCCTGTTCCTATCCAGCCCTGCTCTAGCCCTCCTGCCCGCCAGTCCTTCCCCGTCCTTGTCATGGTTTTTGACCCTTTTTCCCTTGCGGTCGGTTTCCTTGGTAGCCACGCGAGGGCACTGCCCTTTTAGTGGATGTTTGCTCCGCCCCGTCTTGATTGCGGAGCTTCTCTCAGCATCTCATCTGTGCGTGGTGTTTTCCTCCGTTCTGGGCTTTGATATTAATTTGTATTGTCTGGCATTATTTGCTCTGTTTTGTGTGTGGTATTATTTTGCTCTTTGATTGCTTAGCCAGTATGATTAGGTCTAGGTTTTTTAAGGAGACCCTTTTTGCTCCAGTGGGCTATATTGGAGTAATGCGGGACTTGCCTTTGTGGATATATTAGGACTTTATTTTCTGTCTCTGCTTTCTGGTCTTTCCTTTCTTCCCTTGCCTAGACCTTTAGCCTTTTCTGTCTCTTCCTCCTCTCTCTGTCTGCTTTCTTCCATGAAAGCGAGAGGAGTCTTTGTTTGTTTGTGGGTGTATTAGTATAGTCATTTCTTACTAAGAGACCGGGCGTTTTTATCGTACTGACAGGCAGGGCTTTATTTATTCGGAGAGGCAGGGCGTGTATTTTCTATTAAGCTTGCGTTAGTCTTTTAGCTGGTAAATGTCCGGTGCAGCTGTCCTGTTCGTCCTTCGGTACCTGTCTCCGTACATGGAGCTTTGGCGATTTTGTTCGGAACTGTAGTTCTGTTTCGTCCTTCGGTACATGTCTTCCTATAGGGAGACCGGGCGATGTTGTGGACATGTTAGCCTGTGACTGCGAGTCTCTGAAAGTAGCCTTGGAACATTAGCTCTCTGTTCCTTTCGCCTCGTTACATTCTCCTTTACTGAGAGGCTAGGGCGTGTATTTTCTACTAAGCTTGTGTTAGTCATTTTGCTAGTAAAGGTATGGGATGGCAGTTTACCGGCGGCTCACCTGTAAAATGTTTCTCTCCTGGGAGATCGGGTGTTTACCCCCCTTTATGTTTTCTGCGTGTGACTACGAGCTTATGGAAGTAGCCACGGAATGTTGGATCTCTGTTCCTGTCGCCTCGTTACATTCCTCTTTACCGAAAGGCAGGGCGTTTATTTTCTACTAATCTCGCGTTAGTCATTTAGCCAGTAAATGTCCGGTGCAGCTGTCCTGTTCGTCCTATACGGTACCTGTCTCTGTACATGGAGCTTTGGCGATTTTGTTCGGAACTGTAGTTCTGTTTCGTCCTTCGGTACGTCTTCCCATAGGGAGACTGGGCGATGTTGTGGACATGTTTGTGTGTGACTGCGAGTCTGAGAGTAGCCTTGGAACGTTAGATCTCTTCCTTTCGCCTCCTCGTATACTCGTATTATTTTGCAGTGTTTGTTGGCTGTGTGTTTTATTTGTGCCATTATGCTACTCACCTGTTCTTATGCGTCTTGTTACCGAGGCAGGGCGTTTATTATTTCTGGCTCTTTCTTTAGTCACTTTGCTCGTAGAAGTATGGGAGCCCAGTGCTTTGTTCCATTAGCCTTGTTTGGTTTTCTTACTGAGAAACCTGGCGTTTGTGCTTCTACTCATTGGCGTGTGACAGTGAGCCGGTTAGTAGCTTTGGTACGTGTGTTCCCTGTCTTGTCTCCTTCCCTTAATTACAGGGTTTCCCGTCCTAGTGGCCTTGTGCTTAATGAATCCCCTTGCTGCATTTGGCCCCTCCTACCTCACACGTCACACCACCATTACAGTCCTAGCCCTACTCCTGCCCTTCTTCCCCAGATCTGATGGAGTCCCCGGTTCTGACACCTGCCTGTTCCTGGACTTTGCTTTTGCTCATTCTGCATTTCCCTGTTTGCTGAACACTGATCTCTGCCTGGAACTGACTACTAATTTGCCTTGCCTTTATTACACTGTTTGCTGGACTTTGACCCTGTTCTGTCGACCTTGAATAAAGCCTATTCCTATCATTCTGGTGTATGCCATTGGTTCTGATCCGTTCACATAACAGGAACCCATAGTTGTTAACACCAGACAGAACAGCCACCGCAGTCGAATGCTTGGACTTACTTCAGAATAAATAGTTCAGCCCTGGAATTATATTCACCTGACCCATTGAAGCCCTAACGAGTAAATCACCTGGGCCTGGGCCTTAGTAATCATCTTTTTAAAAAGTAACAAAGAATAATCCAAAAGGGTTCCCAAATTTTTGCACAGGGCCTTTTTCCTTCTTTTAATTATTTTGAAACTGTAAAAAATGTAAATAAAAAGTAATCTTGCTTTAAAATTTGAAGAAATGTGTCATAAATAACATAAATAAATACATAAATACAAGTGGAGCATCTCTTCATCATGTATCATCTTTGGCTGAATGCGGAAATATAAGATGACAGCACCGCAAAGCAATATTAGCCTACTGCCGGATTATTTTCTAAAATGCGTTTTTTGAGTATTTCTTATTATTATTTTGATCATGGATGAATTTACCTGTGATGTAAAACATTGTAAATTGTATAATCGCTTTATAATATATTTTCTGTCAGTTGTTTTTTTTCCCGCCGTCTGTGACTCATTATGGTTATTTGTTTCAGGTGTTTTGCTGGCTACATAAGCTCAGCACCTTCTTTGTTCTGGGCTTTTGTGTAAGCTTCGTTTACGCACTGGCCGGTAATATCGGGTTAGAAATTGAAGACTGCTTATCTTTTCTGCCTTTAATGATATGCGGGAACTTCATTAGCTTTGAGTTATAGGTTTAGCCTCTAGGACTTCTACTTTCCTATTTTCTTTCTCTAGCTAGTTCTTTCTTCAGTTTTATTTCAGTCCTTGTGGAGGCTGTAAGCTTTGTTACCTTTTTCTTCTACCTCCTCGTTTTAGCTCTTTTGTATTTTATTGAGCTGGAGGTTTTTTCTTTCTCTTTATATTCTGCTCGAGTCTTCGAGCCTGTATTCGCCCTCTTTTCTGTGTTGATTTCTGTTGGCGTATTCACTGGGAGTTATTTCCCTTTCCGTTTATTTTTTCCTGTTCTGTCAGGGTATTCCTTTTCTTTCCCCCAACTTGTGGTTATCCACGTTTGTGGGTAGCTTTTAGAACCCCTTCCAGTCGTGTCTGCTTCTCCGACCCCTTTATCTAGTACTTCTCTATCTTCTATCTCAATATCTGCTATGACATTCTGAGTACTGAATATTCCTTCCAGCCTATTAGTAACCTCCTCTCTGGTAAAACTCTCAACAAAGTAACAGTTTAAGGCATCAGCAATATCCTCATTCTTATAAAGTAACTTCCCTTCCTTGTTCTTAATGTACTTAACCTCCTCCTTAACTTTCCTTTTCCTACTGCAGTATTGAAAGAAACGTTTAGGATTACTTTTTGCAATTTGCCATTCAAACAGCCTTTTGGCTACCCTTAATTCTCTTTTAACCTTAGCGTGCATATTACAATATTTTGCCTTATAGCTTTATTCATCCACTGTGGAGACTGCTTTTAAAAAAAAAAATTTTTTACTTGCTTACTTTTCTTTACCTTTGGAATGAATTTACCTTGCACATCAACAATAACCCTTTTGAACCTGCCCCTCTTTTCATTCACAGTATTGCATTCAAGTTGTGCCCAGTCTATATTACTTAAATACGCTCACATCTTGTTAAAGTTGGCACGCCTAAAATTAAAAAATTAAAAATCCTGGATTTAGAGGATGCCCTCTTAATTTGCCAAAGTACTTCAAAACTAACTGCACAGTCGTCACTTGTCCCAAGTGGCTCCACTACCTCTGGTGCTGCAAATTCTATCAGGATCATTACATAGCACCAGATCCAGAATTGATGTACCTCTTGTAGGCTGAGTAACATACTGTGCCAAAAAATGGTCATTTACAACATCCAGAAATTCTTCCTCATTTTTTCCTTGTCCCGTCACAAATTCCCAATTAATAGCAGGGTAATTGAAGTAACCCATAATAACAGTCTCGCCACCCTGACAAGCTTGTCTAATATTTCCAAATAGCATTGTATTTGTTACGTATCTGTGTACGGGACGAACCCAAGTGCAACGACCAGGAGACAGAATTTCACAAAAGATGGTATTTAATAAATTAAGTGTTGGGGTAGTCCCAACACTGTACAGGAAAGGCAACACACACACAGAATTAGGAGATCTTGCGCCTGGAAGCCCGGGGCGGGCTGCTCCAAGCCGGAGCTGGACTGGAGGTTCTGGAACGGGCTGTTCCAAACCGGAACTGGACTGGACTGGAACTGGACCGGGTGGTCCACACGGGAAACAGGTACTGGAACGGAATTGTCCCAAACCGGAACTGGACTGGACTGAACTGGACCGGGAGGTCCACACGGGTACAGGTACTGGAACGGAATGTTCCAAACCGAAACTGGACTGGACTGGACTGGACCGGGAGGTCCACACGGGTACAGGTACTGGAACGGAATGTTCCCAACCGGAACTGGACTTGAGCGAGTGCCTGTAACACTCACGCCGGGACTGGACTGGAACTGGCAGGGGAGCGACTCACTACGGCAGGGCAGGACTGGACCGGGCTGACTGCACCGGTATAGAAAAACAAAAACAGAGGAGGGTTAGTGCAAGGGAAGGCACGGGAAAGACCGGGAGGTTCTCACGGAGGTGAAGGGTTTGGAAGTCGGGAGGTTTTGCGGAAGCACGGCAGGGCAGAGTGGTGTGGCGTAGCTGCGGTAGGTCCGGAGGTAGCTGACCGTCTCCAGAGCTCCAGGAGCCGGCGCCGAAGACCTGGGTGGTTTCCTCGGTCGGACAGGAACAACTGGAGGGTAGCCAGGTAGCGAATCACCCCGGAGCCTACACGCGCTGGAGGTGGAGGTACCGCAACACACACACAAACAAACACGGGGAAAACAAACACTGCCACGGGAGATAGGGAGCAGGGTTGGATGGAGGAGAAGGGAAACAAGTTAGCAAACACAATAATGACAGGAATTGTGCGGGAGGTAAACTACCAGACTGTAGTTTGCAAGGGACTATACGCTGTACGGGAAACACATTCCACAAACACGCGAATAGTTTACACGGGGAGACCAGTTAACGAGTCAAGCACTACACCAAGTGATGATAGTTAACGAACTGGCGCCGACTGGCAGCCAGCCGAAAGACTATATAGGGCTAACTAATGTGACAAAATACGAAACAGGTGTGAACATAAACCGGGAGTGATTACAAAACACCAGGTGAGAAAATGCATGCAACGAGGGGGAGGGAGTGAAAGGCGGAAGTAAACCAAAACAACCAGACGAACAAGACAGGGAAGGACATGCCTAGTCCGCGGCAGAGGGGAAAACACGGACAAAGGGATCCAACATGACACGGAGGGAAAACAGGAAAACACGGAAAACGGACAGGAAGGGAGCGGAACATTACAGTACCCCCCCCTCAACGTACGCCACCTGGCGTACCTGGCGGCCTGGTCTTGAATGGGAAGCGACTGTGGAAATCCTGGATTAAAGTTTGATCCAGGATGAGGCCCTTGTGGAGCCATGACCGCTCCTCAGGGCCATACCCCTCCCAGTCCACGAGGTATTGGAAGCCCCGACCCTTACGGCGGATGTCAATGATGCGGTCCACCGTATAGGCCGGGGCGTTGTTGATGACCCGGACAGGAGGAGGAGGGAGGGTAGGGGCACTGAGGGGGCTGGAGGCGACAGGCTTGACTTGGGAGACATGAAAAACGGGGTAAACTTTGAGGGAGGCAGGGAGGGAGAGCTTGACAGAAACAGGGTTAACAAGACGTACAACAGGGAAGGGACCAATGAACCGGGGCCGAAGTTTTTTAGAGGAGGAGGGAAGGGAAATGTTAGACGTGGACAACCAGACCTGCTGACCGGCCCTGTATTTGGGGGCTGCGGTCCTGTGCAGGTCCGCCAGACGCTGGGACCGGGAATTGGAACGTAGGAGTGCGGTGCGTGTAAGCCTCCAAATGCGCTTGCATTTGAGGATGTGGGCCCTGACAGAGGGGACTGCTACCTCGGCCTCCTGGACCGACAGGAGAGGGGGTTGGTACCCTAACGAACACTCGAAAGGGGATAACCCGGTGGAGGTACTCTTAAGGGAGTTGTGAGAGTACTCCACCCAGGGAAGGAAACGGCTCCAGGAGGCGGGGTTGCGAGCCGTGACGCACCGCAGGGCGGCCCCCAGGTCCTGGTTCGCCCTCTCTGCCTGGCCGTTCGACTGGGGATGGAAGCCAGACGAAAGACTGGCCGAGGCCCCCAGGGCTACACAGAACGCCTTCCAGACCTGGGAGGAGAATTGGGGCCCACGATCCGACACGATATCGGAAGGGATCCCGTGCAGCCTGACCACATGTACCACCAGGAGCTCCGCCGTTTCGAGGGCGGACGGGAGCTTGGGGAGGGGAATAAAGTGAGCCGCCTTGGAGAACCGATCCACAATTGTCAAAATGACAGAGTTGCCATCTGACAACGGCAGACCGGTTACGAAGTCCACCCCAATGTGGCTCCAAGGACGGCCCGGGACAGGGAGGGGAAGGAGATGACCAGAGGGAGGCTGGTGGGAAGCCTTGCTCCTGGCGCATACAGAGCAGGCCAGAACAAAGGCACGGGTATCCTCCTTGAGGGTGGGCCACCAAAAGCTCCTCCTGACGAGGGCGGTCGTCCTGGCAACACCTGGGTGACACGCCAGGCAGGAGGCGTGAACCCACTCAAGGACCTGGGAGCGGACGGAGTCGGGAACAAACAGGGCAGGGTTAGGGTTATTACGGGGGTCAGGGTGGGAGGTCTGGGCGGACCTCACGATTTCCTCAATCCTCCAGGAGACCGCAGCCACCATACAGGACGCTGGGAGAATGGTTTCGGGGTCAGCAGGACTGGAGGGAAGGGAAAACACACGGGATAAGGCATCTGCCTTAATATTGCGGGAACCGGGGCGATAGGACAAAGAAAAATTAAACCGGGCAAAGAAAAGTGACCACCTAGCCTGTCTGGCATTCAGCCTCTTGGCAGATCTTAAATAAATTAAATTTTGGTGGTCAGTCAAAACAACAAAGGGGGTACCTGCCCCCTCCAGCCAGTGGCGCCACTCCTCAAGAGCCAGCTTAATGGCAAGAAGTTCCCGATCCCCGACATCATAATTCTGCTCAGCGGAGGACAGCCTCCGGGAGAAAAAGGCACAGGGATGGAGCTTGTTGTCTAAGGCGGCACGTTGGGACAGAATGGCCCCCACGCCGGTGTCGGAGGCGTCCACCTCGATCGTAAACTGACGGGAGGGATCAGGGTGGCAAAGGATAGGGGCTGAGGAAAACCGCGTTTTGAGTTGCTCAAAAGCACGCTGAGCTTCGGGATTCCAACAGAAAGAAAAAGTGGTGGAGGTAAGTTTTGTAAGGGGGGCAGCAATGACACTGTAATTTCGGATAAAACGACGATAAAAATTAGCAAAACCAAGGAACTGTTGTAGCAGCTTACGAGAGGTGGGTTGGGGCCATTCCGTCACCGCCTTGACTTTGACCGGATCCGCCCGGATACTGCCCTCCTCGATAATAAAGCCGAGGAACGGGACTGAAGAGACGTGGAATGAGCATTTCTCCGCCTTCACGAAGAGCTGGTTCTCGAGGAGCCGCTGGAGAACCTCCCGGACATGGAGAATGTGCTCCTGAGGGGACTTGGAAAAAATTAAAATGTCGTCAATGTAAACGAAAACAGTCTTACCCAACAGGTCTCGCAGGACGTCATTAACCATGCCCTGGAAGACTGCCGGGGCGTTAGTAAGGCCGAAAGGGACCACCAGGTACTCATAGTGGCCCAACGGGGTATTGAAGGCAGTCTTCCACTCATCCCCCTCCCGTATGCGCACCAGGTGGTACGCATTACGGAGGTCGAGTTTAGTAAAAATGACGGCCTGCGAGAGGGGTTCAAAAGCAGTGTTAATGAGGGGGAGAGGATACTTGTTGCGGATAGTGATGGAATTGAGTCCCCGGTAGTCGATGCAGGGCCGTAGTGAGCCGTCCTTTTTCCCCACGAAAAAGAACCCAGCACCAACCGGAGAAGAGGAGGGACGGATGATGCCCGAGGCGAGGGAGTCATGGATATATTCCTCCATGGCGAGTTTCTCTGGTCCCGACAGACTGTAGAGACGGCCGGACGGAAGTTTGGCTCCCGCCAGCAGATCGATACAACAGTCGTACGGGCGATGAGGAGGTAGGGACAGAGCACGTGCTTTCGAGAAGGTGCGACTGAGGTCGTGATACTGTTTGGGAACGGTGGACATATCGGGTTCGGGTAGGTTGGTGCTGGGATTCTTGGACCCCGGAGGGGGAAGCGCGGAGCGGAGACAGCTAGCCAGGCAGTGGCCACTCCACGCCAGGATGCGTCCGCCCTGCCAGTCAATGTGTGGGTTATGGAGACGGAGCCAGGTTTGACCTAAAACTATGGTTGACTGTGTGGAGTTGATGAGGAGGAGTTGAATGCTCTCCCGGTGATTGCCAGAGAGGACAAGCTGTAAGGACACGGTGGAGTGGGTCACTAATCCCAAGCTCCGACCGTCTAAGGCGAAGGCAGTAATGGGTGATGGAAGAAGCTCCGTGGGTATGCCGGCCCTCTGGGCGAAGGTGGTGTCCATAAAGTTGGCGTCGGCTCCAGAGTCGATGAGAGCCGACGAAACTAAGGACTTGTCGCTCCACAGGAGAGTGGCCTTGAAGACTAGGCGATTCTGGGCTGCATGGCAGGGTATGATAGGGCTCGTCAGTACGCCTAGTTTACCTGGCGAGCCTATTCTTTTGGGCGGATTGGACACGAGGCGATCTGATGGCCAGGTTTGCCACAGTAGAAGCAAGACCTGGATCGCTGACGGCGTTGGCGCTCCGCAGAGTTGACCGCAACTCTGCCCAGTTGCATGGGCTCCTCTTCGGAGACCCCAGACGCCGCCCTGAATCCAGAAGCAGATGGGTGAGAGCGTATCTGAGGAAGGTGACCGGGATTCCCCCCACGCTCACGGGCCCGGATACGAAGACGGTTGTCGACTGCTATGGCCAGGCTAATAAGGCTATTGAGGGAGGTGGATTCCTCACGGGTGGCTAGTTGGTCTTTGAGCTCCTCGCTGAGTGCCTGGCGGAAAGCCCCCTGAAGGGCGGTGTCGTTCCATCCGGACTCCGCGGCGAGGGTACGGAATTGGATGGCCATCTCTGCGACGCTGCGACCCCCCTGACGGACTTGAAGTAGGCGCTGAGTTGCATCTCGCCCACAGGTAGGGTGGTCAAATACGCGCCGCATCTCGGCGGTGAAGGCAGCGAAGTTGTTGCAGAGCGCGGCTTGGCTATCCCAGATGGATGTAGCCCACTCCAGGGCACCTCCTCCCAGGCTGCTCATGATGAACGCGATCTTACATGGGTCGGAGGCGAAGGAGGAGGGCTGCATCCGGAAGACAATGTCGCATTTCATCAGAAATTCGCGACATTTCCCCAATTCCCCGCGGAATAGCTCAGGATGTTGAACGCGAGGCTCCCGAAATGAAGCGGACACAGGAGGGTCCGCCGGGGGGTCCGGAGCGGGCGGTGTAGGGCCCACTGGAATACGCGGAAGCGGCTGGTGAAGAGACAGCTGAGTAACTTGTTCCGTGATGCCCCTCAGTACTTCCAACACGTCGTCCAGACGACGGCCCTGTTGGTCGCTGACCGCAGTTTGGCAGGAGAAGGCGTGCCGAATCTGCTCCAGGTCGGCTGGGTCCATGTTTTTGGCCAGTTCGTTCTGTTACGTATCTGTGTACGGGACGAACCCAAGTGCAACGACCAGGAGACAGAATTTCACAAAAGATGGTATTTAATAAATTAAGTGTTGGGGTAGTCCCAACACTGTACAGGAAAGGCAACACACACACAGAATTAGGAGATCTTGCGCCTGGAAGCCCGGGGCGGGCTGCTCCAAGCCGGAGCTGGACTGGAGGTTCTGGAACGGGCTGTTCCAAACCGGAACTGGACTGGACTGGAACTGGACCGGGTGGTCCACACGGGAAACAGGTACTGGAACGGAATTGTCCCAAACCGGAACTGGACTGGACTGAACTGGACCGGGAGGTCCACACGGGTACAGGTACTGGAACGGAATGTTCCAAACCGAAACTGGACTGGACTGGACTGGACCGGGAGGTCCACACGGGTACAGGTACTGGAACGGAATGTTCCCAACCGGAACTGGACTTGAGCGAGTGCCTGTAACACTCACGCCGGGACTGGACTGGAACTGGCAGGGGAGCGACTCACTACGGCAGGGCAGGACTGGACCGGGCTGACTGCACCGGTATAGAAAAACAAAAACAGAGGAGGGTTAGTGCAAGGGAAGGCACGGGAAAGACCGGGAGGTTCTCACGGAGGTGAAGGGTTTGGAAGTCGGGAGGTTTTGCGGAAGCACGGCAGGGCAGAGTGGTGTGGCGTAGCTGCGGTAGGTCCGGAGGTAGCTGACCGTCTCCAGAGCTCCAGGAGCCGGCGCCGAAGACCTGGGTGGTTTCCTCGGTCGGACAGGAACAACTGGAGGGTAGCCAGGTAGCGAATCACCCCGGAGCCTACACGCGCTGGAGGTGGAGGTACCGCAACACACACACAAACAAACACGGGGAAAACAAACACTGCCACGGGAGATAGGGAGCAGGGTTGGATGGAGGAGAAGGGAAACAAGTTAGCAAACACAATAATGACAGGAATTGTGCGGGAGGTAAACTACCAGACTGTAGTTTGCAAGGGACTATACGCTGTACGGGAAACACATTCCACAAACACGCGAATAGTTTACACGGGGAGACCAGTTAACGAGTCAAGCACTACACCAAGTGATGATAGTTAACGAACTGGCGCCGACTGGCAGCCAGCCGAAAGACTATATAGGGCTAACTAATGTGACAAAATACGAAACAGGTGTGAACATAAACCGGGAGTGATTACAAAACACCAGGTGAGAAAATGCATGCAACGAGGGGGAGGGAGTGAAAGGCGGAAGTAAACCAAAACAACCAGACGAACAAGACAGGGAAGGACATGCCTAGTCCGCGGCAGAGGGGAAAACACGGACAAAGGGATCCAACATGACACGGAGGGAAAACAGGAAAACACGGAAAACGGACAGGAAGGGAGCGGAACATTACAGTATTCACACTATTGTCTGAAGCTGGCAGCCTACATACACCTATATTTAATCCCTTCAAATTTTCCCCTATGAGCTTAATCCAAATATCCTCGCTAGGCATGAGATGGTCAATTTCCGGTATTTCCTGCACATTAAGATTTTCTTTTACATATAGGGCATCTCTCTTACTGGATCTATCTTTCCTAATCAGCTTGTACCCCTCTATATTATATTCATCCCCTTCCCCAAGCCATGTCTCTGTAATCCCAACTATGTCATAACCCCCATTGTTCATAACAACCTTGAGTTCTAAAAATGTATATACATAAAATGTTATACTTCTAGCATTTAAACAAAGACATTTCAGACCATTACTTCTGCTAGCACTACACTTCCTCTCCCATTTTATCACTCCCTGCTGCCCCAAGCCACCCTCTAAAAATATATCATTGTTCTCACTTTTATTATAGGCAGCCTTGACAGCTTCCATCTGGGCAGTCTGCACCTCCCTACCCTTTACACTTTCTACCCTCTCTGCCCCCCAAGTCCCTAGTTTAAATAATCCTGTGCTAACCTAAGCATACGCTGGCCCAATGCAGTAGTACCCCTTTGGTTCAGGTGCAACCCGTCCCACTTGTACAGGTCAGCCCTGTCCCAAAAGGAGTCCCAGTGCCCCATAAACCTGTACCCCTCTTTCCTACACCAGGTTTGTGGCCATGTGTTAAACCTCCAAATAAATCTTTGCTTCTCTCTGCTTGCACCTGGTACCAGTAGAATTCCGGAGAAGACCACCGTGGAGGTTTTGCTCCTAATCTTATCCGCTAATGTTGCAAATTTGTCCTGCAGAACTTCAAATTTACCTTTACCTATGTCACAAATAGTGTACGAATATGGCTACTACATGAACCATGAACACTGGATCCCTCCCTGCTGGAGCTTTTCTCCTTTTGGTCCTTTTCAGTGTTCATTTTGGCAGTGTTTTAAACTGACTTTTTTGTTTTAGTCGTGTGACAAAAGTGCTAATTAGTTTTAATCACATTTAGTCAATTTTATATTTCATAGTTTTAGTTTATTTTAGTGGACAAAAACTATCTGGACATATTCTGCTCCTTTTAGTCATCAATAACTATGGACATAGGGTCTAGTTTTAGTCCATAAAAATTCTGTGGACATTTTATTCTAGTTTTAGTCAACAAAAGCTCTGGCCATTTTGGTCTCATTTTGGTCAACAATAACTCTGAACATTGTAGTTGAAAAAAACTCAAAATATTTGTTGACAAAAACAGAAGTCTAATTTTCATCAAATGTAAAAGCAGGCTGTTCAAATTGGCCACAAAATGGTAGAAGGTTGTGGGTAGGTTTCTGATCAGGTACACTATTTTTCAGTGAAGAGGGATACCACTCATTTTTATAATTCAAATCTGTTACTTATATCACCATGGACAGAGTGTTTGCTACTTTCTCCATGCAGCAAATGGCCCTGCCCGCAGGCCTGTGATGTCTTCGACATGTGCTGAAGTCAACATACATCTTTGGTCCAGTGTAGATGTAAGTGGTCTTTGGTGTAAGTGCTAGATGTTAAAAGTTCAAATCTCACTCTTCACTTTCTTATGTGTGGTGGGCTCTGGAGGTCTAACTAGTCCCTATAGTTAACAAAATTTCACATAACGATTGAAATTTCGGTGAATGGTACATTTGATATTCAGGAATGCTATTCTGGTATTAACTCAATTTTGACCGGATAGTGATTTTATTACGTCTTTTGACTCTCTTGTGCAATGGTCGGTTGCGAGACATGTATCCGAAGTCTGTGCCAAGTCACAATTGCTTAATAGTACGGTTTTTGTAGTTTGCAAGATTTCGAAAAATCAGCTTGGCATAGCTCTGCGTGATACAATTTTAAGTGCCTCTTCAGGGCTGGGTTGCACTGGTCATACGTAAGTTGGTGACTAACTTTGTGTGTAAAGTCTTTATTAGGTCCTTAGTTGCCACTAGTTAATTAATTAATTTCAAACTATCGCTTTACTAAATTCAGTTGCACCACCAATACGTAAGTAATGTCTTAGCTAGTGAAAACTAAGTAATGCGTAGTTCAATACTAAGGTAAACATTGACGCTTTATCATGACGATAACAAATCCGTAACCAATCAATCAATAAGCTACAATGTAAACACGGAAATCAACTTGCATTGAGTTTAACAGGCTACGTCTATTTTGCATTCCATGAACATTGAACAGAATTACAATGCGTGCATGTTTATGTTTTTACAAATAAAATTCAAAATATCCTTATTTGTTTGTTTAGCCTATTTATTTGTTAGAGCCATTACAGGGCTTGACATTAACTTTTTGATCAGACTTTTTACTTGTCCGGAGGCTAAACTTACTTGTCCAAAAAAATAAAGGCCTATTAAAAAAATTAATAAAACCGACAGAGTTTTGGACAATTCCTGTGATTTATTCGCTTATTAACAACACATTTTATTACACAATGCCTGTACGTGTGCGTGCGTTTGCAGCATACACAAGCCTTGTTCGACGTGTAGCAGTTGGAAAGTTAGATTCTGTAGATTGAACCATGTAGGGTTGTAAATCGGGTGAAGGGCTGCTCTTCTTTGGCTACATAATAAGCAGTGTGTATTATATAGGCCATTTTCACCAACATATTTTCCTCCATCCTGTGAGGACAGTTGATGGTGGGGCATCAGGTCCCCTCTGTCTGATTCTAGCAGCAGCTTCAGTAAACTGGTGTTGCTTGTCCCCCTGTCAACTTTTGCAAGATTTTATTGATAACATACAGTCAAGCCGGAAAGTCTCCCCACCCCTTTCACCTTCTCCACGTTTTATTATGTTACAGACTTATACTACAATAGATTGAGTTCATTTTTTGCCTCAAACATCTACACACAATAGCCAATAATGACAAAGTGAAAACAGGTTTTTAGAAAATATGCAATTTTATTTTACTGACAAAAATAGGTTATTTAGGGGTTACATATCTGTACACACCCTTAGCCTAATACTTGGTTGCTGCACCTTTGGCAGCGATTACAGCTTCAAGGCGTCTTGGGAAAGAAGCTACGAGCTTGGCACACTTGTTTCTGGACATTTTTGCCCATTCCTCTTGGCATATCCTTGCAAGCTCCGTCAGGTTGGATGGGGAGCGTCGGTACACAGCCATTTTCAGCTCTTTCCACAGATGTTCAATTGATTTAGGTCTGGGCTCTGGCTGGGCCACTCAAGGACATGCACAGACTTTCTCTCAAGCCACTCCTTTGTTCTCTTGGCTGTGTGCTTCGGGTCGTTGTCATGTTGGGAGGTAAACCTTCGCCCCAGTCTGAGGTCCAGAGCACTCTGGAGCAGGTTTTCTTCAAGGATCTTGGTGTACTTAGCTGCATTCATCTTTCCCTCTATCAGGACTAGTGGCCCCGTTCCCGCTGCTGAAAAACATCCCCACATCATGATGCTGCCACCACCATGCTTCACAGTAGGGATGGTATTAGCCAGGTGATGAGCGGTACCTGGTTTCCTCCAGATGTGACGCTTGGTATTCAGGCCAAAAAGTTCAATTTTGGTTTCATGAGACCAGAGAATCTTGATTCTCATGGTTTGAGAGTCCTCTAGGTGCTTTTTGGCAAACTCCAAGCGGGCTGTGATGTGCCTTTTACTAAGGAGGGGCTTCCGTCTGGCCACTCTACCATAAAGGCCTGATTGGTGGAGTGCTGCCTGGATGGTTGATCTTCTGAAAGGTTCTCTCATCTCCACAAGGATACACTGGAGCTCTGTCAGAGTGACCCTCGGGTTCCTGCTCACCTCCCTGGCCAAGGCCCGTCTTCCCCGATTGCTCAGTTTGGCCGGGCGGCCAGGTCTAGGAAGATTCTTGGTGGTTCCAAACTTCTTCCATTTACGAATGATGGTGGCCACTGTGCTCTTTGGGACCTGTAAAGCTGCAGAGATTTTTCCGTACCCTTCTCCAGATCTATGCCTTGACACAATCCTGTTTCTGAGGTCTGCAGATAATTCCTTTGACCCCATGGCTTGGAGTTTGCTCTGACATGCACTGTCAACTGTGGGACCTTATATAGGCAGGTGTTGGCAATCCCAAATCATGTCCAATCAATTGAATTTATCACAGGTGGACTCCAATTAAGTTGTAGAAACATCTCAAGCAGTATCAGTGGAAACAAAATGCACCTCAGCTCACTTTTGGGTGTCATATCAAAGGGTGTGCACACTTGTGTACATATGATATTTTACATTTTGATTTTTTATAAATTAGCACAAATGTCTAAAAACCTGTTTTCACTTTGTCATTATGGGCTATTTTGTGTAGAATTTTGAGACAAAAAATTAACTCAATCTATTGTAGAATATGTCTGTAATGTAATAAAACATGGAGAAGGTGAAAGGGGTGGGGAGACTTTCCGGCTTGACTGTACAAAGCCCTTCATGGTGTAACCCCTTCTTATATCTCCGAGCTTTTTATCCCTTACCAGCAGTGCAGCATTGGGTCCAATGGCAGAGCTCTACTCACTGTTCCAAAGTTTAGGTTGAAATCCAAAGGTGATGTGGCTTTTGCTGTCAGGGCCCCTAGAATCTGGAACAGCCTTCCAGACACAATGGCCATCTCATCTTTTAAATCCCAATTGAAAACTCACTTTTATGGACTTGCTTTTAACTGATTATTTTTATATACATTGACCCTTTTATTACATTTAATTGTATTTTACTACTTTATATTATATTTAATTATATTTATTTTTATTTGTTTCTTGCATTTCATCTCTATCTTGTTTATTTTTGTTCTTTTATTTTGTACAGCACTTTATAATACAGTGTTTAAAAAAGTGCTATATAAATAAAGTTGTTAATAGGCTACTATTGTTATTTGCATTGTTGGTCAACTTAGGCACTTAACAGCCATATGCTTCATATGCCAAATATTTCACAATCTTAAGGTTTTCTTTTTGTTTTTAGTCAATGCACAAATAAAGATTCTCCCCCATTTCTGAAATAACTCCCGAATTCATTTGCATTCCTACTTCAGAGTGCAATCAGACCAGCACTGTCAATAATCTACCGTCGGGTAGGCTAAGTGTCGTCTTTTCATTCGGTTTCAGCTGTGCGTTAGTTGATTGAACTGTTTGTAGCGTAGTCACTGTTTAGTTGATGTAAATTGCAGCATTAGCGGTCAGTTGTTTACTTGCTTTGTGCTTTTAGGCAAGCTGCTAGTCTTTTGTGTTGCTAATTGAAAATAGATTCACCTGAGTGAATAAATAGCGTGTTTTGCATTCCTACTTCAGAGTGCAATCAGACCAGCGTTGTCAATAATCTACCGTCGGGTAGGCTAAGTGTCGTCTTTTCATTCGGTTTCAGCTGTGCATTAGTTGATTGAACTGTTTGTAGCGTAGTCACTGTTTAGTTGATGTAAATTGCAGCATTAGCGGTCAGTTGTTTACTTGCTTTGTGCTTTTAGGCAAGCTGCTAGTCTTTTGTGTTGCTAATCGAAAATAGATTCACCTGAGGGAACTAGCCCTGCAAGCAGCTGAGTGCAATCGGGAAATTAGCAAGTAGTCTATAAGTTAAAAACAGAGGCTGCCGTAAATACCGTAAATACGGCAGCCTCATCGGCAATTTGAACTGTCTGTCATCTGTTTGTAATGATCTTTCCCCACCTAACCTGTTTTATCACCCCCTACCATGTGTCTAACCCCCATTCCTCTGTGCTCCATGCCTCGCTCCAGGAGGCCCAACCACCGCAGACGCTGTCCGGCTAACCTGGTCTGCCCACCGCTGTCCTCTCATAAGGAACTCTCAGTGGTGGGTGGACTATGGAACTGCCGGTCAGCCGTCCAGAAAGCAGACTTCATCACTGCATATACCAAGGTGAAGTCCCTCCACTTCCTGGCTCTCACTGAGACCTGGATCACTCCCGATAACACAGCCACTCCAGCTGCTCTGTCTGCTGGCTACTCCTTCTCCCACACCCCCAGGGCCTCATTTCCACGTCCTGGAAATTCTCTATTCCCACTGTACCCTGCCTGAATATCTCCTCCTTTGAGTTTCATGCAGTCACTGTAACTCACCCATCTGCACTTAACATTGTTGTTCTCTATTGCCCTCCAGGTCCGCTCGGCGCTTTCCTGGATGACCTGGACACTCTCCTGAGCTCCTTCCCTGAGGATGGTACCCCTGTAATCCTATTGGGAGACTTCAACCTCCAACCAGACAGTTCCCAGCTATCCAGTGTCACCTCACTCCTCCAGTCCTTTGCCCTCACTCAGTCCCCATCGCCTGCCACCCACAATGGTGGTAACCAACTGGACCTTGTACTCACCAGGAGTTGCGCCACATCTGAACTCACGGTGACCCCCCTCCACGTATCGGACCATTTCTTTTTCTCATTCTCTCTCTCCTGCCCACTCTCCCTCAACTCCGCTAACAACCCACCCGCTGTTATGTTCAGGAGAAATCTCCGCACCCTCTCACACTCCTCTCTCACTACTTCTGCTCTCTCTGCACTTCCTCCTCCTGCTACCTTTGCTAAAATGTCTATTGATGTTGCCACCTCTGTGTTTAACTCATGCCTCTCTCAGTCTCTCAACTCACTATGTCCTCTTGTCTCCAAACCAGCCCGACTATCACCCCCCTCCCCGTGGCTGACGGATTCTCTCAGATCCAGCAGAACCATGCTGCGAGCTGCTGAGAGAAAGTGGAGGAAATCCAGATCCCCAGATGACCTGGCCTCCTACCACACTCTGCTGGCAGCCTTCACAGCTGCAACCACATCAGCTAAAACTTAATTTTTCCAGTCTAAAATTGATGCATGTGTATCTAACCCACGTAAACTCTTTTCCACCTTCTCCTCCCGGCTCACCCCCCCTCCACCCCCTTCACCCTCCTCCCTCTCTGCAGATGACTTCCTGACCCACTTTGTGGGGAAGGTGGCCGCGATCCGGAACTCCTTCACGCATCCGGTGACACCCCACATCCCCCATACTGAACCCATTGCTACACTGTCGTCCTTCAAGATTCTGGAGGACTCAGATGTGCTCGAGCTGGTGACGCGCCATCGCGCAACCACCTGTCCACTAGACCCCATACCTTCAGCAGTCCTCCAGTCTATATCTGCTGAGCTCCTTCCATATCTATCCTCCATTATTAACACCTCCCTAATCTGTGGCCATGTTCCTGCTGCCTTTAAAACTGCCCGTGTAACCCCACTCCTTAAAAAACCTATCTTGGATCCCACTGATGTCAGGAACTACCGTCCTGTATCTCTCTTGCCCTTCCTGTCCAAAACAATTGAACGTGCTGTCCTTAACCAACTGTCTGTTTTTCTCCACCAGAACAACCTGCTTGACCCGCATCAGTCCGGCTTCAGAACCGGCCATTCCACTGAAACTGCTCTCCTGGCTGTGACGGAGGCACTCGCCACTGCTAGAGCCTCCTCTCTCTCCTCTGTTCTGATTCTCCTTGACCTGTCTGCGGCATTTGACACGGTCAACCACAAACTCCTGATCTCCACACTCGCTGAGATGGGCATTTCTGGAACTGCCCTCTCTTGGTTTGTATCGTATCTCACTGATAGATCCTACCAAGTCTCCTGGAAGGGTTCAGTCTCTGCTCCCCATCCCCTGTCTACAGGAGTCCCGCAGGGATCTGTACTGGGTCCTCTGCTGTTCTCTATGTATACTAAGTCTCTTGGCTCAGTAATTAATTCACATGGCTTCTCATACCATAGCTATGCTGATGATACTCAACTCTTCCTCTCTTTCCCTCCCTCTACCCCACAGGTTAAGGAGAGGATATCTGCTTGTCTGACTGACATCTCTGAGTGGATGGCTACCCATCACCTGAAGCTCAACCTTGACAAGACAGAGCTCCTCTTCATGCCATACAAGACCTCCCCACTACATGACCTCTCCATCACCGTTGACGGGACCGTGGTGGCTGCCTCCCGCTCTGCAAGGAACCTGGGGGTGGTCCTGGACGACCGGCTGGACTTCAAAGAGCACATCAGGGCGACGGCTCGGTCCTGCAGGTTCCTCCTGTACAACATCAGGAGGATTCGACCGTACCTGACCACCTACTCCACCCAGCTTCTTGTCCAGACCATGGTCACCTCACGCCTGGACTACTGCAACTCTCTGCTCGCAAGCCTACCGGCCTGCACCATTCTGCCTCTCCAACTGATCCAGAATGCAGCTGCCCGGCTTGTGTTCAACCTCCCGAAATTTTCACATGTAACCCCCCTGCTGAGGTCACTCCACTGGCTGCCAGTTGCAGCCAGGATCAGGTTCAAAGTTCTACCTGCAGGACCTAATCCAGAAATATGTTCCTGCTCGACCACTTCGCTCTTCTACAGCAGGGCGACTGGCACTTCCCCCCCTCCGTGTCAAAGGCTCTCGCTCGTCCCGACTGCAGAGTTTTTCCACCTTAGCTCCTCAGTGGTGGAATGAACTTCCCATTCCCCTACGTTCTACTCCAACCCTGCCTGCATTCCGTCGAGGCCTGAAGACACACCTCTTCATACTCCACCTTGACTGATATCCTAACCTAGGAATATCAGTTCCCTGTGTTTACTAGTTCCCTGTGTTTTCCTGTCTGTTTATTATAAACTCCTCAAAAAAAGTTTGGAAACGTTATTTCGGTCGATTATTCCTCCCCTTTAATAATACCAATTGGTATTGTATTTTATATCGCTGGAAAGCCTGATTAGTCACCTTTACAACGAGGTACAACTTGTAAGGATCATGCATTCGTGGAATGAGCAACACAGCTAACCGTGTGGGTAGCGGGCCAAAAAAATGTGCCAAAATCCCCTGCAATATTCTTCTGTTGGTATTCACTCTCGTTTTGAGCTTCAAGTGCTGGCAGGTGTATGCCAGTCACAGGTGTGTGACCTAATTGACAGCTAATTGACAGCACTTGTGTGCATGGGTCCTGCAACTTTGTTGAGTTTGTGTGTGTTGAGTTTGTGTGTGCTCCAAGCATAAACATGCCACGTTTGTCCCTTCAGGATAAGGCCCGTGCAATAGGGCAAGTGGAAGCTGGTGTTCCGGTACGCAGAGTGGCAGCATTATTTGGTGTCAGCCCTGGTACCATTTCCAAACTTAGGACCAAGTTCCGTGAGACTGGTGAAGTCAAAGACAGACCACGAAGTGGCCGTCCCAGGAAGACAACACCCCAAGAAGACCGGTTCCTCACCCTTGCTTCACTGAGGAACCGTAGGCTTTCTTTCAGAGATTTAAAGGCAAGATTTGCACAACGGTACCACAGACAGATCTCTGATCAGACGGTGAGGAACAGACTGCACATGGCCGGTCTTCGTGCTTATAAGGCTGTCAGGAAGCCTGCAATGACTGCCCTTCACCGTCAGGCCCGTTTGCGCTGGTGTCGACAGCACCGACAGTGGAACCTAAGAATGTGGGGCAACGTCATGTTCAGTGATGAATCAAGGTTCTGTCTGCGGAAGCTGGATGGCAGGATCAAAGTATGGAGACGGCGTGGAGAACGCTATGCAGATTGCTGCACAGATCGCGTGACACCTTTCAATGGGGGCAGTGTCATGGTGTGGGGCGGTATCTCTCTCACAGGCAAAACAGAACTTGTCATCATTGAAGGCAATCTCAATGCAGTGAGATATCGGAATGAGATTCTGGAGCCAGTGGCGATCCCATATCTCCAGAATCTGGGACCTAACTCTATCCTCCAGGATGACAACGTTCGCCCCCACAGAGCCAGGATCATCACAGAGTACCTCCAGAATTTGGGAGTGGAGAGGATGGAATGGCCTGCCGTGAGTCCAGACCTCAACCCAATTGAACACCTGTGGGATCAGCTTGGGCGTGCTGTACGTGCCAGAGTGACCAACGCAACCATGACCAGCATGAGGAGGAGGTGCCAAGCTGTTGTGACTGCGTATGGATCTTCCACACGCTACTGAGGTCCCTGACAGTGTAAAATGAATAAAGTGTAAAAATGGCCAATATGTGTTGTTTTTTCCTTATTACTGTGGGAGAGTGCAATCATCCAATCCACCAAGCAACTCAAAACGAGAGTGAATACCAACAGAAGAATATTGCAGGGGATTTTGGCACATTTTTTTGGGCCGCTACCCACACGGTTAGCTGTGTTGCTCATTCCACGACTGCATGATCCTTACAAGTTGTACCTCGTTTTAAAGGCGACTAATCAGGCTTTCCAGCGATATAAAATACAATACCAATTGGTATTATTAAAGGGGAGGAATAATCGACCGAAATAACGTTTCCAAACTTTTTTTGAGGAGTTTAGTTTATAATAGTATTTAGAATAGAAGTGTAGTATTGCTGATTTACCCACAGCTTACTGTGAACTACAGTCAACGTTCATTACTAGGGATAGCTGCTACATTATGGGAAGGATGTGCTTTGTCTTGTCTGTTCTGTAGTGATCTTGATGATGTCTCTGTATGCACTTACTGTACGTCGCTTTGGATAAAAGTGTCTGCTAAATGAATGTAATGTAATGTAATGTGCCACTACAGCAGATGGCAAAGGCCGGCCAGCCAGCCGATATGCTGTAGTAATCGTGTCAACAATCCAGTGTGAAAGTCTCTGTTTTGAAACCCTCTGGCCCAAAACTCTCTCGCCATAGCAGACGAAAAGTTAATCAGACTTTCGGAATGCTTGAGTTCGTGTGACATAGATGTCCAAGGCCCTGACCGGGCACAGTACACTGGAGACAGTACCTGTCCCACTCGCACTCGTGAGAGGGGTATAGGCAGGCAGATGCAAAGGTCGGTTCACATGACCAGTAGACAGAACCTTTGGTAGAAAAGAAGGGTTAGGTCGGAGGGTGACACTTATTTTGTCGGGGCCCATTCGGAAACACTCAGCACTCACAGAAAGTGCATGGAGTTCACTAACCCTTTTTGTGGAGGTAATGGCGAACAGGAACGCCACTTTCAAGGAAAGGTGCTTAAGAGACACAGAGTCCAGGGGCTCAAAAGGTGGCTGGGTAAGCGCTGACAGCACTATGCCGAGGCCCCAGGTGGGCACCAAAGGGGCCCTCACCGGACATAGGCATCGAACACCCTTCAGAAACCGGGAGAGTAATGGGTGTCTACCCATTGGTCCTTCTGGCCCGTCGTCATGGCATGCAGAGATAGCGGCCAGATACACCTTCAGTGTAGAAGCTGCCCGGCCTGCCTCGAGCAGTGATTGTAAAAACTGTAACACAGTCTGAACATCGCAGCTCTCAGGAATGGCGTTTTGACTCTTACACCAAGAGGAAAACACCCGCCACCGTGTCTGATATGCTGCGTTGGTAGAGGGGGCCCTGGCACTCTGCAACATGTGCATGATGCCATTCAGAAGGCCTAAATCGGACCACTTGCGCCTCTCAGAGACCAAGCCCACAGCTGGAGGCGGTGTGGATCCGGATGCCATAGGGTCCCCTGAGCCTGTGAAAGCAGGTTCAGTCTCTGTGGCAGCTGCCACGGTGTTCCTGAGAGGAAAGACAGTAACATCCTGAACCAGGGGCGTCTCGGCCAGTATGGGGCTATCAGGAGCACCTGATGGCCCATCAGATCGACCCTGTCCAGCATCGCTGGGATCAGGGGAAAAGGAGGAAATGCATAGAGCATCGTCATCAGCCAATTGTGAGCCAGGGCATCTAGACCTAGAGGGATCTGACATTGAGAACCAGCTGGGGCAGTGAGTGTTGTCCTGAGAGGCAAACAGGTCCACCTGTGCTCTCCCGAATCTGTCCCAGAGCTGTTGTACCACCTGAGGGTGCAGACGCCAGTCTCCCTCTCGTGGTCCATCCCTCGAGAGCCGTGTTCAGGATACCTGGGACATGCGCTGCCCGCAGAGACGTGAGATGGGTGTGAGCCCATAGCAAGAGTTCCCGTGTCATTTCGTGGAGGTCGACGGGACCTCAAGCCTCCTTGGTGATTTACATATGCCACAACTGTCGTGTTATCTGATCGGACTAGGACATGCTGTCCTTTCAGATAGGACAGAAAATGCTGGAGGGCTAGACGGACTGCCCTGAGCTCCAGCACATTGATGTGTCGACCAGTCCATGGGAGGCTCCAGCGGCCGCTGGCCGCCATGCCCCTGAATACTGCACCCCAAACCGTCAGCGAGGCATCGGTGCACACTAGTTCCCTGTGTGCAACTCTGCCAAATCTTGTTCCTTCTATCAGAAAAGAACAGGAGCGCCATCAGGTCAGTGCTAACAAACATTCCCATGTCACCACCAGGTGGCGGTGTTTGTGTAGTTTTGGATGCAGTCTGTGGGAGTTGAACCACCGTTGGAGTGGTCTGAGATGGAGAAGACCCAATGGGACCAACAACGAGGCTGCCGTCAGTAGGCCAAGCAGTCGCTGGCACTCCAAAACAGACACAGTTCGTCCTAGTTGGAAACGGTCGAGGAAGGACAGAATTTTTGCGACCCTCTCCTGAGGGAGGCACGCTCTCATAAGAGACGAGTCTATAGAGATCCCGACAAAGGTCACCTCCTGAGAGGGTGTCAGGTGACTCTTCCGTCTGTTCAAGGTGAGACCCAGATTCTGGATGTGGCTCAACAGAATTCTGGTGTCCCTGATGACTTGTTCTCACGACGGGGCGCAAACCAACCAATCGTCCAGGTAGTTCAGAACTTGAAGTCCCTGGGAAGACAGAGGCGCCAGAACTGCGTCCATACACTTGGTGAAGGTACGCGGCTCCAGTGAGAGGCCGAAGGGGAGGACCTGGAACTCGTAGGCCACTCCCTCGAAGGCAAACCGGAGGTACTTCCTGTGAAGTGGGTGAACGGGAATATGGAAGTACACATCCTTTAGGTCAAGTGTGGTGAACCGTGGTCAAGCTCTTTCAAGCAATGATTGACGTTGCGCAGGTCTAGGATAGGACGGTAGCCGCCATCCTTCTTTAGCACAATGAAATATGTGGAGTAGAACCCACTGAGCTGTTCTGATGGCTCTAGCCTCCTGACAGCACCCTTGCTGAGAAGTGAGGTTATCTCCAACCGGAGGGCCTCCTTCTTTGAATGGTCGGACACTGTAGTGACCCGAATGCCCCAGTAGGGCGGTGGCCGGCATCGGAATTGGAGTTTGTAACCCCTCAGGACTGTATCCAGCACCCAAGGGGACTCCACTCGCTCCTCCCAGTTTGCCCTTTGGGCCTGGGAGAAGCGGCCGAGGCCGGTGGCCAACCTGTCAGGAAGACTGCTGGGGGCCACCCTTCTTAGCTGGAGGACGTCCGCGTCCGGGAGGGGGGCCACCGCACCGCTGGCGGCGCTGCTGGTGGTGCTGTTGGTTCACAGTAACCTGGTTGCCATGCCACTGCCTCACAGGCCGGTCTGGCGGCGGGGGGCGGAGGCCCGAGGCGCTGCTGGAGCATGGGCGAAAGTCCATACCTTGGCTGCCAGGTTTGCTTAGGAGCAGGTCTGGGGCGCGATGTGGCCATGAACTGCTGCAAAGTCTCTCTGGCTTTGTGTAGTTTCGCCGTTTGCTGCAGTATGGTATCAACCCCCGGCTCAAAGGTAAGACCTGGTGTGAGCGGGAGCCCCATAAAGGTCTTCTGGACCGGCGGCGGAAGTTTGGATTGAGACAGCCAAAGGTGGCGGCGAATCTGGACACTTCCATTGCCTCGTCGATGAGGTTCTGATCTCCTCCTGGGAGAGTAGGGATTAGGCGGGTCAGGTAGGAGAGGACGCTGAAAGTAGAGCTCAGGAGTTAGTCACTGAGTCTCTCGGGTCCTGGCTTAAGCTGCGGCACATTGCCGATGATCTCCTTGTCAGGGAGGATCATAGCCGCCACCATGTCATCCATTGTGGGATATCCATTGATCCCCAAGGGCTCTTGCTCCGCCATGAGGGTCCAAGGTCTGGTATCCCTGGAAGGGCGGAAGCGCCCTTGCATCCTGGTCCAGTATTCGCGGAATGCCACAGCAAACTGGGGGCAGGTGAGGATGACTAACTTGTCTGAGGCTGGCTCCTCCCACCTGAGGCTAAGGGAGACAGCCACCTTCGCCAGGAGAGCACATGTTGCTTCTGTAACCAACGGTGGTCCTTCTGAAGGTGCGCTGCCCGCGTTTGAGGGTGCTACAGATCCAGCGGATGAAGGTGCTGCGGCTATAGCGCGTTCATAGCGCTGATGCAGTACAGAGGCACTGTCGCCAAATTCCAGGTCGTCTGGAGCGTGAAGAGAGAGTGTCGTCGTCTCCCTCTTCCAAAGCGCTCACTGCCTCGCGCAGGTCAGCTGCCCTACGCTCGAGGTGGTCCAATTCCTCACCCATGCCCCGCTTGGCAGGGGGGGCGCCCAAAGCGGCTGGAAGGGAACCCTGCCGACGACGCACCGTACCCGAGGGGGGGAGGTGGTCATCTGTTGGTCTTTGCAAGGTCATGACCTTCATTCTCTCTAGGCGAGCCACACGCTTCCGTTCACCCAGCACCTCGCAGGATACGCAGCTAAAGGGGTCTTCTACTGCCATGCGTGTGTGGTCCAGCCCAAGACAGCGCATACAGGTAATGTGTGCATCCTCAGCGGGCATGCGTGCATTGCACTCCTCACAGTGAAAAGCCATACTTGAGTCACTGTAGAGGGGAGAAACACTGTGTACGATAACAGTGTACCAGGCAAGATAGCTCTCAACCTAGTGTGTATATTTATGTGTGTATATATATATAAATACTATATAATATATACTGTGTATATAAAACTGTACTGTGGTAACTGGTAACCAGTAGCCTAAGTACAATCCACTCAAGCCCTTATCTTTAGAGGGATTGGGGATACTGTGAGCCAATACAACGACACCCTCAAGTGGCGTTTATTGTAAAACACACCTGCTTAGTCTGTGTAACTTACCCGAGGGGGGGGGGGGGGCGTGTTGAAGTTACACTCACGCACACACCAACGTTTATTAGCTTATTAGCTTTATACGTGGTGGTTAAATGGATTGCACACCAACGCTTATTAGCTCTCAGCTTTATACGTGGTTGGCAACAGGACTGAATGTGAATGCTTGTGTAACTGAAGGTCCTGTATGTGGTCACAACTCGTTGAGCTAGAGGGATCTCATAGCTCGTTCACCGTGGAACGCACAAGGGTAAAACAAGATGGCACTGCCCTGTGAGGAGAAGCGCGCAATTACTTTGCGTCACTCTGCTTCAACTCGGGGGAAAAACTACAAGGCTGTGTGCAGCAAACCATACACAGTTTTCCCAATTTTGTTAAGGGGTAGGCGCGGTCCCCGAGCCCGAAGGCTGACCGGGAGGGTTCCGGTAGACAGACAAGACAGACAAGTTGAGACAAGTAATGATAAGGACAAACCCTCAGCACCGCAATACAGGTTGACCAAACCGTGTATCGCCCAGGTACACGGTGTCGAACAAGTATTAACTTAACACAACGACAAACTTCGAACGAGATGACACAAGCCAAATCGAGCGAAGTGACAGCAGAGCACTCAGTGGAGAGGCTAGCTAGCTAGCTCCTCCAACTATAGAATAGCTGCGGGTATACTTCTGCACACAGAGCTCTTACCTAGCAAATCCGCTGCTCCAGAAAATCCACCTCTATGGAACGCGCAGAGAAAAGGAAGAGGAAAAGGTAGTGCCGCGGGCGGTTTATATAGGGGCGCAGCAGCCGCAGCACTACCCGGTACACGGGACTCCTCTGTAATGCCACTTGTGCTCACTGGATATCTAAGTTAGCTTACTTGAGTTTTATTAACTAAAATCTGGCCTGTTTAGTCCTAAAGTTGTCATAGCAATAGGCTACGTGTAGCCTAGTTATGGTTTTTATTTTGTTTTTTTAAAGGGTTTCCGCGTTGTTATAGTTTTGACAGCTTCGCGTTATCATAGCTATCATGCAGCTTTAGCAAAAACTGGTATGCAGTAACAAACTAGCCATAACAGAACTAGTTCACTTTTTTTAGCAGCATTTTTTTTGTAAGTATAAACCGAACTATTTTTTTAAATATAATTTATTTATTGATTTATTTATTTAAGTATGAGCCGAAGTACACATTCCTGGCGTGTCTCCCCGTGGCGCAGCCTGTAGTGCGGGTTAGCTAGTATTCCCGTGCTATTTGCGACATTGTTGGTTTGAATCCGACCTTTTTTCGCATTACTCACTCCCATTCCTCTTGTCTCTACACTGTGCTGTCCAATAAAGCTGAAAGGCTATTACACGTATTTTAAGAAAGTATAGTCCATTTTAGTACTTATAAACCTTTGTAGCCACAATGTCCTCTATATTGTCAGGTACCTTGAATGGAGAGAAAATGCTGTTAGCTATAAGTTAGAGTGAAGGAAATGTAGAGACCTACTCGCTCCAAAAGTCTCTGGGACCTCAGATGAATATCTGGCTTCTCTGCCGAACATGAGGTAGAATGGGGAGTGCTTGGTGGTGATCTGTACTTTGGTGAGCAAGCCAAACATGGCTGCACTGAGGTCCCAGTTCCAAGGCTTCTCATCCACCAATTTTGTGAGATTGTTGAAACAATATTATGAAATACTATTTAGATTGTAAAGCATAGCTTATGATTGCGATGTGTGACCCAAATCACAATTCTTAATACAATACCAAAATAGAATACTTAACACAATGACTATAGTACCATTTAGTGATGTAAATGGGTCATGGTCAGTTTAGTGTCAAGTCCACATTACTTTGTCACTGTCCCATTCATCCTTTCAACCAATCCACTGGTCTGTGGATGGTAAGGTGCGCAGAAGCTCCTCTCGATGTCCAGCTTCTGGCAGAGAGCCATATTCAGCTGAATTTAATAGACAACAGTCAGGTAGTACAAAAGAAAACTGAGTGAAGGGAGCCTCATCCATGTTTCTGGGTAATGAGACAGACTGAACCTTTCAAACTGAACCTTTTCCACGCATCAACTATTTTTAGTGTTTTCTGAAGAAATGGCAGAGGTACACGAACACACGGTTACTGTAGTTTATTTTTTGATATTTCCTTGCGACACCAAATAGCAACAAGATTTCAAAACAACAGTTTTTTAGTAATGGTAAGAACAGCCTCCTCAAAACGCTCTAAACGGTCCATGTTTTCATTTTGTTTTCTGTTGGTTATGGTTACGCCACAATTTACACCTCCTTAGGGGTAGGTGTAAATATTTAGTAGCTACTAAGCTCAACGTGCAAACTAGTTTGTGTGGTGCGACCCATTTTTATTTAGTAATGTGTAAACCTTAATTTAGTAAACACTTACATTATAACTAGCCTACGTTTGAACTTACGTATAGCTGGTGCAACCGGCCCCAGATTCCCACCTAGTTTATGACCACACAGGCCATTTCCCACTACAAAAACAGCAGGCTACATTCAGTTTTCTGTTCCCTCTCATTGTATATGAGTGAGTATATATAAGTGAGTCCATAAATCCAACCTTTTCTTCCAACCTTTTTCATAGGCCTAGTGAAGGATATGCTAGTATTAGCTGTTGCCCTCTCATGTTAGTTGCTTTCCTTGACTTTTGAAGTTTGCACGAGTAACAGGATGTTGCCCAGGTAGGCAGAAAGGAGTTAAATGAAGATGGCATCCAATCAATGACGAGAATGCATATTTGTCATTTGGCGTCACCTCTCTCTTTTGATGTCTAATTGACTGTTTTTTATTTAGAAATATACATTTTCATCTATTTTCACGTCAACGATAACGATAACAGATTTAGTCACGTTTTTATCTTGAAATATGTTTTAATCCTTTTCTTTTCCGTCAACAATGATAAAAAACAGATCAGTTTTTTATTTTCTAATATCCTTTTTCGTCATATCTTTTTTGTCAACAATAATATGAAGGTATTAATAATATTAGTAATATTAGTCTTTTTTTTAAAATCTACTTCTTGTCGATAACAATATAGAGATTTTATTTTCTAAAATAAATTTCCTCATGTTAAATTTTGTCGTATTCATGAAAAAAAATCAATGAACTAAAATGTTTTATTTTTTTCGAGTTGACAAAATTAACACTGTTTTGGTCTCCTGCTCTTGACATGACTCTGATACAAGTGAATCTTGGTCTCATCTGTCCACACAACCTTTTTCTAGAACTCTGCAGGCTCTTTTAGGTACTTCTTGGTAAACTGTAACCTGGCCATCCTAACTAGTGGTTTGCATCTTGCAGTGTAGCCTCTGTAGTTCTGTTCGTGAAGTCTTCTGCGGACAGACACTGACACATCCACGTCAGCTTCCTGAAGAGTGTTTCTGAACTATTGGACAGGGGGTTGGGGGGGTTTTCTTCATTATGGTGAGAATTCTTTGGCTATAAACTGTAGAAGTGTTCCTTAGCCTACCAGGCCATTTGCGATTACTGAGCTCACCAGTGCTCTTTCTTCTTAATGATATTCCAAAAATTTGACTTTGGTAAGCCTAAGGTTTGGCCTATGTCTCTATTTTTATTTTTATTTCTCCAGCCTCATAATGGCTTCCTTGACTTTCATTGGCACAACTCTGGTCCTCATGTTGACAAACTAAATGGTCTCATCTGTCCACATTCACTTGTATCAGAGTCATGTCAAGAGCAGGAGACCAAAACAGTGTTAATTTTGTCAACCCGAAAAAAATTAAAAATGCTAAATGAATGTAATGTAATGACAAACGCCAGTATCAGATTCCAAAGGTAATACAAAGCCTAGAATAAAGACTAGATACTGAAAGCTCTCTTATACCTGCACTAAGGAAGCAATCGAATACACCTGACTAATCAGAAACACAAGCCATTTGTCCCAAACATTATGGTGCCCTGAAATGGGGAGGGGTGGGGGTGGGTTATATATAAAAGAAAATATGTAAAAATACCCTTTAATAAAAGAGAATCTGCACTTTAACCACATCTGAATTGTTTGTACTCCGCAATTGTAGATTTGTAATCAGAGCCAAATCAAGAAAAAATACTTCTTTTTTATGTCCTGAAAATTATGGAGTGCACCGTAAATTGTATATGGACTTTAACCCCTTTGCGCAGAAGCCCTAGTGGCCATGCCGTTGGCGCCATAAAATTAACCTTGCAACCAAACTATGAGTGGAAACAACAAACTCCATGATCTAGATTATTAGTACACTATTTGTGACAAATATACAGAATACGGTGTTTCTAAGTGCCGTGTATTGTCGCGTAGCTAGTCCAATCCCCCGACAGTCTCACCTGCAACTATACCGACACATGCGTGACACAGTGGACAATAGCGTCTATCTGTGAGTTCATTAAAAAAAAAAATTTCACCACCAAAAATTTGTATTCCGTCATAGCAACAAGATAAAGCCAACAATAGCCTGAACATATGCCAATTCAGCAATTCACAAATGAAATTCTTGCGTAATTCATTTTCATTGGTTTTACACAAAGATGTCCCTTTCCAGTTTCCATGATAATTTATTGTCTTGGACAATCTGTTTGAGAAATACACACCCCTTTATAATGCTAGCACACCTTCTGAAAACCCCAAGCATAAAACAAAAAGCTGTTTGTGTAGCTGTTATGTATTCCAGTTCATTCTGGTTTGACAGAACTCTTTTATCCAATAGAGGACATTATAACCTTTGTAACAGTGTTTGCAATGTCTTATTGGATGTTTTGATAAATGTTTTAGATTTATTTTTTATTTTTTTTAGATAAAATTTGATAGATTTTTTGTTTTATTAGTTTCGTTTTACACAAACAGCTATCTACTATTTACACAAACATATCTGGCAGCAGAGTAATGGTTTAAGGCTTGTTTAAGGCCAGACCCTTGATGACTTAGAGCCCATGGTTGGCTAAATGGATGTATCTTGGCGATCTTTTGGGCGTGTCCAAGACCACTTTTTTAACAGTGTGTTTTTTGGGCGCTAAGCACGGCGCAAGGTGTAAATGGGCTGAACCTAGTCGCTTCATTAATTATAGGTGTGTCTTGGGCGTGACATGCAATAAACCAATCAAAATGTCATATCCCATTCCCTTTAAAAGCCTGCTTTTCCACCTTGGCAGATTGCTTGATGGCGAAACAGACATGCTTGTGCGTGTTTAGTGTGATCAAGGAATAGGCTAAATGGAGTATGATCAATATTATTCGGACTAACCATTAGCCTATGAGTTCCCGGTAATTCCTGACAGGGCTGTTATTTTACAAAATATATGCGGTTAAATTTAGTTAAAAGGACCTGCAACAGCTGAGAATAAGCTATCAATGGCTTCAGTCTCACCTTAGAAAACACCAAATTAGCCTGCTTGTTCAGCGAATTTCATTTGACTATGCAATGAAAATGTCAAATATCAATTCCATGAGGCTGTTCTCATGGAGTTCTCGAAGTTCAAGCTTCATCCGAAGTTCATTAGGCTACCTGCATAGTAATATTCATTAATAACATAAATACCGTTATTTTGCCTTAATGATGACACTAAATACAATAAAGCTGTCAGGTTGGCTACCCATATGTTCACGCATATTTCCCCTTGTTTAATAATGTCCTGTTTATGGAAATGTGACCAACCTGTTTTACTCGTAGCATAATGCTTTAAAACAATCCACTTTCCCAGGAAGACTTACAGCAGGGGAAACAGAGAACATGCACATGCAGAGAATGGCATTAAAATTAATTGTGAATTAATTGTGTTACGTGCTGCAAATTTGTTTTTGTTTCTAATTAGACGCTTAGTTCTCTTTAAAATCATTTTGTTCAGTTATGGAATAACAGGTGAAATCAGCTGGGTTTTAATAAGCTGAGAGTATGGAAACCTGGTCATTGTAATTTAAAAAATATGAAGGACGAAGAATAGCTAAGGTTACAATTTAGTTAACATGGTGACATTTATCTCAGTTTTTTTAAACATAGGCTATCGAAAAAACCTTATGCACAGCGAATCCGCTGTAGCCTAGGCTATTTGAAAAACAATAAATGCAATATTTACTGGACAAGGTTTTGAACTTTTTTCAGTCACAAACCATTCTATTTACTTACAGGCTGTATTCCTGGATAAACAGAGCTGTATTGTAATGACATCTGAAGCGCATTTTCAGATCTCAAATGTCTGTCTATTGCTGTGCTCGAGTTTTCCATTGAATGACAATTCACGCATTAGGTGTAAATGACAATTCGCGCATTAGGCTTGATATAGGTGTTATCAGCTCCTTTTAAATGGATAGCCATTGTCCCGTACCATCGCAGTGGGCAGAAAGCAATTCAATGTGGCATTCCCCTTCGCTGAGGGAAAGGTAGGCTATGGACCCTTTTATTATTATGCATTTTTTGATATAGCCTACACAATAATATTTCACATTGTAATCTTGATATTTTAGTCATGCTTGTGCGCACCCGTGTGTAACAGACAGGAGGGTACGCGCGTTGTGCACACGCCTATGTAGACACACTTATATGCGCCGTTAAAATAACATGTAAACTGCGACATGACTTTAGACCAGGTTTGTGGTGGTTCTAGCGCAAGAGCTTTCTGCTGGCTCAAGATAGCAATATGCCAAAAATAATCCTGGCCACTCATCTTAACCCTTGTGTGGTGTTCATGTTTTAGTTACTCACCCAGTGTTCGCAGGTCTGGTGGACCCACAACATTATTGGGTTTTTAAAACAATAAAGCCATAACAATTTATGTAAAAGTACTTCATAGATATTGACTTTATCTCAATTAAAAGCAATATAGACAGCATATATGGGTTAATATTGACCATTTACCTCTGCTAGATCACATTTATCAATAAAAGTGCTATTCGTTTTTTATGATAAAATGTGATTTTTGTAAAAACAAAAATTATAATAAAGACATGGGAGGAATAAATCATGTTTATCTTGAACAAATATAAATGAAACAAGGTTTTCCTCACTATTGATGTTAATTGCTTTGAACAGAACAAATTGGAATGACAAATTTTGAACACAAATTCATGCCAGTCTACACACCACATGAGGGTGAGCAGAGATTATTTTTGCCAAACTAATCAATTCTTGTAAGGAGCCACACATGCAAAGCTATTTATTTGTTGTATCCCTCCCCCAATTTGCAGCTGGGTTAGAGTGTGAGAAAATATAGAATGTTTAGATCAGGGCTGCCCAACCCTGTTCCTGGAGATCTACCGTCCCTGTAGGTTTTCCCTCCAACCTTAACAAAGCACACCTCATTCAACAGCTAGAGATCAGATTGAGCTGCTAATTAGTAGTATCAGGTGTGCCAAATTAGGGTTGAAATGAAAACCTACAGGACGGTAGATCTCCAGGAACAGGGTTGGGCAGCCCTCCCTGCTAGAAAAAACATTAGAAATCATCACGTAATGGTAACCATTACATGATGGGAATTGGGACATCTTGGTTTTGGTCTCCCATCAGGTTACCATTACAGACCATTAGAGACCCCATCAAAATCCCCACAGATACCATTAGAGTCCAACAGAGCACCACCAGATGACCATTAGAAGCCACTGGATTACCAATAAAGACTATCAGAAACCAGCAGAATCCATCACAAAAACATGAAATTCCATTAAAACCATTAGGAATTGTCTGATGGTTTTTAATGTTTTTTCTAGCAGGGCTGGTTTAGATTGTATCGAAATAACATTATGCAGGTTCCCACAAGACATTGTGTAGTGTCACACTACGGTGAAGAGTGCGGGAAAATGAGGGGGCAGACAGGTTCTCAATGCTATGTTGAAACCTTTTGTGTGTGTGTTGGGGTGTATTGGGGGAGGTTGGGTGGGTGTGGGGGGGTGGTGATGGGACTAGGCATTTGTCCCAAATTAATGCCTATAAAATTGTGGAGAGGATCGTGTTCAAACTATGAAACATGCTGCAAATGTAAAGGAGCAACCACACACACAACATTACCTTCAGGGACCCCCTGTTGAAAACCCAGCGCATAAACTGCACAGACACACGGGCACGCAGGACCAATTTTGGGGGGAGGTACATGAAATAGCTATTCTACACAACTTCACAAATTCTACACGTTTGGTTATTCCGTTAGTGGACAAAATGGATTGGTAATACCAGCTCAATAAGCCTATCTCTCACCGCCATTTTGAAAAAGGAAGTGACGCAATGTCGTTGTATCCCGGTTTCCTGCCAGTGGCGGTAGCAATGGCTAACTGTGTGGAAGAATTGGGTGAAGCAATAATCTTTAGCAGATTTCTAGCACATCTACCAAAACTCCGTCTTTCAGACGTTGGTACATTAATAGAAAGACACACAAAGACAAAACATTCAAAAATGGATAAGGGATACAAGTTTTTTCATGAAGAATTTATCTTTAATTACGAAGGTAAAATACCAAGTAGCTAGCTAGCTAACGTTAGCCACTTGCTAGCTAGCATTTGCTTTCTAGCTTTTTTACTAGCCCGTTAACTATTATATTTAGCCTATATATGTATTTATGATATCTTGAGGATGTTAATGAAAGTGTTGCCATTGTTCACTTTCGAATTTGGTCTATATTTTACATGTAGATGGTGGCCTACTAGTAATCTATCGATAGCCTATACTATCGTGCAGCCATTGAGTTTGCATATTTACATCCTGTTGTTGCCTACACTAATATGTAATATAGACTGTAGCTAATATATATCTAGCTAGATAATTTCCATAATATTTGTCCCATTTGATACCCAAAAAAAACCATCTCTTTTATGTTCTCTTGGGCGCAGTATCCAACATAGTAGACAGTCAAGTGATAGTGCGAGCTCGGTGCTACAGATCTCTGAAAAAAAGCGAGGAGCCACACAAACTTGAGGTGTAGTAATGCTGTCAGGGTATCCCACGAACCGAGACAACTGTATCTGCAGTAGCTATTATGTTCATATATATTATTGCATTTAAAACATATTGACTATGTAAATATTTTAAAAAGCTGTAAAGTCATCTCGATTCGTGAAGGGTACTTAAATCAGTTCCGGAGTTGTTAATCATAGCAGTAGGGGTCTAATAGCCATTGTATTCTAGCAACTAAAGCAGAGCATACACTACAGTATTTTACCCCGTCTTAAGCCGGCGATACACTACACGACTCTGAAAATCTTTACATCGGGGAACTGCTCACAATACATTTCACTATCTAAATCTTTGAGTCGGTGTGGGTGGTCAAACTACACAATTTGTTTCCAGGAATTTGATGCTGTACAACAATCCAAGAAGCTTCATTGTTTTTGTCTGAGAAACGCATGCTTGTTTTTATCAACGGCCACCCATTGGCTAGTCTGTGCCAAATCACGGCGTGTCAAAGATCTAAGGATTTCACTATGGGTAAAATCGTGTTGTGTATCCCCGGCTTAATCAGATAATGTACCACACCCAAATTGAGTCTTAAAACTGAAATTCAATTGACGGGTATGAAATCAATCAAATGCACTACAATAAATGGTTATTTGATCAAATTGAATTTATTGGTATTAAGACCATACTGCTGATGACTTTTTATATTGTTTATGTAATCTGTCTTATGAATGTTTAATAAACTTGCTACTCTCACTATTCTTTGCTTAAAGTTAAGTTCATATGTTCTTCAAAGGTGTGTGTGTGTGAACATCCATTTTCACATATGACGTTTTGAGATGTGGCCTACCAAGTACAAGTTAGGTCAGTGGTTCTCAATCACGAGGGCCGCAGTGAATGCAGGGGTGCGTCCAGTTACTCGAAAACATTTCCTCCTCCTGCGTGCATGCGTGAGTCCTTCCTTCACCTGATCTGTAGATCATGGACTGTTGAAAGCAATATGGCAGAAACCTAACCTTGACAATCACTAGTCACTTCAGATCAGAGAAATCATGAAGGGAGGGGGTGGTAGTGGTGGAGACAATTCTTGAGTAACAGGCTCACCCACCCCGGGTATTTGATCCAACCATGCACTACACCACCTGATTTGACTTATTACCTCGAGTTTGGTTCAGTCAGGACCATAATTAGTTAAATCAGGTGGTGTAAGTGCACAGTTGTAATAAATACCTATAGACATTGTGGCTCTCCAGGAATGTGATTGAGAGGTTGAGTGTCATTGATTCAGGAAAAGGTGATTATAGTAGAATTTGGTGGTTAGATCATTGGCTGACAGAAACACACCAGAGAGCTGATATCTGGGGTTGGTTACCACTGTTAAAAAGACAATATTATCACACATACATGTTTCTTGTTCCATGAGTTTCAGTTCTGAAGCTCTTACTAATATTTACTATTCACGCTACTACTAACCCTATTAACTATATGTACTTGCAACTATGACACCATGATATTAATGTTGTAGATGGCACTGGACGCTGGAACTGGGCCCATCACACTGAAGAGCTTTGCCTGTACATGTGCTGCTGGTAAAGGGTTATGTAACCACATTGTGGCATTGCTTTATCAGACAGCACACTACAGTACTATGGGTACCAGGGTGGTCCCACTCCCTGTGGCTTGTACAAGCAAGCTTCAGTCTTGGCACAGGCCACGCAATCAGGTAAACACACACTGCAAGCCATGCCTAGGAAAATATAACACTCACCCCTGGTCTAGGAGGGCTGCAATGGCTGCAGATATACTAAAACCAAGTAACTCACCTTCTATAACAAGGGGGCATAATTATCAGGTGTAGTCCGTGCTTAGTTTGAGCAAATACCAGCAACTACTTGCAGCCCTCCAGGACGATGCTCATTTACACATGATACATGCTTAAAATGTGTTGACATTTAACTTCAGAAATTAAAACAAAAAAAGCCCTCTAAGCCCACCTCTATATGAAAACCATTTTTGTTTGTAAGGGGATTCACCCAGAACCAATTGACCAGCTTCTGGTCAAAAAGCCCAAGGCATCTGCCAGCTGTGGGGTGAAATCAACCCTTTACAGGGCATACAAAGGTAATTATGCATTTATGGTTTCCCAAAGCATTCAAAACAAAGACTTTTCATTAGGCATTATTAACCCGTGTTATAATGCGGGAAGAATAAAAATATACTTTTTGGTCAAATAAATTATAAGTTGAAACATTTTCAATATGGACACGACTTCAATAAAGACTTTATTAACCATTTACAATTTTCAGGCTTTTTTCATTATAATGCTTTTCAATGGCAAAAGACTACTCCTGTACTACATTATAATAGATCTGCTTAGTTACTGATATGATATCCACCACACTCCTTTAAGCTTTATCGGTCCTGTGTTTTAGGATCCCTTCCAGACAAGAGATTCTTGTCAATTGGACAAAGTCTTAAAGACGTACAGCCACAACCATTGATATGTCAGGCGCTTGATGGTATGGCAAACCTGAAAATGGTTGATTCAAAATTTGGACCAGTCCCATTCGGATCGCCACTGTCATATCAATGCCCCCCAACACCACCACAGACCAAAGACACCTGCCACCACCCTGATGCTCCTGTCTTCCCGCCGCTGCCTCTGTTGGGATACACTCTGCCTCAAAATCTGTCCTTCGTCGCCAACCTACATCACTTCTACCACCTGGAGTGTGTGGCTGTCTCTCCGGATTGGTAGCTTTCGTTGGGGACTTGGTGTTGCCTCTGAAACAGCTTCCACTCCCATTCTCTGAGCCTTGCTCCAGTAAACCAGCGAACTCGCAGAGGGTTCAATGGCCTGCCAGAAGAGTGAGAAAATGCGCTCCGATGGGAATCTGGTGTAGTACCGGAAATCTTCATCGGAAACACAAAATCTTCTTAACTGGGGCTGCTGCACGAGCGACAGCCTTCGCACAGCTGCCTCCAATTCGTCAATCCTCCTCAGTGCTGCATCCATTGCCCCTATTGTGAGTACACAAAACAAAAACAAAAAAATACATAAGCTATGTCTGTTTCTCAAAACAAACATGAAGAAAATAAGTGATCTGCAAGCAGTGTTTGTTGCAATTAAAATAACATAGCTGCAGGTACCTCCCAAAAAAACAGAAACACCAGTTTTCCATAAAATGAAACCTGATTATCTACGCTGTTTTGAGACTCAAATCATATGCAAGATTAGATTATAGCTTGTTTTTTTCTGAATATGGCAATTAATCATAATTGACTATTAATCATATGATTATAAAATAATATGGACCTATATAGTCTTTTGACTTCAAAACTTAACGGAGTTGTAATATGAGCACAACAAACAAGTAGGTGTGCTTGGTGTGTGATTTCATTCATTGAGTTTGAGCGAAACCTTATTCCCTAGCTAGCGATGTATTTGTGTGCAGACCCTGCAGGCGCATAAGCATAAAATCATATATAACTGGGGGCAAAAAATATACCAAGGCTTCATTTGTTTCTGCGGTTTTTTGGTTTGATTAAAAAAATATATATCTCGTGATCTGCCTCCTCCTCAGCCACCAACTTGTCGACGGTCAGAAAATGTGCGTCGTGCACAGCACTACTAGCTATATGGCCACAGCTAAAAATACGAGCTAGCTAATCTAGTTGGCTAGCTAGCTAGCTAACCTAAAACCTCACTGGTTGAATTAACCAATTTAAAATAACAATACAAACAACAATCAACAAAACAGAATGGTAACCAAGTAGGTTAGCTAGCTAGCTAATCAAGTTAATAATATACACTTACCGGCAGGTGGTCGAGCATCGTAGTCATGATCGGACACCGCAGGAACAGCGGCGGCCATCTCTACCTCTTCGCCGTTTTCCGCAATCTCCCGAACATCCGACCCAAGTCGTTCCGTAGCCCTTGCATACGGTGACTTTCTACGGGAAGACCTGTTTGCCCATGCAAAATGACAAGGCACCGCATCTTTCCTCACACGTTTCAGGCCACCCGGTGTCAGGAACACGTCTCCCTCCTCAAAATGGGCGCTACAGATGTAGGTGCACTTCGTTACTTTGAACAAAGGACCTTCCTCTCTCCTCACGGCCTGGACCCACATCTTCTTTCGGCCTTCGTCTTCCGGGAAATTGTGAAAACTTAAATATGGGTGCGTTTGTTTGCTGTTTTTGCACAAAGGGACACAGCACCACCTCTTGCTTCTACTTTGTGCCATGGCGAATGGTGGGAGCGGAAGTGAAGATACAACGAGTAATCATAAACCGGAAATCGCACCCCGGAAATGAGAGATAGGCCTATAGATGCTGAAGTTATTACTTTCTCGGTTTTCCAGCACCGGTCCCTTTTCCGGATGGGGGTGCTCCCTCACCAACAACACCTTATCCCTGAACATACAGTACATGTTGCAGCTATTAATTAGAATTCAATAGTGATATATTGATTAAGACAGCCATAATATTACCTTTCATGCAAGCTGGTGACCAATTTATGTTTAAGAGTTACTGCTGGGAGAAGGATCATTTATATAAGGGATCAACAGCAGGATGCCACCTGGTATTCAAACTCAGACCTCAAAGGGTGTAAAACACAGTGACCCACCAATCAAACCAAGCACAAAGTGATTTGACGCAGAAAAATTCCAGTTAACCCTTTAACGGCCGCTCAACCATTTGGTGGAGCATTCTTTTGTGTCTTGATATCTTGTTGAAAAATATGTTATATCTAATATATATAGTCAAGCCGGAAAGTCTGCACACTCTTTCACCTTCTCCACGTTTTATTACGTTACAGACATATTCTACAATAGATTGAGTTAATTTTTTGTCTCAAAATTCTACACAAAATAGCCCATAACGACAACAGGTTTTTAGACATTTGTGCTAATTTATTAAAAATCTAAATGTAAAATATCATATGTACACAAGTGTGCACACCCTTTGATATGACACCCAAAAGTGATACTGCTTGAGATACTTCTACAACTTAATTGGAGTCCACCTGTGATAAATTCAATTGATTGGACATGATTGGGGATTGCCAACACCTGCCTATATAAGGTCCCACAGTTGACAGTGCATGTCAGAGCAAACTCCAAGCCATGGGGTCAAAGGAATTATCTGCAGACCTCAGAAACAGGATTGTGTCAAGGCATAGATCTGGAGAAGGGTACTGAAAAATCTCTGCGTCACGTCTGGAGGAAACCAGGCACCGCTCATCACCTGGCTAATACCATCCCTATAGTGAAGCATGGCGGTGGCAGCATCATGATGTGGGGATGTTTTTCAGCAGCGGGAACGGGGCGACTAGTCCTGATAGAGGGAAAGATTAATGCAGCTAAGTACACGAGATCCTTGAAGAAAACCTGCTCCAGAGCACTCTGGACCTCAGACTGGGGCGAAGGTTTACCTTCCAACATGACAACAACCCGAAGCACACAGCCAAGAGAACAAAGGAGTGGCTCGGAGAAAGTCTGTGCATGTCCTTGAGCCCAGACCTGAATCCAATTGAACATCTGTGGAAAGAGCTGAAAATGGCTGTGTACCGACGCTCCCCATCCAACCTGACGGAGCTTGCAAGGATATGCCAAGAGGAATGGGCAAAAATGTCCAGAAACAAGTGTGCCAAGCTCGTAGCTTCTTTCCCAAGATGGCTTGAAGCTGTAATCACTGCCAAAGGTGCAGCAACCAAATATTAGGCTAAGGGTGTGTACAGATATGTAACCCCTAAATAACCTATTTTTGTCAGTAAAATAAAATTGCATATTTTCTAAAAACCTGTTTTCACTTCGTCATTATTGGCTATTGTGTGTAGATGTTTGAGGCAAAAAATGAACTCAATCTATTGTAGTATAAGTCTGTAACGTAATAAAACGTGGAGAAGGTGAAAGGAGTGTTCAGACTTTCCGGCTTGACTGTATATGTGTCACGCACGCATGCACGGCCCAGGTAGTAGGAAGACAGAGTGAAGGTACACAGCAAACCTTTTTGTTTAATTTTTACTATGTTTACTTGTTTTCACCTACAATTTCTACACTTGTATTACTATCGGGTCCAGTGGACCCGAACACCACTTATGTAATATAAATGTGTAGGGGGGTGCAGTGTGCACTCAATGAAAATGTGTTCTTTTACATGTTCATCACAGAAAATGAGCCAAGGCAAATGAGTCTCAGGTTGAAAAAATAATTAATTGTATCATTTTTCTTTAAGTAAACATTGAAAAAGGGTCCCACAGACCCGAACACCACACAAGGGTTAAGACCAACACGCCCAGTTCACTTGCAACTAGTGTTGTCACGATACCAAACTTTTGACTTCGATACCGATACCAGGTTTAGTATCATAATACTCGATACTGAAACGATACTGATTCGATACTCGGTACCTCTACTGAAATGACCTTAACCCTATTTACTTTGGCCCTTCAGAGGCAATTTCCTCCTGGTTTCTACTAGTTTTATTTAAATGTCAATATCTAAAAAAATATTCCCTGCACATCCATGGTTTTAAGTTCGAACTGAAGAAGAAGCTGTATCATTCAGAAATTTGCTACAGAATACATTTATTTCAGAATAGTCACATACAGTATATATATATAATAACCATAACATACGTCGCCTAATGTATTTAAATACGTTTAAAAAAGAACGTACAAAAGCGCGTGTGTATTCACACAAGTACAGCAACGTATTTCAGCCCTAAGTGAGAGGGGTGGTCACTGCGGAAATGTCGACTGTACGGGACTTTGGTGAAATATAACAAGATAAACTCTTCAGGGTTCATCAGAATACAGCTGTAGCTGAATATACTGGTAAGTACTTGGTTTCTTAAACATATTTATACGAGAGATTTTGGAGAAATAAATGAGGTGTCTTCTAAACCGAAAGTGCATCAGGTAACGTTACTGTATATAGTACAGTAAGCAAGGGAAAACGGCGAATACTCATTTGTACAACGTTTTAAAAAAATATTATTGTTTCTATATGTGACATGATAAAATACGACGACAGTCTATCGGGGTTATTTTCAGTGATTATACCATCATTTTTCAAGTCAAACTATCGTTAAATCCTTTACTTTGTGCTCACCTAAATTCTCCGTGGAAGTAAGGCGTTAGTTTAGTAGCTAGGTAACGTAAAGTAGCCTATAGCTCTGCCGGCCAAAAACAATATCGCACGTGTGAAAGAATCAGACTCGTAGTATTGTTAGCTAACGTTCACCTTTCATCCTCTCAATCAGTAATGCAGACACATAACAGCAGAGCACACATTTGACCTAAAAGTGCCGAACGTCGGAAAATTCTAATACCGAACCGTTTTTGTTTTTTTAAGTATCGAAAAAGTACCGAAGTTTCGGTGTACCGTGCAACACTACTTGCAACGGGCGCAAGAATACATGGTAGTTAAACGACGTGAGCACTAGGCGTTATGATGAACCCAGCGCCGGATGTAAGATAGCAAAGACAGCAAGATGGGCAGGTTCCTCATGAAATATTCTTAGGCTCTAATTTAAAAATGTGACTATCTGACCTCCTTTGTTCAGTTTATTGTTTTACTTACACTTGTACAGTCTTCTCTTTACTTTTTCTGAACCCTCCATATTGTTATTTTGCAGCATTATAGTTTTCCGTTCATAAAATTAACACAAATCTCTACCACCACCTATAGACAATTTCTATGAACTCATAGAAATGAATTCCACCAACATGTCCTGGAAAGAAAAGATACCTGTTGGAACTTAAGCTCTGTACTTCAGAGTCAGTTGGGCTCAGAGAGAAATGTAAGCACTGGCAGATAATCACACTGCGGTCCTTTATTACACAGGTTTTTCCCAACGCAGTAAACAGCTCCTCGGCAACGGGATAATAAAAATTCTCCATCATACAAAAGACACAAGAATTACAAGAACTTAAAAACCAGAGCAATGTGGGAGACAGGTGAATCCACAATTACAGTGCTATAAACTTTGTATATATGTACATATATATATATATATATATATATATATATTAATTTAGTTATAAACAAAAAGAAAATGTACAAAGCTACACAACAGCACTATGTACAAATCAATAAATACAGGCAGAACATGCAAAAAAAAAATACATTCCCTCTTTATACAAAAACATACAAAATGAATATACAAAAAGAACAGAACATAAAGTGGCTAACTGTAGTTAAATTAATTTGTTCTTTGAGCGACAGTTCAATGGCACCTGATTTGGGAGTTTAAAGCCCCTACCGCCAAGACCCCAAGAACTGGAACCATTCTGGCTCATTATACCCCTTCTCACTGTCGAACTGGAACCAGGCTGACTCATTATACCCCTACATTACACATGAGAGAACTTTCATAGCTAAGAATGATGCTCAGGGCCAAACCATCCTCTGCTAATGCTGATATCACATCACTGGAGGATGTCACTGCAATCAAACCAACTGTGAGCCGTTCCCCTTAGTTAGCAGTAGGAAGCAGGCAGTTTTTTTACCCCCATTAGGTGTGATCCCTGAGCGTGCAGGTTGCAGGTATACGTTTGAGAGCGCACACATGCAGATGTGATGATTTCATCAATCCAAAATATTTATTTCTGCCTCACCAAGTGTGGAATCCACATTCTTAGCATTGGATTCCACATATAGACTTTATTGTACCATATATGCTACATATATATGATATATTGTACCATATACATCACAGTAATGAGTTGTGGCCAATTCCACTCCAATTCTGTCAATTTGGGAAAGGAATTGAAGTTAAAATTATTAATTTAAAACTCCTCATAGAACATGATGGTCACTTTTCAATTAATGAATTGTATTTCAATTAATTTCCTAAATTAACTGAATTTAAATGCAAGTGACCCCCAAACCTGGTACAGTAAATATGCAGTTAGACAATTTGATATGTATCAACACACACTGTCATATTTTGAAAAGACATCCCAACTGAACACACACAAGATACCTGATATTCTGCCTAATTTCTACTCAGACGTAAAATCATTTAAAAAAATTTGTACAGGACTTAAACACATTCCTGCCCAATATGACCAGTTACTTGCATACAATTGATACTGCTGCCATAGTGACCAGAACTGTTCCAGCCATATTTATCCACCCTATTCCTGATCTTTGGCACAAACCTGGTCATGCCCATTTTACCTGTGCACCTGGACCACACCCACTTTGTGTGTGTTCTATTCTGCTGTTGACTGCAAAATCTTGTTCCCAACACGTCAATGACCGACAGTTCATTGTAGCGCCACCCATTATGGTGTCCATAAAATTAAATTCCAGTTTCTTTCACTCATGTTCTCTCCTCCCCCTTACAGCAGCCTTTCCGATGTGACACAGTTGTACAGGGGTTGTCATTGGTCCTTGGGAATTGTGGATAGTGCTTCTCTCCTCTGGCAAGCAAGTTTGTAATGGGTGTGGGGAGAGGAGTGGAATACAAGGCAGCAACCTTAAGGTCTAAAAGTTTGGTTGGCACAGTAACCATGGGCCATCTTCCTTTTGGGCAAATCCAGGCAAAAAGAACCACAGGACTCCATTATAATCAAGGTGATCATAACCAAACTGAGGAGGTGTGGGGGAGGGAGAGGTAATGTTAGCACCAATATGAAGAGAGAGTAGCAAATAAAAAAGGTAACACAAATTTTCAAAAATGATGACAACCTTATCATCTTAACAGTAACTTTTAACCTGTCATCTTAACAGTAACTTTTATACTTACTTTTTAAATTAAAGTGCACACATTATTTTAAAATATCAGTGAAGCTTCGTGTGACAAGTGTGGTTTTTTGTTTCCAAGTTCTCGTTTCTCCTGAAATCCCTGGTCACATTCTAGTGTATTATTGTTTCCTACTTTGCAGTATTTTTCTACTGTTGCAATGCATGACAAATACATGGGTTTGAAAATTGATAGCTTGCCTACACTTAAAACTGGGAGAAACCTCTGACCTGGGTGTTAGCGCTTCTTTTACAATAGGTTAATTTTTCATTACATTTAGCTTCTCAGAGATATTTGAAACATTGGATTCGGTGGTGGTTTAACAAGCTAATGTAGATCAAGGTGAACGTTATTTAGCTCGCTAGCTAGCAAGTGAGCTAAGTGTTTTAAATGCTAGTAAGAGAAAGGTGCTATCGAAATGCCTAAATGAAAAACATAACATTAGCTAACAAAAGTGTTACTCTGAGTTAACTTTTTTTACAATGCCAGCATGCACATAGCTAACGTTAGCCAACTAGAGCTAACTTTTGTGAAGGTGAAATTTTTCTTTCTTTATATTTTTGTATTTTTAACATTTTCTCACCAGTTTTAGTTTGGGTAATTCTAGTAAGACTAATTCCCATCTATGAAATCCACCGCAATCAAGATGGGTGACCACTCTGCTATGCCCACCAGGTTAAGGTAAAGTTATAAAAACTTAGGGAATGTTGCAATTAAATGCTTTAGTAACTGTAGGCTACAAGCTATAAAAAACCTAACCTTGTAAAATGCTTCAAAGAAGCTTTGATTTTATTAGGTAAAATGGTAAGAACTGCTACTTACTAATCAAAGCAGCAAATGAAAACAAGAATTTGGCCAAATTATTCCAAAAATTCACAGGACATGGCTGGTGCCTGCACAGTGCGAATGAACAAAATATAATGGGTAGGAAAAAATAATACCATGCTGGGAATGTTGATCATGTGACTTCTGCAGGGGTGACCAGTCATGTGACCACATTAGGAAGACAACCATGTGACCACTGTGAAGGAAGACTGATCTTGTGATGAGCCCTGTCATTCCTGACCTCCTGCTTTTCGGGGTGAAAGACCCTTCTTCTTTTCTGTTGGCTGCCTGAACAGCTGATCCCTCTGCCTTCCAGGGAATCCCACAATGCAATGCTCCACATGGAAAAAGTGGGCAGTCACCACGGAATTATGTGGCGGTCACATTTCAACTCTATGGTGTTGCACTTCCAAAATGTTGCAAGGGCGGTTCAGTTCCGTTTTTGTTTGTTTCTTGTCAATCCTCCCTTGTCAAACCTTTTAAGTTTGCTTGCTGCAAGTTGTAAATTGCATCACAAGATAGCTCCCTCAAGGAAAGTGAGCAAGGGAAGGGAGTGTGTTAAATTGGATTTGAATGCAGCCTAGGCTAAATATGGCCTGTAGAAGGGGAATGCATTGTTTGATGCACCAGGTTGTGCATCACTTGTGGTGCTCCCCTTTCCTCCTTTCCAAGGTTACTGTCTTCGTGATTTGAGTGCAAGAAGGCATTGTCACATTCAGTGAAATATCCAAGAACAGTATCAGAAGACGGGAACCAAGCTGACGGGAACCAAGCTGTTCGGCTCTACTGGTCAAAGAAGTCACAATCCTTCAGTTGTGGTCAGCTGTGGTCACATGAAGTGGTTCCCTCAGCTTACAGGTATTGGATACCTACACTCACAGGAAGTGGCTGTGTGCATTCACAGGAAGTAGTAGCTTGTGCTCACTGGAAGTGGCAGCCTTTGCACATGTATCTCCTGGAGAGGGGGGGGGGGGGGGGGGGGGGGGGCAGGGGGCAGGGGGTTTGAGAGTGTGAAGGTTGCCTCTCCATCCGCACAGTGGTAAAGAAGCACAGAGCTTCTCTGACCTCATAAGGGGTTATTCCTGGCACTGCCCCAGTCTATCTGTCTGTCTGTCTCTGCTCCATACAGTCACTGCCTCACAGTCTCCGATAGGCCCTGCCCGCCTACCTGATGAGAGGGCGGGGCCTGTCTGGCCATGGCTGCAGCAGGGCAGGATGGAGTCCCAAAAGGGGCATTAGGTGCCCCATCAGAAGATGCCCTTGGCAATTTTGAGGCCTTTTCTGTTTCATGCGTGGGAGGGTGGAGCTGGCCACGTGTTTGGGGCGCTCCGCCTTGGGGAAGCCCCTCCTCTTCAGCACAAAGTCGTAGTTGGCAGAGGAGTTCATGGCGTAGAAGACATTAGCATTGTCAGGGATCTTCAGCTCTAGGGAAACCACATAGATGTATCACCACCATTATTACTATATTATTATCATTAATATTATTTTTACAATGATTATTATAATAATCATTATTATTATTATTATTATCACACCTAGCTCAATTAATTATCTGAAATACTTGAACTCCTTAAAGTAAAATTCCTGTAAGATAATTTTAAAAAAATGTCTTTCCACCTTTATTTCCTCATTCTGAAATCTCAAATCATATTTTTTAATCAGCACTCACTGCCGCAATCTCCACTACAAATTTGAGAGAGTGCAGACAAGCATGTGCTCTCATCCATAGAACAAGACGTTAGCCGTTCTTATCACACTGCAGGCTGGCACAAACATGAGGTGGAGGAGGACACTGCATGTGCAGTTCAATAGGCGGACTATGGGCAGCCAGTCGACTAGTGCGGGCTCGCTGGTGCACAATGAGATCCTGTCATACCTGCGCAGCTAAAATGGTCTCAAAATTACACTTCTAGCACGTATACAAACGCAAATGAAGCGGATTCTGTCATACAAACAATAACCAGTCCTCTTACAATTTATTTTTTGTGTAATTAAAATTATTTATAAAAGTTCTATTTTATTCATTCCCTCTGTCGGAACGTTACTGGGTAAAGCAGCGGGAGGGGGTGGGGCGAGGTACTTTTGTTGCATTTCGTCAAGGTTTCGTAGCTGCCTGAATTCTGAGCTGATCGAGTAACATTAATACACATACTAGCAAAGGAAGCTTTTAGTTGTTTTAAAAATGGTGTAGTGCATTGCCAACACACCATTGCACCCAAGTCAAACGGTGAACAGGTTTGTATGCAGCGATCATTTCTCACCCACGGATTACAGTTCTGTTCCAATCCATTATTCCAAAACAGACCACATAATACGCCTGGATCAAACAGCAGTTTCTCGGGTAAGCTAAAAAAAACTAACATTATTAGCTACCTAGCTACAGCTTGTTGTGATTAGCCCCCTCACGGTCCCGTTAAAAGCCACTGTGATTTAGTTTCGGCCCATTCTGACAGTATTGTTTTTTGTTAAACATACATTTATTGGTGACATTTGTAAATGATGTGGATCTGATCAAAACCATGATTACATGAGAGGCACAAACAGGGGCTTATGGAAAAAGACTATACTGCAGTATATATGTAAATATATCAAAATTATCTTCACAATATATTTAAAATATACTGCAGTATATTACATTTCCATAAGGGTCATACCCTGGTTACATTAGCCTAGTACACAAAGATACTTGTGATCTTATCATATGAGCTGATCTGGCACATATAACGTTAGTATAAGTTGTGGTGTCACGGTAAAAGGTCCTTTGTTTACACTTCGTAACGTGAACCAAACTTTTCAAAAAGTAATCATTGAACCATGGACTGTCCCACCTTTTCCCCTGACCCTCATTCCACTATAACTTGTTGGATAAACGTATCTCAATGTCTATTACTTAGAAAACGATTGCTTTTTAATCGTGCACAAAAGTCAACATGGACTGCATCAGCTGTTAACACATAATGCTGTTTCTGGTGCAAGAACATAACTAGCAGATCGATGTTCCAAATCAAATATGAAAAAGCCAGGAAAGGGCCATTTAAATTTTCTCAAAAAAATTGGTAAGAGGACTGGTTATTGTTTGTATTGACAGAATCCGCTTCGTTCACGTTCGTATATGTGCTAGAAGTGTCATTTTGAGACCGCTTTAGCTGCACTATAGAAGTGAATGAAGAGCGACAAATACCCTATTTTGGATTATCACCCCAGGGGAGCAACTAATGAACATATACTACTCACAAAAAGTTAGGGATATTTGGCTTTCGGGTGAAATTTCAGGATGAACCTAAAATGCACTATAACCTTTACAGGTGAAATTAATTTGACCTTCTCTAAACTTTTGAATGCACATGTCCAACTATTCAATGTTTCAGTACTTTTTGCACAACTTGCTGTTCTCTAACAAGGAGCTGAACGGCAAAATTCACAACAGGTGTTTGATCCATGAATCGACCAATACATTTCCTGGTTCAATTAGAATTGGTATTTAAACAGTCCTCTTCATCATGCTGTTCACATTTTGACATCATGAGACCAAGACGACACCTAACAATTGATCAACAGTACCTCGCCATTGCGAGGCTTCAAACAGGATGTTCTCAGAAGGAAGTGGCCACTGAGCTTAGAGTGTCACAGAGTGTCATCAGCAGGTTGCAACAGAGATACAGAGAGACTGGAAGAGTCACAGAAAGGCATAGAAGTGGACGTCCTTTGGCCACATCCCACACTGATGACCGCTTCATTGTGAACAGTGCCCTGCGGAACCGGATGATGAATGCCACTCAACTCCAGGCACATTTAAGGGAGGTGAGAGGCACCCAAGTGTCACGTCAGACCATTCGAAACCGTTTACATCAGCGTGGTCTGCGTGCTAGACGACCTGCAAGGGTACCTGACCACACCACCAGGCACAGGCGTCATCGTCTTGCATGGGCCAGGGAGCATTTACGCTGGACGAGGGACCAGTGGGCCTCAGTGCTGTTCTCTGATGAAAGTCGATTCACGTTGAGCAGAAATGATGGCCGCCAACGATGTTGGAGACGTCAAGGAGAGCGCTATGCATCAGCCACTGTTGTCACCAGACGACCCTTTGGTGGTGGCGGTGTTACAGTGTGGGCAGGTGTGTCTAGTCAATACAGAACTGCCCTACACTTTGTGAATGGTACAGTGACAAGCCCATACTACCTGAATAACATCATTAATCCAGTCATTGTGCCCCTGCATGAACAACACAGGCCTAATTTCATCTTCATGGACGACAATGCTCCAGCTCATCGAGGTCGCATCATTAGGGAAAGGCTGCTGGAGACTGGGGTACCTCAAATGGAGTGGCCTGCACTTTCTCCAGACCTGAATCCCATAGAAAACCTATGGGATCAGCTGACTCACCGTGTAGAGGCTCGTAACTCTGTACCCCAGAACCTCAATGACCTGAGGGCCGCCCTTCAAGAAGAGTGGGATGCCATGCTTCAGCAGACAATAAGTCGACTTGTGAACAGCATGAGACGTCGTTGTCAAGCTGTAATTGATGCTCAAGGGCACATGACAAGTTATTGAGACATTGACATTTTTGTTGTGGTATACCCACCACTGTTGTTGGCTTTTGTTTCAATAAATTGTTTGAGATGAGGAAATCACCATTGCATGCTTCTACTTAAATGCCCTACTTTCATGATACGTATAATATCACTGTAGCGTGAACTTACATTTTCCATAAATTTCACCCGAAAGCCAAATATCCCTAACTTTTTGTGAGTAGTGTATCTTGCCACCATTTGGACTCATATCATGGCCAGGTAACGACACAACCCAAAGTTATACCAAATTTTGCTTTAAACTGACCTTTCTCCTCTGATATCCGCTGCAGCAGTTCGTAATCCTCTGGTCTCTCACAGTCCAGGTTGTGTTTGACCATCGCTTTCCGAATCACTGCTGGGGTCTTGTCCTGGCTGGTAACCTGAGGCAACCAACCAGCCAACCAATCAGGAGCTAGCCTCGGAAACTCTACACACCTTTCTCTTTCTCTCACCCCCTTTGTCGCTCTCTCCCTTCATCTCTATCGTTCCCTCTCCCTTCATCTCTATCGTTCCCTCTCCCTTCTCTCTTCCTCTTTCCCTCTCCTTTCTCTCTCCCATCCCCCTCCCACCCCAACAATATGCTCTTGTGCTGTCTCTTTCTCCCCCTCTCAATTTCAATTAAATAATGCTTTATTGGCATGACTGCATATAACTAATATTGCCAAAGCAATTAACAAAATACAGTGGAATAACATAAACAAATAAAAAATTTGAAAACAAGGAAAGAGAAAGGAAGCCTACAGACAACGTACAAGTTGAATGATGAACACCAATAAGGACAGTAATAAGAACAAAACTACTAACAATACAAACAAAGGAGATGGTGCCTCACTGGATGTCCATCATTTTGTGACAAGAGGCCACATATCTTGCCGCTAGTGCTACACATTCTCCCAGTACATAGGGTATATCCCCAGCAGTGGCGTACCGTGGGAGTAGCCCTCTGTAATCTTACCTGTAACGGATGATCACTCTCAATCTGTTTCTGTTTACTTTGTCTGATTGTCAATCAAACAATTGATTCACTCAATAACCAAGAACAATAAGCAAATTATTAGGCTACCTATTTATTTTGAGATCGCATTATTGTTTTGTGCATCATAAACTTGTTTATGTGTTTATTGCATTTTTCTATATCCACATTTATGATGACGTGTTATCATGCGAAGATTCTCATTTTAAATGCTCCATGTTTAAATGTTCAATGTTTCATAGATTTTCGTAAATTAGTTTTTCTAGTCTGAATAATGTGTTGCGCTCAATGGTTTGAGTCACTTAAGAGGCTGTCCTCTTTAAATTTATGCTTTCTAATGTTTAAATCACTTTGACTAATTTGAGTGTCGTTGACTTCTTTAACGCATTCAGATTATTGCCTGATCCTTGCTAAACAATTTCAAGTTGTTTCTTTGTCGTTATCATTTCTTAATCATTGTAGCCCCTTAGGCATTTTATATTGTGTTATGGTTGAAACAACGTTAAAAACCTTACTAACCTGACATTAGTTTGAGGGTATGCGACGGTTGAAAGTGAAAGGTTTTTAAACGTTAGAATGGCAATGCTGCAGCACAGTTAGACATGAAACATTGGAATGTCTCAAATTGATGTCAACTTTACGTTGTAAGGTGGTTGAAATTTGAAGTTTTTTAAACATTAAATTCACAACGTTAAAAATTGTATGTTGTAATGATGGTCAATCTGTGACATTGCATCTGTGACGAGGTATGTGAAGGTTGAAAATGAAAGTTTATTCAATGTTGGATTTGTGTCCCATGATGGTTGAAAATGAAAGTTTATTCAACATTAAGATTACAATGTTGTAGCACCATAAAAAATCAAACGTCATAATAATATTGCAATTTGATGGACAAACTCTGACATTGATTTTGCGTTCCATTATGTTTGGAAGTGAAAGTTTCCTAAACGTTATAATAACATGGTTGAGGCTACGTGAGAAATAACACCCTAATCACAATGTTACATAAACAATGTCAAAACATCGTTTCTTGAGCCACGTTACCAGTCACATGTTTCACTGTTAATAATACAACTTAAAGCCAACAGTGCTTGTTAAAAAGTAATGAATAAATAAACTTGGCATCCCTTGTGACAGGATCAAGGGTAGCCAACACACATCGTGGAGTACTTGTTTTTATTTATTTTCATCATTTTGTTTTATTGAAGAGCTTGCAGAGATTTGAACTTTGATAGGCTATTCGCTTTATATTAACATGTATTACCGCCGCACCACCATGACTGCACTCTAGGGATGTAAATAACGAATAATTTGGTATTCAATTACTCACTTTCTCTATTCGAATAGTATTCGGTTACTCGTTTGAAGGGAGGGGGGGGGGGGGCTAGGCAGAAGAAATAAATGACAGTAGCCTATACTAAAGTTCAGATCAAGAAGTAATGTTTATTGTATTACTTTTACCATTAAGCAACAAAAAGTATAGAATAACCTTAAGGTATATGAATTCAAATAAAATAAAAAAAAGATACATTAAAATGTGTTAAATTGCAAATAACAAAAATATCAAAGCATTGTTTTTTTCTTTTCTTTTCCATTTAACACAGTTTAAACACAAGCTGCAAACAAACGTGGGCTGACAGCTAGATAACTTGGCTAGTCTAACTTACATGTTTTTGTTCAAAAATATTAGCATGTCGACATGCTCCGGAGTCAAACATGTGCGCAGTCTATTGACCGTTATACCTGCGGCTGAGCGGCTGCACAGTTCGTCAAAATGTTCATATGAACCGTTGTAGTGACCTGCTCTATCAAAATCAGTCGCACTGACCCCCAAACACATTTTGGGCTTTATATACTACCTGAGGGAGGAAAATGTAAGCTTTCTAATGATACCAAAATGATCTCTCTAATCCAAATATCAAGCGAGTTATGTCACATTACATTTGGAATGCCATCAAACCATGTTTTTGAGAAAAAACGCCTTCAAAGTTTAGCCACGAAAGTTACTAGCTAGCTATGTATGTGTTAACGTTTCTGGATAGAGCTGGGTCTCATAACCGAACTCTGGTGTTTTGTCATGTTACATTTCAATGCTTCAAAACTATATTTTTAAACTGAATATGACATTACCACACACAGATCATGAAAACCAAGACATTTTTTGTGTAAAATGAGATTAAACTGAATAACTTACATTAGCTTATATGACTCTTGAAAGCTTCAAAGCTATATTTTCACAATGCATTTGACATTAAAATACGCATATCATGAAAGCCAAGATAATTTTCAAGTAAAATCAGATTAAAACCAATTCATTTGTCCCCTTGAAAGCAGCCGGTGTGATTGTGTGACTGGTGATGGCAAGTGAAAGTTGGCTACACAAAACGATACGATGATACGGCGCTAGCTTGTCATGCTACATTTAAAAGCTTCAAAACTATATTTTTAAACTGAACATGACATTAACATACGCAGATCATGAAAGCAAAGACATCGTTCTTGTAAAATGAGATAAAACCGAATAACTTACATTAGCTTGTCACCGCGAAAGTAGCTGATGTTATTGTGTGACTGCTTAGCCTACAAGCTGGCTCCAAACTATATGCAAAGGACCAGTGCTAGCTTCTTATATGACTCTTGAAAGCTTCAAAGCTATATATTCACAATGCAATTGACATTAAAACACGCATATCATGAAAGCCAAGATATTTTTCAAGTAAAATCAGATTAAACCCAATTAATTTGTCACCTTGAAAGCAGCCAATGTGATTGTGTCACTGATGGTAAAAAGCTGGCAAGACAAAACGACGCGAAGCTATGCGCTAGCTTGTCATGCTACGTTTAAAAGCTTCAAAACTATATTTTTAAACTGCGACTTCCGACTGATTATGATAGAACACGTCACCACTTGTCAAGTAAAAAGTAACTTAAAATCATATTTTTTCCCCTCAAAAGTGGAAAATATTAACTTGTTTTAAGTCTCAAGACTATAACACTTGTTAAGACAGACATTTTTTGCAGTGTAATTATGGCATGTGTAGCTTTGCCAGACAGCCTGCTTTGCTCATATCTGCCATGGAGTTTATTTGTCTAAAGCGCCCTCGTGCGGTCAGGAGGTGTAACGTAATTTTTATTATTCATTATTTGTTTGCATTATCCGAGTTTACAATTTTGAACGAGTAACCGAATAACCGTTTACATCCCGACCGCACTCCTGTATACCCTTTCTTTAAAGTTATGGTCTGCACCTACGACGTGTCATTTTTTGCAAGCACCGTAATATTGCATTAATTTATGTTGGTGATCTGAACGTAAAGACAGTTGCATCTAAACTAAACAGGTAATTTCTAATAAAAGGTGCATGCCGGTACTACAATTTCTAGCTGTTTCAGCCGATTCCATCAAAGGGAAAGCATTCACCTTCATAGTTTTAATGGACAAACCACTGTGCATTGGTTGTTTGAAAGCTTAAATAATTTGACTTTGTATTCTGCTAATGCCTAGTGTTCCGAATGTGATTTAAAAAGTTGACACACTTCTGGTCAAGTCTAAAACGAACACTTGGATTTCAATTATATACTGTAGGTCCCATTTATTTTATTTTTTTATGTAACTTCATAATAATACATGGGGTGACAGGTAAAGATTAAAGATTGATTAGTGCTTAAAATTGTGTGGGGCTGGAAGCCTATAACATAAAACTCAACAGAAAACATTATCAACATACAAAAATGCCAAGTTACGCATACAAAGCACTGTCTATAATAAAACTAGCAAAACCGAGGCCTGCCAATAAAAGTAGGCCGATTGGTATCAAAATGAGGCCAAGTTACAATAAACAATATTGGTTATCTTAGCTCACACAAATGAAACAAGGTCTATTCTAAAGCAATGCTACCCAATGTTTCGTAAATATTTTAATTAAACTTGGCCCTGTGTTTTTTTCATCTTACCATCTGAAGTGAATGTGGTCATTCAAACGTGAAAGTGTCACGTGAAAGTGTCAAATGTCAATGATTTATAGTGTAAATAACGTACAATTCAGCAGTTACACTTAAAAAATTTACAAATGACTACTATATGTTTAACAATTGTCTGCATCCAGTGCTTTGAGTGTATGAATACCACATCATGAGTAAAATGCATAATATTATTATTGTTAAAATTTTACACAATTGCAAGACTTTTTTATTGTTTTACATTTTTAAATAAATTATACTATTTTACTACTTATTTGACTAAACTTTATCGGACCCACAAACATCCACATACACATAGTAGATTTTATCTGTATTCATTTATTCATCCCCCCCTTTCTCTAGTGTAGATGAATGTTTTTTGGTATAAATGTCTGTTTGTAAATGTGAATGTTATATGCTGCTAGAAAAATATCTCCATGGGGATAAAGTAGCCTGTCTATTTATCTATCTATCTAGTTAGCTGCTTGCAACATTCATTTAAATGATGTCTTCTTCCATGAAGCAATTTTTGTTAGTTGACACTTTGATACAAAGTTTGTATGACCACATTCCTTTCAGATGGTAAGATGAAAAAGCACAGGGCCAAGTTGAATGAAATAATTTAGGAAACATTGGGTAGCATTGCTTTGGAATAGAGCTTGTTTAATTTGTGTGAGGTAAGATAGCCAATATTGTTTGTTGTAGCTTGGCCTAATTTTGATATCAATAATTTTAATGGCAGGCCTAGATTTTGCTAGTTTTATTATAGACAGTGCTTTGTACAGTTGTGTTCAAATAAACAGCAGTGCGTTAAAAAAAGTGAATAAAGTGCAAATATTTTTTAATAGCTTTTAGTTACATATTTCAAACGTAGTGGAAATATTACACATTCAATTCCAAATCAAAGCATTAACAAATTTTATCAAGTCTGCGTTATTCTTTTACAGGAAGCAAAGAAAAGGAATATTAATCTGTTCAAAAAAATAGCAGTGTCGACATTTTTCTCTTCAAACTCAAACACTTACTGTATAAACTGAAGAAAATTTTCAAGATTCAACTTCACTTTAAATTACTGAACTAATATTTAGTTGCATAACCATTGTTTTTGATGCACATCTGCGTTGCATCGAGTCAACCAACTTCTGGCACCAAGAAACAGGTATTTCAGCCCAGGATGAACAAACTACATTCCACAGTTCCTGTGAATTTTTGGGTTTTGCTTCAGAAACTGCATTTTTAATGTCACCCCACAAGTTTTCAATGGGGTTGAGGTCAGGGGATTGAGCTGGCCACTCCATTACCTCAATCCTTTTTGTCTGGAACCAAGATGTTGCTCGCTTACTCGTGTGTCTGGGGTCGTTGTCTTGTGGAAACACCCATTTCAGGGGCATTTCCTCTTCGGCATACGGCAACATAATCTCTTCAAGTATTTTGATGTATTCAAACTGATCCATGATCCGTGGTACACAATAAATAGGCCCAACACCGTAGTATGAAAAACATCCCCATACCATGATTTTTGCGCCACCATGCTTCACTGTCTTCACAGTGTACTGCGGCTTGAATTCAGTACCCGGGGGTTGTCTGACATACTGTCGACGACCACTAGACCCGAAAAGAACAATTTTACTCTCATCAGTCCACAGAATGTTATGCCATTTCTCTTTGGGCCAACTGATGTGTTCCTTGGCAAATTTTAACCGATTCTGCACATGCCGTTTTTTCAACAATGGTGCTTTACGGGGGCTTCTTGCTGATAGCTTAGCTTCGATCAAACATCTTCTGACTGTAACAGCACTTACCGGTAATTTTAGATCATCTTTGATCTTTCTGGAGGTGATGATTGGCTGAATCTTTGCCATTCTGACTATTCTTCGATTTGTTTTAACAGTAGTTGCTCGTTTTCTTCCGCGTGTTTCGGGTTTTTGTTGCCATTTTAAAGCATTTGAGATCATTTTAGCTGAGCATCCTATAATTTGCTGCACTTCTTTATGTTTTCCCCTCTCCAATCAACTTTTTAATCAAATTACGTTGTTCCTCCGAACAATGTTTGGAACGGCCCATTTTACTTAGCAATTCAGAAGGAAATATATTTTATAACAATGTGTGAAACATTTGCTTCCCTTCTTCCTTAATAAAGGACAATTAATGACACCTGTTTTTTCACAGAATGAATGAATTCTCTAATTAAACTCCACACTGCTATTATTTTGAACACGCCCCTTTCAATGAATGAGTCAATTACTCAGAACAAGCAGCGTGCATGTCATGACAGTTGGGTCTGTTGTTTTTCTATTACTCTACTACATCTACAAGTAAATTATTTGCCATGCAGAAATATCAGTACTACTAATAACAGTGGTTCATCAGGTTACTGTTGTGGCATTTTTTTTACGTTGAAATATAATTTATTTTTGTACTGTGTTTGTAATGAGTATCAGATAATGACAACGCATATAAATTCATGAACCATAAGAGAATTAAATCTAGAGAGAGCGATGCATACATATACGCAAACACACATACAGGAAGGGCAAAATATCGGAAACACCAGAAATGGAAAAAACTGTTCTTTCGTAAAACATAAAACAGCTCCCATTTTTCTTAGCTCTATTTTCTACACTCTCTTATGACTGGCATGCCATGTATACATTTTAGTTTCTGTCTTGTTTTCTTTTTTTATTAGCTTGATAATGAATCACAATTAGCCATTAATCATATTTTTATCAAATAATACTAATTTGTCAATTAAATGCTGTTTTTGTGTCAGTAATAAATGAGAACACTTTAGAGCTAACTGAAGGCATTTTGGTCCATGACAACTGGAGATGTGCATCTCTGCACAGCTGTGGGGAGTGAACTCCTCTGCTCAAAGTGAAGTGAACAGAAATAGAAGAGAAATAGAAGATCATTGAAAATGGTCTAGAATCCAACACTTGCACATAACATGAGTGACAAATATGGCCCAATTCTGAATTATTCCTTTTCAGTTAAGTTTTTCACTAATCACATTCCACTGTACTACATAGAGGAGATCAACTCCAGTTGTTGGGGACCAAAATGTTTTCTGATTTCTTCTTATACATTTTTTGAAGTGTACTCACTTATTACTGATATAACAGCAACATGTAATTTATGATTTATTAGCATTTCATAAAAATATGACAAACAGGAAATTATGGTTGATTGGCATAATTATAAAGAAAAACAAGTCATCATATAAAATGTACACATGGCAAGATTCACAAAACAGCTTAGATGATCAGGTGAGGAACAGAGGTTGAGGTTTTGCGTAGCAAACGTGGCAGGTGTTTTACGTTTTCTGGCAAACTGGTGTTTCTGATATTTTGTCCACCCCCTGTACATTCTAGCTAAAAGAAACACACAACAATTTTTTTAAATGGATTACCGTACTTGTTTTTAATGGGTTATTGTAGCCTACATGGTAGACCTATTAATGTGTGTATGTCAGTAGATTATCTAGCTAACATAATTTTAAAAACTTGCCTTTTGCAAGGTAGCTACAGTAGCCTATAAAGTTAAAATATAACACTAGGAACGCCACGGCGGTCAATGACCATTGTCACAAAGAAAATCAATAAATCTGCTGTCATGGAATCCATATAGCTCTCCCTTCATGACTTTTACTGAATGTATGTATTGAACATTCTGATATAATTTGAATATTAATATTGCATAAAGAAATAAAGTTATAAACATTACTTAAATGGCCATGAACGGTGAAACTGACCATAATTTGTCTTGCATGTATAATTGATAATGTTGGTCTTGTGACGTATGATCAGTAAAATTGTTGCGAAATGACAAGGTTGCCATACGTGATTGTGTTGCCTAGTAAAGAATCAGTATTTATTAAGCTACTCTATGACTTATGCTAGCTATTAATGGGGAAGCTATATAAGCTACTGGGGAAAGTGACAGAGCTAGAAAATACTTCCTTTGTGTTTATACTTTATTGTCTCTGCCTGACTAATGTTATATTTTTTCTGGTACTGTGCAAATTTACCTGCAGTAAATCTTTTGGTGGTAGCAAGTACCGGACCATGTCTGCTTACTCTGACCTCTGTTTAGGCAAAGTATAATCTGATCAAAAACGTCTCCAACGTAAAAAAAGCCAAGTTACTCATGCATAGCCTAAAGCAGGGGTTCCCAAACCGGTCCTGGGGGACCCCTGTGTATGCTGGTTTTCATTGCAACCACAGTTGCAATCCCAGAATTTTAAGAAGCTGTTAATTTTTCTTAATTAGGTGCTTGTCATGTTTGGAGGAATTATTCACCCTCTTAAGCCACATTATATCGGAAATAGCTATGGATGCCATGTAGAATAAACACCCCGGGCCCTATCTTACACCCGGCGCAAAGCGGCGCTAACGCAAACGCAAGTGTCTTTGCTATCTTACACCCGGCGCTAGGTCCATAATAGCGCCTAACGCTTTACGCCGTCAAACTAGCATGTTTGACGGCGTAACTCTTGCGCCATCATTAGTGAACTGGGCGTGTTGGTCTTAAGATGAGGAGTGGCCAGGATTCTTTTTGGCGTATTGCTATCTTGAGCCAGGAGAAAGCGCTTGCGCTAGAACCACCACAAACCTGGTCTAAAGTCATGTCGCAGTTGTTTACATGCTATTTTAACGGCGCATATAAAGTGCGTCTACATAGGCGTGTGCACAACGCGCATACCCTCTCTGTCTGTTACACACAGGGGCGTGCACAGGCATGACTAAAATATCTAGATCACAATGTGAAATATTATTATTGTGTAGGCTATATCAAAAATGCATAATAATAAAAGGTTCCATAGGTCCACATACCTTTCCCTCAGCGAAGGGAAACAATGCCACATTACATTGCTCTCAGCCCACTCCATCAACATCCAGGCGATGTGCGATGGTACGGGACAATGGCTATCCATTAAAAAGGAGCTGATAACACCTATAGCTATCAAGCCTAATGCGCGAATTGTCTTTGCACCTAATGCGTGAATTGTCATTCAATGGAAAAACTCGCGCACGGGCAATAGACGGACATTTAAGTTCTGAAAATGCGCTTCAGATGTCATTACAATACAGCTCTGTTTATCTATGAATACAGCCTGTAAGTAAATAGAATGGTTTGTGACTGAAAAAAGTTCAAAACCTTGTCCAGTGAATATTGCATTTATTGTTTTTCAAATAGCCTAGGCTACAGGCGAATTCGCTGTGCATAAGGTTTTTTTTCGATAGCCTATGGTTAAAAAACGGAGATGTCACCATGTTAACTAAATTGTAACCTTAGCTATTCTTCGTCCTTCATATTTTTTTAAATTACAGTGACCAGGTTTCCATACTCTCACCGTTTAAAACCCAGCTGATTTCACCCGTTATTCCTTAACTGAACAAAACGATTTTAAAGAGAACTAAGCGTCTAATTAGAAACTAAAACAAATTTGCAGCACGTTACACAATTAAGTCACAATTCATTTTAATGCCATTCTCTGCACGTGAGCTGCATGTTCTGTTTCCCCTGCTGTAAATCGCACGTTTCACGGTCTTCCTGGGAAAGTGGATTGTTTTAAAGGATTGCGCTACGAGTAAAACAGGTTGGTCACATTTCCATAAACAGGACATTATTAAACAAGGGGAAATATGCGTGAACTTATGGGTTGCGAACCTGACAGCTTTATTGCATGGCTATTTAGTGTCATCATTAAGGCAAAATAACGGTATGTATGTTATTAATCAATATTAGCCTACTATGCAGGTAGCCTAATGAACTTTGGATGAAGCTTGAACTTCGAGAATTCCATGAGAACAGCCTCTTGGAATTGATGTTTGACACTTTCATTGCATAATCAAACGAAATTCGCTGAACAAGCAGGCTAATTTGGCGTTTTCTAAGGTGAGACTGAAGCCATTGATAGCTTATTCTCAGCTGTTGCAGGTCCTTTTAACGAAATTTAACCGCACATATTTTGTAAAATAACAGCCCTGTCTGGAATTACCGGGAACTCATAGGCTAATGGTTAGTCCGAATAATATTGATCATACTCCATTTAGCCTATTCCTTGATCACACTAAACACGCACGAGCATGTCTGTTTCGCCATCATAAGCAATCCGCCAAGGTGGAAAAGCAGGCTTTTAAAGGGAATGGGATATGACATTTTGATTGGTTTATTGAATGTCACGCCCAAGACACACCTATAATTAATGAAGCGACTAGGTTCAGCCCAGTTGCGCCCTGCGCCGTGCTTAGCGCCAAAAAAACACGCCGTTAAAATAGCAAAAGTGGACTTGGACACGCCCTAAATGGACTTAGCGCCATGCGCTTAGACTAAGCGCCAAGATCGCCAAGATAGGGCCCCCCATGTTCACATTGTGCTTATTGTGCTATATTATTAAAAAAGATAAGAAAATTATTTAACAGATCCATTTAAAGACTGATTTGAATCAATAGGCTCCTAATTGGTGAAAGTGTGGACACATGGCCACTAAAACTAACCATTTGGTAGATAATGAAGAATTCAGACACAAAGCAAATGATAACGAGCCAAACCTGCATTGTGTTAATAAGCTTAAAGAAATAATTGAGTTAAACACATGTGTTCAACAACAACCTAATTAGGAGCCTATTGATTCACTTTACTCTTTAATTTGAGTGAAAATACATTATTTTGTAACCTCTTTTTATGTAATTGTTGCAATATAGCACAATAAGCACAACGTGAACATGGGGAGTTTGTTCTACATGGCATGCATAGCTATTTCTGACATAATGTGTCTTAAGAGGGCGAATAATTCCTCCAAACATGAAAAGCACCTAATTAAGAAAAATTAACAGCTTGTTAGAATTCTGGGATTGCAACTGTGGTTGCAACGAAAACCAGCATACACAGGGGTCCCCCAGGACCGGTTTGGGAACCCATGGCCTAAAGAGCGCTGTCTATAAGTCCTTAATTCCAACTTGCAAAAACTAGGCCTGCCTTTAAAAGTATTGATATCAAAATGTGGCCAAGTTACAACTAACAATATTGCCTATCATAGCTCACACTAAATAAACTAGCTCTATTCCAAAGCAATGCTATCCAAACTTTCCTAAATTATTTAATGCAACTTTGTTTCTGTGTTTCTTTGTTTCTGTGTTTCTTCATCTTAGCATGTGAAGAGATTGTGCCTCATGTTTTTAACAGTTGATGAATAATTACATTCCAGAAAGGATATGGTTATACTTAGTTGGCAAGTTTACTTTAGAAAATGTACAGGTTTTAAAATGTTAACTACAATTCATTACAATTCACAAACAGACATTTATATCAAGAAACATCATGTACAATAGAAAAAGGGGGGATGAATAAATAAATGCAGATAAAAATGAGTAATATTTTTACCTAGAAAATAGCGTACATATAGCATTTTTACGAACGTATCCAATAGTTATGATATTTGCGAACAGAATTTTGTGAATACAAGGATATCTATGCTCTGTAGGACCACACAGGTTTTTTATAGAAATCCAAATATTCCAAATAAATCAATAAATACATAATGATAATAATAATACATATTATTCATTCTGTGCTTTTCATAGACCCAAAGCAGTGGATGCAGACAATTGTTCAAACATGGCCTATAGTGTAGTAATTTTTCTGTTTAATTTCTAAGTGCAAGTTGCAACACATCTGAATCAGAGTATTTCCACTATAAATTATTCTCATTTTGCAGTTTGATGTGGAACATACAGTTTCATTGACCACATTCTCTTGAGATGGTAAGACAAAGAAACACAGGGCCAAGTTGCATTAATTAATTTAGGAAAGTTTGGATAAGTTTATTTAGTGATAGGCAATATTGTTAGTTGTAACTTGGCCACATTTTGATATCAATACTTTAAAAGGCAGGCATAGTTTTTGCAAGTTGGAATTAAGGACTTATAGACAGCGCTCTGTAGGCTATGCGTGAGTAACTTGGCTTCTTTTTTTTACGTCGGAGACGTTTTTGATCAGATATCACTTATTTTTGATAGCTAACAAATGACCGCGGCACAAGAGCACAGCATGGCTCCACACAGACAAATTTTTTTGTCGGTATTTGTGTGAGATTAAAATATGTAGCCAATGGCACAGTTATTTATAGACTTTTTTTTTAACATGCAACAACGCAATGTTAACCAGATGATATTCTGCATTGAAACGTTTTTCTTTGCTTGACAAATGGCCATGGGATACCTGTGCCCATAACGTTAGCTAGCCTATTGCATTACTGCCATGTCCAGTGACTGAATTGTTTAACTAACAGGCTACAAGTGAACAGTTAATATTGTAAACGTGTCTTTGTCTTTGCAATAAAAAAGCATTCTTGTATGAGAAAACCAGAACATGTGCACACTGTTTGAGTCCAAAATGAAATTACCCTTTAGTACCAACCAGGCGGGGTACGAACCCACGTCTCTCGCATTCTAAGGCTTGACGCTAACCAGAAGAGCAAAGGGATACAGTCACGTAATATAGGCTATAGGCCATTTGTCGGTGTCCGTCTGACTTTCACCGTTTCGCTGTAGTACAAGTTAATAGTTAATATTGGAAATGTCTTTTGCCTTTACAATAAAAATATGTTTGTTAATGTGAAAATAATAACAGTGTAATAAATGAAAAGTATTTAACAGTTGCACATTGTATTTGTCGAAAATAAATGTGTGTCCTGTTGGTCTCGAACCCCCAATCCTCTGTGTGAGAGGCAGCCACTGTAACCAGTAGGCCACAGCAGCTTCATGGAACAGACAAGGCCATATAGCGGTTGTCTGTGATTCTGTGATGTGTGCAAATGAGTTTGAAGCGTTTTTATTGGGCGATAAGCTTGGGAGAGCAGGTATGCGATGTTGTTATCCGATGGGGAGAATTATTCTTTGAGGGTACGGAGGCAGGCAGGTTGTGAGGGTCACTGGGTAGGCAGGAAAAATGGGAAAAAGAATGAGAAGAAGAAGAAGAATCAGAAGAGGAAGGAGAAAAACCGCAAAATAACCCAAGTTTGGGGCTTTATTGTGTGGATGTGTGAAGTTCTATCTGAATGCTGTGTGGTTACATGAGGTCAGAACATACAGAAGTTAATGTTTTTAAAGGCTGAGAGTCTGTGGTAATTGTGGTTACTTCTGTAGGAAACCCTGAAAAGTGCCAAACTCTCGGTGCTGTATAGGTATGGGGCATGCCCCGCCAAGCCGTAACTTGGCGGATGGCATACCTGCCATCCCAATTTAAACATTTAACAAATATTTCTTTGCCTTTGCAATAAAAAGACGTTATTTAATGTGAAAAGAACATTCTTATACGTGAAAAACATAACATGTGCACATAGCTTTTGTTGGGAAAAAAATAAATAAAAAATCTTAACGGTAGGAATTTGGCAGGACTCGACAATGTGAAAGTCATGGCTCAAACCACAAGGCTAAGGCCATTGTTAACCTGATGTTGATATAACGTTACCATTTAGATCTACCAATGTTTCAGCTAAACGTCACACATGCAGAATAAATATAGCACTCAGAAAGTTCAGAAGAGCAGCACCCAGGACGATGCCCTCACAACCACACCCTACAGTCCCGCAAGCCCGTTGCCTTAAAGAGACAGTTTACATAGAGCACAAAACTCACAAAAACTTGCATTTTAAAGCCTGAGGATACACTCTTTTTCAGAATTTTCTTGGTTTAAGTTGCTTCTCCCACTGTAGGTTCTCCCTTTTGTGGTGATGCAAGTTCAAATCTCAGCAAAAATCTTTTTCACCATGCCTGCCGCAGTTCTTATAAAATCGCCCTCAGTTCACTGATCAGTTTATGTTTTTGATATATTCTGATGGAAAGCATCCTCTTCATGAGAATAATAATGTATAAGAGACAAAAATAATCAGATGCTGCAGTGGGATTCAAACCTTAAACGGAAGAAGTAGCCTAAATGTTTCCAAAGCCACATATGATCATGTTGTCCCATAGAAAACACACACCACTAGCTAGAAAATAGGCCTACAGTTTTTTCAAAGAATGATGCACAATCTTCTGTCATTTTTTTCTGTTATGTTACATTTGCATTCCTCTGTAGATCGCTCTCTGATAATTGCTACTATAGAATCACTTTATTTGAATATCTGAATCTGAATATCTGCCTATGCTTGTTGATGTTCATAAATTGTTAAGATGCGCATATTCTGTGGGAGTTCTATATACTTTAATTTATTGATTTGACTATAGGCTAAGATCATGTTTATTTTTTATGCATTTGGAATTTGAACAAAACAGTGTAACTAGGCCTACTACGAATTAAAATGTTTTCTAGTCCATGCTTATTGAGTCCCCGGGTCGACTCCTAGCCAGAGCTAGAATAAAAGAGATACCGATTTATTATGATAAATAAATAGTTTATGATTTATATAAAGATGGGCATGCTCTTTCTTCATGTGGAGCAGGAGTCAGAAGTGACGTCATTTGCAGAGCTGTACGAAATCGAGTCGTTGCAAACTCAACTCCCAGAATTGAAAAAGTGCTTATTATTAAGAGGACTACATCACAACAAGAACAACGGCGATGTTGACAATATGCTATTGACAGGAAAGCGTATTTCGTACATCTAAGCTATTCTTCTCTCTCTTAATGCTCCTCTTTTGATAAGGAAAAAGGCGTCGAAATGCAGTGTTCTTTTTAAACCATTAAGCAGTTATCCTGATACAACTTGTATGAGATTGTACAATAGCGTTATTTAACATATGTCCTGGTTCCTACGTTGAGCTGTATCTTGAGTACTGACGTTTATGAGCAAGTCAAATAATAACATTAAAGCGTTGGCACTTTTGAGAAAGATTCACAACGTCAGGCTACATATTGGTCTTGATTATTCAGTGAATTAATTGTTTGATTGTTAGGCTACTCAAGCTAAATAAACGGAAACAACTAATGCTGTACACCCCGCTTTTTCCAGCACACCAGCTGCTCTCTCACCAGTATGCTTTTGTACATGTTCCCGTTGTCCACATCCAGACTGACTCTGATGATGCAGCAGTCATCCACCTGCTGGTTGTAGAGGGGGAGGGAAAGGGAGGAGTAGCTGGACACGCCCGAAACCGAGCGCTTGTGTGAGCGGGAGGCAGCACCACAGGCAGAGCCAGGGCCAGGGGTGGAGCTGACAGAGGAGGATGATGCACTACTTGAACCCGAACACGTTCCAGCCACATCCAGCGACAGCAGCGAGGTGGACTCCCAGAACTGGCCAGTAGAGGGCGACACACAGGCAGAGCCCACACATTACCAGTGCTCATTCATTCGCTACAAACACAAGCCTCCACTTCAAAGAGTCTGCTCTGCCAGTGACATCATGACTCAAGGTGTGATTTTCTGGCAAATACATTTAAAACTAGATTAACAATTCCTAAAGACATTGTAGGTGTGGTTGTTTCACAGTGTTATCAATTGCTGGAAATGGCATAGAAAGATGGTAATATGGTAATAGTGTGAGGTGGAAAATAAAAGGTGGAAATGGTATGAACTGCTAATGCTGTATACAAGGATCTAGTGAAGGTGAAAGTGTTAAAATATGGTGATGTAGCCTATTTTGTGGTAAGTCTAAAGAACCAGGAAGTGATACAAAGAAGTAATGAATTGTGATGAAATTAAACCACAAAAAGGTAAGGCGTTAAGTAGGCGAACTGAGCGGCTCAGCTTCGCTCAGAGCGAAGAACGCACTTAACGGGATGCTCAGTTTCAATCACTCTGAGCCGCTCAAAGCATTGCTGAGCACTTTTGGATTTGTATAAGAGACGGAAGTAGGCTACGTCGTTAGCTATGGAATTTCTCTTCGCCATTTTTCCAAACTCAGACGGTTGTTGACAGTTGCTCAGCGCACACGTAGAGAAGAACACGTAGAGAAGAATCTGCTCAGTGCTCACACTGAGTATTCTCACCGTGAGCTACTCAGTTCAGTTACTTAAAGCGACCAATGTCAAATCATCTGGGATAGTATTGTTTGGTCAGAACAGTGAGAGGAAGGCATTGATGTCATAAGCAGTGTAATATGTTACAGCTTCTACATTCTATTGCATCGGTTTTCAAAATGTGCCCATTGACTCCCATTAATTTTTTTGGTGATAAAAGGTCAATTATCTGAAAAAGTGTATGTGGTATAAAGGTAAAACGTAATAGCAACCTGGGGGGTGTATAAAGTTATAATATGAGGTATGAATGGTGTTGATGGTGTGAATGTTGTAGGAGGAGATGGCAGAAAAATAAAATGGCGGAATAATAATAAATATGGTGAATAACAAAAGGTGTGGTTTCACAACCACACCTAAATGCACATACAGAAGCAGCAGCAACAACAACAACGATAAAATGTAATGAATGTTACTACTCTGGAACGGTTAAAACAGCCATCACAAAGCACATTTAAATGCATAGATTTAAACTGGTTTTATATATGAACCATGGACGACACATGAAAATCTAGCTGATGGAATGACAGTTCTAAGATGTTTTTTTCCTCCCCCCTCAAACAGTAAGTGTGTACACATCTGAATACAGGCACAGAATGAAAAGGTTTTCAAGCATAAATTAAACCACACAACATAACTGCCCAACAGAGGTTATGATGATCATGATCATGTGAGGGGTTCTGAGGCGGAGAATCAGATGCGATGGGAGCGGGGATCAGAACAAGTTCTCACGAAGTGAGAACCAATAATAGGGGCCGTGAACGGAGGGAAAAACTAAAGAAGTGGGAATAAACTTCACGGCGTAGTGCCAAACAAAAAACAACCCCAAAAGAGGGCGATACTCGAAGACACAAGTAGTAAATAAGAAGAGAGACCTCACACTCTCCGAGGAGAGTGAAACAACTGAGGTTCGAAAAAGGAAACAGAAAACAAGAAAATAGGACCGGTTATCTCTAGGTTCGAATAAGATAACGAACCGAGCAACGAGATAACAGAGAGAGAAAATGGCAAGAAAAGGAAAGAGATAAACAAAAGGAAACTAAAGATCCTAAGATCTATTCCTAGTTCTAACCGGTCTTCCTGCTTTGCTTAATTTGGAACAAGGAAAGCAGTTACCGAAGATCCTATACCTTACCGGCTTAGTAAACAAGCAAAATGTTATAACAAAGCACCGGAAAAGGAAAGAGACGAGCTTATATATCCGGAGAAATTATAAGGAACAGGTGAGCGAACAAAGACAAGGATCGGAGATAAAACACGGAAGGGACCGTCCCAGAGCCGTGAGAAACCTAAGCGGAGAACAGGGGCGGCAAGCACAGAAACCGTGACAGGACCCCCCTACTAAGTGACGACTCCTGAAGATCCCTCAGGGCTCTGTCCGTGGAACGTCCTAATGAGCTCGGGGTCCAAGATATTCCTCGATGGAACCCAACAACGCTCCTCTGGGCCGTAGCCCTCCCAATCGACTAAAAATTTAAACCCTCTGCCCACGCACCTTTCTGCTAAAATGGGATGGACACCTGTACACCGGACCTCCCTCCATGAATCGGGGAGGGGGCAGTGACTCATCCGCAGGAGCAAGAGCGCTGACGAGCACAGGCTTCAGCTTCATGCAGCAACGAACTAGCGTACCTCCCTCTCCATTTTAGGCCACCAAAACCGTCTAGAGAGGAACTCCCTGGTCCGGTATACACCCGGGTGAGCCACGAGCTGAGAAGAATGACCCCACTAAAGGACCCGAGACCTTAAGTTGTGAGGTACAAAGAGGCGATTTGTACCTTGATCCGCCTGGGCCTGGATCAAGGCGCAACGCCTTTTGAACAGCCACCTATATGTCCCACAAAACTGGAGCTAAAATTTGAGATGTGGGTACAATGGACTCCGAAGTCGGATCCCTGTTGGACTGATCAAACACCCGTGAAAGAGCGTCAGGTTTAAAGTTTTTAGAAACTGGACGATACGTCAGCAAAAAGTTGAACCTGGTAAAAAAACAGTGCCTAACGAGCCTGCCGGGAATTGCGTCTTTTCACCTGTTGGACATATTCCAGGTTTTTGTGATCGGTCCATACAGTAAAGGGGTGCTCAGCTCCCTCCAACCAATGGCGCCACTCCTCCAACGCCAGTTTGACTGCTAGTAGCTCCCGATCGCCCACGTCGTAATTCCTCTCGGCAGATGTTAATGCCCGAGAGAAGTAAGCGCATGGGTGCAACTTCTGATCGAGTGGAGAATGCTGTGACAAAATAGCAGAAGCGTCCACCTCCACGAGAAAGAGGTGGGAGGGATTGGGAGTGATAAGAATGGGCTCCGAACTGAATCTTCTTTTTAGTTCAGCGAACGACGCCTCCGCCTTAGAATTCCACTGAAAGTGAGCAGATGAGGTTTTCGTGATAAGTGCGGTAATGGGCGCGGCTAGTGTGCTAAAATTGCGATTGAACCCACGGTAAAAATGAGCAAAACCTAGAAATCGCTGAACCTGCTTGACTGACTGAGGTGTGGGCCAGTTAAGTACCGCTGAGACCTTATCGGGATCCATCCAAACTTTTCCCTCCGAAATAATGAACCCCAAAAAAGAGACTGTGTTGGAATGAAAAGAGCATTTCTCTGCCTTAACAAAGAGCCTTGCCTTAAGGAGAGCCTCCAAAACCTGCCTGACATGGCCAATATGAGTGGGCAGGTCAGGAAAAAAAATCTAAATATCGTCCAAATATACAAAAACTAATTTATCCAGCATCGCCCGAAGAACATCATTAACTAAAGTTTGGAAGACAGAGGGGGTGCTGGTGAGCCCGAACGGCATCACCAGGTACTCATAGAGTCCGCTATGAGTGTTGAAAGCCGTTTTCCCATTCATCGCCCTCACGCATGCGCACCAGATTATAGGCATTGTGGAGGTTGAGCTTGGAAAAAATAGCAGCCCCCTGAAGGCGCTCGAAAGGCGGAGTTCATAAGAGGTAACGGATACCGGTTCTTTATAGTAATCCTGTTGTAGGGACAATAAGAACTACAAGTCCATACAGTCCACAGGAGGCTCCTCCTCCACGTTGGAAGTGACGTAGGACGTTGCACCAGTTGTGATTTCCGCACTGTGACGTGATACTACGCAGCGGAATGCGCGACTGGCAATAAAGTTTATACTGGGGGGCAACACATCCAGTTCTCCGAGTTCTTCCCGCAGTTTTCTTCCGGGCCAGTTGTCCGCTGAACGTGTCTCGTCTCTGGGCCCGTGAGGCCTGGAGCACGCCCGGGGTCCGAGCCCTCGCTCTACAGGAAGCATCGGCAGCCCGTGGCGCCGACCCAACCGAGCGAGGCGGGCTCATCTACCCCCGGCTATCGGCCACGGAGGACTGGAGACGAGACGCAAGGAGGCAAAGCGAGCACCCGGTGGGCAAGAAGAACCAGCAAGCGGACCACGCAGCCACTGATCCTGTAGCAGAGCACCGCCAGTGAGTCCCCAAAGAGGCAAGCGGTCTGCAGTAGGATGGCGCTGCATTGTTCGGGAGAGATAATGCGACCGGTTCCATTATCCCATATGAACGACGAAAGAAACCTGTTCCAGGGACCCAAGATGAGGCGGCCAGTTCCCCTATCTATCACAAGCCTGCGAACTCGCCAACACTGGAAAAGGGCGACTGGATTTCCCCTTTTCATTGTGAGTGTGCGATCCAACGGGGCCGTCGCGTGGTACAACGGTAAGAGCGCCGACTTTCAGTCGGTACAGTTGTGCTCCGAGGATCGGGGTTCGCGCCCCGGTCCTGCCAGATCCGAGCATGGCCGGCGCCCTGTGGGAGCAGCAATTGGCGGCTGCTTCCGGGTGGGGGGAGCGGCTCGGAGAGAATCACTGCACGCATAGCGGCCCTGGATGAGCTGGATTCACGGTCAGGAGCTCGAGGAGTCGCGCCCTGTAGAGGACGTGGCGACCTCCTTCCTACTACCGGCTGACAGGGTTGCGTAGCGGTGGTTCTCTAGCGGTTGCTACACGGGGGGAAATTGAATTAGAATAGGGGTTCAATTGGCTACTAAATTGGGAGAAAAATGGGGAAAAATCAGAAACAAATTTTAAAAAATTTTTTTTTAAAAGAGTGTGCGATCCAACGGAGGAACCTATTTAACGGACTTTAATTCAAGTAAGGCTGTAACATGGGCAATAGCATATTAGTTAGCAAAAGAAACATGTTTGTAACTGGATGTATGTAACTGCTAGTGAAAGGTTAATGTGTGTTCTATAAAAGTTTTGTGTTACCGTTTTACTTTGGATGATTTTATGCCATCCACCGCGCTGCGTTAGGTTTAATGCATCCACGCACAGAGCGTATCTTGCATGCGATCTATCTTTAAACACTAACCAGCCGTAATATTAACACTGCATGCTGATCTCAACGCACACGCATTTAAGCTTACGGCTATCCCTTATGTGTGTGGTATGGTTCATGTGCTGCCATTAGCTAGCTCCAGCAAAAACTAGTTTCAAACCTCCCTCCATCTTAGTTTCTTTGTTCTCACTGAACACGTGTCCGTGGCAACCCCCACACGTAAGAGAACATGGAAATCCCACACACGCCCAACGCGAGACACACATAGTTTGTTGTACATTATAGTAGTGAATTGTGCCTGTCTCTGTTTGATACTTTGTGTTCAATAAACTATTACATTTATCCAAGATTGCCTGTATTAATGTTGCTCTTGTGTTGAACTGAATCAGCCAATGCTAATCGCAGGGATTCCCCAAAATGCCTTCACCTTCTAGCTGGATCATTTATATTAATTCGGTATCAACTGAGTACATGATATTGTGATTTTGCTAAGACAATTATTAATGTGTAATTTTATTGGTAATTACTTTAATTATTAATTAAAGTTACCCATTTTTAGTTAGTATATTCTCTTTTGAGAATAATATATAAATTTTATGAGACTGATTTATTATACAAAACCATGCCACCAGTTGTATAAGGATGGTAGTGGCGTATCGCAGTACATAAGTGACGCCCCGTGTATAAATAAAGGTATGTCCCCTACATTTTTGGTGCCCCGCGTACGGACTGTGATGATTGAGAGATCATGTTACTGATCATCTTGCTCACTGCTATCAGACTCGTATCTGGTCGCTACATTTTGGTGCCTCGTGTATTAATTAAATTAATATTCCCTACACTGTTGAGGCCACGATAGTCAATGCAGGGCCTCAGTCCACCGTCTTTCTTTTTAACAAGAAACACGCCCCAGCAGGTGAAGTAGACGGCCTAATAAATCCATTGACGAGAGCCTCCTCTATGTATTCTCTCATGGCAGAGCTTTCAGGAGAGGATAAGGAGTATAAATGACCCCTGGAAAGAACCGTGCCCAGGTATAATTCTATCACACAGTCATAAGTGCGGTGCGGCAGTAGGTTCGTAGCTCTTTGCTTACTGAAAACTTCTGCTAAATCAGTATACTCGGTGGGTACATTGACTGGCAAGGGAAATTCAAACGTCCCTGCTAATTTAACTCCGATTCCCTCAGCCGACGGATCAGGCAACGGAGACCATCTGATCTCCGATGCCTCTGGAGAGTCTTCCTCCCAAGACGAATAACCGGCGGCCAGGGAGTCCCATGCCAGACTCTCCTCCCCAATATCCGACCCAGAAATAGAATCCGCCTGATCGGGCAAGGAATTGGTCTCCTCCGAATCGGAGTCGAAATAGGACTCGGAATCGTGCCTGGGCCCTTTCGACACAGCCGGGACGGTAAAATTACAATGCGAGGTACACTGAGGACCCCACTGAAGAATGACTGCTTTATCTCCTCCCCATTTAACATGAGGGCTATGCTGTACCAGCCACGAGAGGCCTAACACTATAGGATAAGCGGGAGAATCTACAACAAAAAACTGAATCATTTCAGTGTGGCCATGATAGGGAGTGTGCATAGTAAGAGGAACTGTGGTCTGCTTTATAGTGCCGGCACCCAATGGGCGAGCCATAACCAAGCGTGGCCATAATAGGAGTAGAACAGGTATTTTGTGTTCTGTGACCCACTGAGTGTTAATGAAACACTCTACTGCCCTGGAATCGATGAATGCCTCAACATTAGCTGAGAACCGATCCCAGGACAGTTGAATGGAAATTAACGTCCGAGAAGCAGTACCATCATGTCTCACTAGGGACCCCGGTTCCCCTAGCGAGACCCCTCGTTTCCCTGTAGCTTGGGACACTGGTTGATAAAAGGCGCTTACAATACCGACACCACTCAGTGCGCGGTTTAGTAGTTTTGGAACTCTGAATGGAAGTTCCGTCTACCTGCATGGGTTCCTCCATACTAGGAAGAGGAGAAGTGGCCGGAGGAGCCAGAGACGCAGCAACAGGAGTGAGAAGTGGGACGGTCTCCCCTGTACTCTTTCTCTCACTCTCGTTCACGCTCCCTGAGACGGTTATCAATGCGGATAGCTGTGGAAACCAGGGCACTGAATATAGCAGGGGGCTCGAGCACTGCCAGGGCGTCTTTTATGGGATCGGATAACGTGTTCATAAACAATGATATCAACGGATCCTCTGACCACCCTGTCTCTCCTCTCCTGCCAGTGCTCGAAACCGGATAGAAAACCCTGCCACAGAATCGTTGCCCTGGCAGAGACGAGTTAGTCACATGGCGGCCTCCTGATCGGAGACGTCATGGTCGAAGACTAACGTCATCTCATCCATCAGACTTTCCGCATTGTTCATAATCGGGGCGTTAGCCCGTATCAATGGACTAGCCCAGTCCAAAACGGTCCCAGTGAGTAGAGAAAGAATAAAAGCTACTCTGGACTCCTGTGAGCCGAACCGCGATGCCTGAGCTTTAAAAACAATAAGGAATTTGAGTTAAAAATGCCAGACATTTCCCTGCCTGTCCATCATAGCGCGAGGGCAGTTGCAGTTTGGGCTCTCTCTCAGTCTGAAGGGCAGGTACAGAAGGGGGCGTGGCCTGAGGGGCAGGTGTAGGTTCTTGGAAAACCACTGTTAAGCGTCTAACGCTCTCCGCTAGCTCGCGGAACCATCCCTCCTGAACCCATAACTGGGTTAGTAATTGATCCTGCTGAGAGGCGAGAGTCTGCTGCTGCGCTTGGAGGGACCTAATACCCTCCTCATGAGCGCTCAAAGCAGCCTGATCCCTGACAGCGGGAGTCGCTGATTCATCCATTATGGCTTTGTTATACTGTGAGGGGCTCTGAGGCGGAGAATCAGATGCGATGGGAGCGGGGATCAGAACAAGTTCTCACCAAAGTGAGAACCAATAATAGGGAGAACGGAGGGAAAAACTAAAGAAGTGGGAATAAAACTTCACGGCGTAGTGCCAAACAAAAAAACAACCCCAAAAGAGGGCGAGACTCGAAGACACTAGTAGTAAATAAAAAGAAAGACCTCACAGTCTCCGAGGAGAGTGAAACAACTGAGGTGCGAAAAAGGAAACAGAAAACAAGAAAATAGAACCGGTTATCTCTAGGTTCGAATAAGATAACGAACCGAGCAACAAGATAACAGAGAGAGAAAATGGCAAGAAAAGGAAAGAGAGAAACAAAAAGAAACTAAAGATCCTAAGATCTATTCCTAGCTCTAACTGGTCTTCCTGCTTTGCTTAATTTGGAACAACAAGGAAAGCAGTTACCGAAGATCCTATACCTTACCGGCTTAGTAAACAAGCTAAATGTTATAACAAAGCACCGGAAAAGGAAAGAGATGAGCTCTTAAGGAACAGGTGAGCGAACAGAGACAAGGATCAGAGATAAAACACGGAAGGGACCGTGAAACCTAAGCAGAGAACAGGGGCGTTAACCAGAGAAACCGTGACAGATCATGATGACGATCCTATCAAAAGTGCCTTTCAGTCCAACTGACGCCATGTGTGTATGCTGAACTCACACTCGCACTCAATCACAACACACACATGCTGAAAACGCATGTACATGCAACACATACACATAGTGAACACACTCACACTGAACACACACTGACAGCGAACACACACTCGCACTCACTCAGCCACTCATTCTCAACACACAGTCTCCTGATGGAGATGCATGGTAAAACAGAAAGTAAAGGCAGACCTCGGTTCGCAGGGCCTACCTTAACACTGATCACCTCTGATCACACCCAAAAGAACTGAAAAACACTGCTCTACACTGTGAGGACATGATGTCCTGTGAAGATGAGGATGAAGACTGCAGCAGTTTTCAGCGATATATCAAAGCAAGAGAGAGAAAGAACATGGGTAAGAGGAAGGAGTAAAAGAGAGGCAGAGAGAGTGAGGTACCGTGGGAGTGAGGTCTTGCTCTGGCCCTCCTTTCCCTAAGGCAGAATTGGAATGTTTTACTGATGGCGTAGATGTCTACAAAAAGGAATTAAGTGATCAACACAGTTAACAGCTGGACCCTGCCATTTCTTTGGGTTGACGGGGGACTTTACAGAGCCATCAGAACTATTACACATAATCCAGGCACATATTATTATCAGAAATACTTTTTGGGTTACATTACATTATTACATTACAGTCATTTGGCAGACGCGTTTATCCAGAGTGACAGTAGTGGAGAACATCAAGGTTACTTTCAGGAATACAAAAATGTAGTATCATCAAGAAGGCAGAGAAGCCCATTTATAATCAATAAGTTCAATGTTCTGCCTAGCTACTCTGTGCCTAACTCTCCAATCACACAAGAGAGACACTCACTGTCCAGTCACATGACAAACACTAACTGTACAATCACAGAACTGACACTTACTGTCCAATCATACAACAGACACTAGCTGTGCAGTCACATGGCACACACTCTGTCTTTCAGTCTGCCATCAACATCTCCCAGATAAGTCAGAATTTCACACAAACAAGTCTACACACACACACACACACACACACACACTCAAGTTTTCACACATTCATATGTTCACACGCACACACATAAACTGTCTCTCACACCCAGTGCAGCTCCTCCCCCTTGAGGCCTGACCTTTAGACAGTAACTTACCACAGATATTACTTTTGATCAACCAGATGGTCAAGTTCAAATTGTATGCCTTGTCATAAGCTAACACAGCATAGGAAATTCCTGTAACTAACCAAAACCTATTGTTAAGAAAAATGTAACACGGAATGAACTTTCTACCTTCCGTTTAGTATTATATCTGTGGCACTACACCTCCTTCCCTCCATTTCTATGTGACCTTCGACCTCACCTTCTTGTCGTGTGCATCGGGGGAGTCTGAGATGAAGCTGATGTTGACATCCTCCACGTCGGAGCTGCTGGAACCGGCCGAGGTGATACTGAGTGAATCGGCACTATCCCCGCCCCCTACGCTGCCCAAACCGCTCAGCAGGAGGCCATAACGCAGCTGATCAAATGACTTGGAGTGAGAGCTGCCCACACTACTGCTCCCAGCTTCTGTTGCAGGCTGCCGACTGAGAGAGAGGGAGAGACAGGTAGAGAGGAGGGGAGAGATAGAGAGGGGGAGAGATAGCCAGTGAGAGAGGGGGGAAGAGAAAGAGGGAGAGGGAGAGAGGGGGGATAAACAGGGAGAAAGAGAGAGGGAAAGAGGTAGAGATAGACAGAGAGAGAGGGGGAGAGATTTTGAGTTTTATTTGAAATTGAAGCACAAAAGAGGGTGAAGACTTTTTAATTCCACTGAGTGATAGGATGAGAGGGAAACGGGTGGAGACTCAGTCTGTGATAGGATGAGAGGGTGCAAGGGCTGGAGAGTCAGCCTGTGATAGGATGAGAGGGTGCAAGGGCTGGAGACTCAGCCTGTGATAGGATGAGAGGGTGCAAGAGGTGGAGACTCAGCCTATGATAGGATGAGAGGGAAACAGGGGTAGAGACTCAGCCTGTGATAGGATGAGAGGGTGCAAGGGGTGGAGACTCAGCCTGTGATAGGATGAGAGGGTGCAAGGGGTGGAGACTCAGCCTGTGATAGGATGAGAGGGAAGCAGGGGTGGAGACTCAGCCTGTGATAGGATGAGAGGGTGCAAGCGGTGGAGACTCAGCCTGTGATAGGATGAGAGGGTGCAAGGGGTGGAGACTCAGCCTGTGATAGGATGAAAGGGTGCAAAGGCTGGAGACTCACTCGCTCCAGCGTTTGATGATGCCTGTGTTCTTCTTGGCCTTCAGAGTGTTACTGGCTGACTCTGAAAGCGGTTCGATCTCACACGACTGGCCGTAGCTGTACATACACACAGAGCAATGTGTCAGAGTCTGTGTGTGAGAGACAAAGTGTGTGTGTGTGTGCAAGTGAGAGAGAGAGAGCATGTGTATGTATATTTGTAAGTGCATGTTCATGCATGCGTCTGCATGGTTGTGTTTGTGTGCGAGTGTGTGTATATGTTTGTGTGCCCACCTCTCTGCCTCTGTGAGTTTCTCCACAGCAGACAGCCACGCCCTGAAGTGTGTGTTCCTGGTGAAGTTGTAGTTGTTACAGGCCAGCTGCAGTAATTTTATCTGAGCGATAACCTCAAACTCCTGCACCAGACACAACATGAGAGAGAGAGACCCACAGTCACCTGGGAGACTGTCATACAGGAGATCACCCTCTTCACCTAAGAGACCCACATCCAAGAGATCAGCAAGGAGACCATCACTCAGGCCACCACCCCAGTGATGGACACCTCACACACAGTGATGGCCTGGGGTTGCAGGTTTAAAACCCAGGAACCGAGGCTACTGAAACCCAGGCCACAGCACTACTGAACAGTGTACTGAAACCAAACTGAACTGTTTCACACAGTAAATATTCAGCTTTGTTATAGGGGTCAATTTACTAAGATCCCAAATAAGGGGTTTTATTTTGCGGGTGCAAACACGGATTTGCACGTGTTATCACTTCACACTTTACGGGTGATCAACTAAGAGTCATTATGTAAATTACTCCAGCCACTACCCCTACAAAATTATAGGCCTTCTGGCAAATTTGCATCAAATCAATGTGTCAGAGTCTGTGTGTGAGAGAGAGAGAGTATGTGTATGCATATTTGTAAGTGCATGTTCATGCATGCGTCTGCATGGGTGTGTGTGTATATGTTTGTGTGCCCATCTCTCTGCCTCTGTGAGTGTAAAAAATTGATCCTCAATATTTTTTTTTTTGGGAAAAGCAATACTTTTATTCTGCACCTTTCAGCAAGCTCTGTGGATGTATTATTATTTTTTAATTCTTCTTCTACATAAAAATGTTGTATCTATAGCCTTTAACAGTCATCCCATAAAATAACAAGACTTATACAATTAAATAACAGGATTTATAGGCTACAGCTAAAGAACAGGATTCATACAGTTTTCCCCCTTCATTAAATAGTTTTTCACTGGCATCATTGCAGCCATTTTTTGTTTTACAGTGTAAGGTATAGGCTACTGTTACACTGAACAACCTGGCGGTTTACTACAGACTGTTTCACTGGATGTCTCTTAGTTTCTGCCTGAAGTTACAGATGTTTCTCAGGACTGTCATGCTTATGCTTCCTAGCACTACTCACACTGTTAGCGTCACATAAAAATCACATTTTCATTTGATCATGGGTTTTATTTTGATATAGTTTTTATTTGCTTTGTTATTCACTGTTTGTTATAATAGACATTGTATTGCTTGTTTGATTGAAATACTAATTACTCTTGTATTCTGTAACACGATTTGCTTGTTTGCTTCATGATTAAAAATGTATTTATTCTTACTGTTCATGATGTACAGTGCCCTCCACTATTATTGGCACCCCTGGTAAAGATGAGTAAAAAGGGTTCAAATTCACATTTACCGTTTGGTGAATGAGCTTAATCTGAGAAAAATCCTAACTTTAATTGAAGTAAATTTATTATGAGAAAAAAATCCCTCATCAAGAAATAATTATCTTTAACAAAACCATGTGTGCCACAATTATTGGCACCCCTGCATTTATATATAGAACAAAGTAAAACATTATTACATTACAGTCATTTGGCAGACGTGTTTATCCAGAGTGACAATAGTGGAGAACATCAAGGTTACTTTCAGGAATACAAAAATGTAGTATCATCAAGAAGGCAGAGAAGCCCATTTATAATCAATAAGTCTAATGTTCTGCCTAGCTACTCTGTGCCTAACTCTCCAATCACACAACAGACACTCACTGTCCAGTCACATGACAAACACTAACTGTACAATCACAGGACTGACACTTACTGTCCAATCATACAACAGACACTAGCTGTGCAATCACACGGCACACACTCTGTCTTTCAGTCTGCCATCAACATCTCCCAGATAAGTCAGAATTTCACACACACACACACACACACACACACACACACACACACACACACACACACACACACACACACACACACACACACACACACACACACACTCAAGTTTGCACACATTCATATGTTTACACGCACACACATAAACTGTCTCTCACACCCAGTGCAGCTCCTCCCCCTTGAGGCCTGACCTTTAGACAGTAACTTACCGCAGATATTACTTTTGATCAACCAGATGGTCAAGTTCAAATTGTATGCCTTGTCATAAGCTAACACAGCACAGGAAATTCCTGTAACTAACCAAAACCTCCTATTATTAAGAAAAATGTAACACGGAATGAACTTTCATTGAGTATTATATCTGTGGCACTACACCTCCTTCCCTCCATTTCTATGTGACCGATGTCATGTCATCTGACATCCAGTGAACATCTGATCTATGTTACAGATGTTTCTCAGGACTGTCATGCTTATGCTTCCTAGCACTACTCACACTGTTAGCGTCACATAAAAATCACATTTTCATTTGATCATGGGTTTTATTTTGATAGTTTTTATTTGCTTTGTTATTCACTGTTTGTTAGAATAGACATTGTATTGCTTGTTTGATTGAAATACTAATTACTCTTGTATTCTGTAACACGATTTGCTTGTTTGCTTCATGATTAAAAATGTATTTATTCTTACTGTTCATGATGTACAGTGCCCTCCACTATTATTGGCACCCCTGGTAAAGATGAGTAAAAAGGGTTAAAATTCACATTTACCGTTTGGTGAATTAGCTTAATCTGAGAAAAATCCAACCTTTAATTGAAGTAAATTTATTATGAGAAAAAAAATCCCTCATCAAGAAATAATTATCTTTAACAAAATCACGTGTGCTACAATTATTGGCACCCCTGCATTTATATATGATGTCTGTGACTGAACAGCATCAAAAGACTCTTAATATCTTATTTTCTGGTACACTGGAACAGTATGGAACACATGGTTGGCTAAATGGCTCTAAGTAATCAAGGGTCTGACGTATCAAACAAGCCCTAAACCATCACTCTGCTGCCAGAAATACAGTAGATGTGGATGGATAATTTGAAGGGTTTCTTCTCCTGATTTATTTTTTCCATAGGAAAAGTTCAATAACAATATTTGTCAGGAGAAACAACCCTTAAAGTGATCCATCCATATCTACTGCATATCTGGCAGCAGAGTGAAAATAATTATTTCTTGATGAGGGATTTTTTTAAATCATAATAAATTCATTTAAATTAAAGATTGGATTTTTCTAATTTATTCAGTGTGAGATTAAGCTAATTCACCAAACGGTGAATTCTTTATAACCCTTTTTACTCATCTTTACCAGGGGTGCCAATAATAGTGGAGGGCACTGTATGTATCCACAAATTCCCTTTTTCTGTATTTCGAGCGTTAGCTAGAATGGGCCAGTTAATTAGCCCCCATTGTTACGCAATCATTCAAAACGTTCAGTTATGGATATTCCACACACCCGTACGTGTATTGCTACAATAACAGCCGTCATCTTGTCGATTGCGTGTCTTTTGATGCCGGCTTTCCATTTGTACAAAAACGCACACGCAAATACCTTTCCCAAACTTGCTTTCAGGCTTACTAAATCACTTTATACGTGCAAAAGTAATCTATTTGCATGACCTTTCGCAAAACACTATTTCGCAAAATAACGTAGGGTTGCCCAATTTTGCATATTCATTTTGGCTAACCCGCAAACATGAAAAAATCCATGTATCTTTCCATTTTTAACACACGCAGTCCTCTTTGGTCCTTGTTAGTTGATGACCTTGGACAATTTTTTGCAGGTGGTAACAGTTTTACACATGATTTTGTACATTTTGTAAATCGACCCCTCAGTGTGTAAAAACTGTATAAGAGCTGTATAATTGTGTAAAACCTGTATAAAAGCTGTATAATTGTGTACAACCTATATAAAAGCTGTCTTGAGTAAGAGCATCTGTGCAGAAAACAATACAAATATATAAATACAAATTATTACTGCATGAAATTTAAGAACACGCTGCCTCCTCAATGCTCAGCCCGTGAGACAGCATCAGGGGAAATCAATCTTACCTTTCTCCTCTTCTCAAAATTGATCAGTCCACCCTGCAACACAGACCAAACACAAAGCCAGAGATCATTTGGGGCTTTATTTGAGCATTTTAGGGCAGCAAAGCATTCTTATCATACAAAACAAAAGCAATACATTCACCAACACTTGCGCCAGAAAATGCGTCAGACAGTGCCAGAAAATCAAACAGTAAGCACTTACTGACATGCAATGTAAAATGTGTGATCATTCTAACACGTGCCTTTATGTATAAAATAAAAATAAAATGAAACAATTCCTTTCATGATGACAGGTCATATCACAATGTGCATCAAACAGTGTTATGTTCTCTTGGGGGTGGGCCAGGGGGCGTGACTTACGTCCAGGTAGTCCTTCATGGCAGTGTCCATCATCACCAGGTCGGTCAAGAAGGTGCCCAGGTAAGGGATGGTCCCCTGCATCACACTCTGAGACACACAGAGGGGGTGTAAAGGGGGTATGGGGCAACTGTCAGGCTTCGTTGGTAGCAATCATAGAACAAACTGTTTTGAGAGAAATCCAGTACCATACACTGTGTTTATACCTTCAAATTCTGCATTCTAAAACCAGAAATTCAGCCACAATTTTGTTTTAAAAACAAAATTGCTTATGACATAAACCAATCGAAGAGATAGGCAGGTTCACGTCACGAACCAATCAACAATGAGATTGACCTTGCCAGTTCAACAGCTAGAAATTTCACCAACAATGACTGAGAAGTGACCCATTACACCGGTGCCATTTCACGCAAAGAAAAAGAAAAGGGAATTGGATAAAGCTCACTTGAAAACTAGAGTAAACATAGGTGCTCGTTTTGGAAGGTTGCTATTATTGATAATGTTACTTCATTTGGCGGCTAGTTCTTGGAAGAAGGAAATGTTTATGTTACTGTGTTATACAACATAACATTATATGTCCGGTTACTCAGCTATAACATTAACTATGCCAGCTGTAGCCAGATAATGCCTGGTTCAGACTCATGCTACACACACTCAGTGTGATGCAACAACTCTGCAACAACAGAAAACATTCCGTTGTTTTACCTGGACTCTTGTAGCGGACATTTTTACTGTAACATTAGCTATACCAGTCTAATTCTGCAATCGTATCTAGAAAACCTGCATGTTCACGAGGTCTGTGAAAAGTCTAAAGTGGAAAGCAGCTTCTCTATTGGCTGATAGAGTGAGACAGTTTCATTTTTACAAACAACATATTACTGTCAGCAGGATAATTATTATATAACCTTCACCAAGTTATTATCTTGCATCTGAAAACAGCACTTCCCAAAAAGTGCCCCATACCTATACAGCACTGAGAGTTTGGCACTTTTCAGGGTTTCCTACATAAGTAACCACAATGACCACAAACTCTTAGCCCTTAAAAACATTAATTTCTGTATGTTCTGACCTCATGTAACCACACAGCATTCAGATACAACTTCACACATCCACACAATAAAACCCCAAACTTGGGTTATTTTGCCATTTTTCTCCTTCTGCTTCTTCTTCTTCTTCTCATTCTTCTTCTTCCCATTTTTCCTGCCGTACCCTCAAATAATAATTCTCCCCATTGGATAACAACATCGCATACCTGCTCTCCCAAGCTTATCGACCAATAAAAACGCTTCAAACTAACGTGGATACATTGCAGAATCACAGACAAAACGGCTATATGGCGTGGTGTTTTCCATGAAGCTACTGTGGTCTAGTGGTTAGAGTTGCTGTCTCTCACACAGAGGATTGTGGGTTAGAGCCCAACAAGGTGCAGGTTTATTTTCGACAAAAACAATGTATAACTTATACTTTTCCTATATTACACTTATTTTCACATTAAAGGGATAGTTCGGAATTTTGGACATAATGTCTCAATTACGACTTACTCATGATGTAGTTGATTGATGGAAACCATTTTCAGATAATTCAATGCTGTCCCTTCTTTTGGACATACACACATTGCTAATGCTAGCGCAACTCTAAGGTAACTAGTAGCATCCACTACAAAACGCACTTAAACACTCCACAGTGCACCCAAAGCAAATAAAATACGACGACAGTCTATCGGGGTTATTTTCAGTGATTACACCATCATTTTTGAAGTCAAACTATCGTTGAATCCTTTACTTTGTGCTCACCTAAATTCTCTGTGGAAGTACGGCGGCGGAGCGATACTTTACGTTAGTAGGTAACATAAAGTATAGCTCAACCGCCGTATGTAGTGCCGGCTAACAACAATATCGCGCGTGTGAAAGAATCAGACGAGTAGTATTGTTAGCTAACGTTCAGGTAAGATGGTATTTCGGTGTGTATTTCAAGGTTGTTCAAATCATGCAAAAAAATGGGCACCACAAAGTTTTCACAGATTTCCAGTGGAAGATCAACAAAGAAAACAGCTGTGGCTTCTTGCTGCTCGCATGGATGTCAACACACCAATTGAGACTCTAAAAAAGTTAAAAGTGTGTAGTGACCATTTCACGGAGGATGACTATGTGAACATCAAAAAAGGACGGTCGGGACACCCTCTACTGAAGGAGACTGCTGTGCCATCACCTGTTTTTCTTCATGCACCGAAAACAACTGACGAGCAGGTAACTATTAAATGATTGCATGGGTGATCTATCTATTCAATTTAGCTAGCTAGTTGCCACGATAGGGAAGTCATGGAAGTGGTCAAACTTTTCCTGCAAATTGGTAGCCAGTGTGCTTGCTTGTATATGCTGTGTTATTCTGTTGCATGTTTGTGTTTAGCTGACTTGTTGTCTACCAAATATGTAACTTTACGGCAAAACGGATTGTGTCTGCAACTGTGGAGTACAGCAGATAGCCTACAGGTAGATACCCTGGCTAATCTACAGCTAGCTCTGCCGCCGTACTTCCACAGAGAATATAGGTCAGCACAAAGTAAAGGATTCAATGATAGTTTGACTTCAAAAATGATGGTATAATCAATGAAAATAACCCCGATAGACTGTCGTCGTATTTTATTTGCTTCGGGTGCACTGTGGAGTGCTTAAGTGCGTTTGGTAGTGGATGCTACTAGTTACCTTAGAGTTGCGCTAGCATTAGCAATGTGTGTATGTCCAAAAGAAGAGACAGCATGGAATTATCTGAAAATTGTTTCCATCAATCAACTACATCATGGGTAAGTCGTAATTGAGACACTGGGCCCTATCTTGGCGCTTTGTCTAAGCGCATGGTGCTAAGTCCATTTAGGTCGTGTCCAAGTCCACTTTTGCTATTTTAACGGCGTGTTTTTTGGGCGCTAAGCACGGCGCAAGGTGCAACTGGGCTGAACCTAGTCTCTTCATTAATTATAGGTGTGTCTTGGGCGTGACATGCAATAAACCAATCAAAATGTCATATCCCATTCCCTTTAAAAGCCTGCTTTTCCACCTTGGCGGATTGCTTATGATGGCGAAACAGACATGCTCGTGCGTGTTTAGTGTGATCAAGGAATAGGCTAAATGGATCAATAGTAGCCTATGATCAATATTATTCGGGCTAACCATTATGAGCTCCCGGTAATTCCTGACAGTGCTGTTTACAAAATATATGCGGTTAAATTTCGTTAAAAGCACCTGCAACAGCTGAGAATAAGCGACCAATTGCTTCTGTCTCACCTTAGAAAACGCCAAATTAGCCTGCTTGTTTAACGAATTTCGTTTGATTATGCAATGAACTCATGTTCAAGCTTAATCCGAAGTTCATTATGCTACCTGCATTCTAATTTTGATTAATAACATAAATAACGTTATTTTGCCTTAATGATGACACTAAATACAATAGATCTGTTAGTTTGGCAACCCATAGGTTCAGCATATTTCCCCTTGTTTTATAATGTCCTGCTTATGGAAATGTGACCAACCTGTTTTACTGGTAGCGTAATACTTTAAAACGATTCACTTTCCCAGGAAGACCGTGAAAAGCGCGAATTACAGCAGGGGAAACAGACCTGCTGCTGTAAAGCGAACATGCAGATAATGGAATTAAAATTAATTGTAAATTAATTGTGTAACGTGCTGCAAATTTCGTTTTTAATTAGACGCTTAGTTCTCTTTAAAATCTTTTGTTCAGTTATGGAATAACAGGTGAAATCAGCGGGGTTTTAATAAGCTGTAAGTAAAACCATTCTATTTACTTACAGGCTGTATTCCTAGATAAACAGAGCTGTATTGTAATGACATCTGAAGTGCATTTTCAGAACTCAAATGTCCGTCTATTGCAGTGCACGAGTTTTCCATTGAATGACAAGTCACGCATTAGGTGCAAATGACAATTTGCGCATTAGGCTTGATATAGGTGTTATCAGCTCCTTTTTAATGGATAGCCATTGTTCCGTACCATCGCACATCACCTGGATGTTGATGGAGTGGGCTGAGAGCAATGTAATGTGGCATCGTTTCCCTTCGCTGAGGGAAAGGTATGTGGACCTATGGAACCTTTTATTATTATGCATTTTTGATATAGCCTACACAATAATAATATTTCACATTGTGATCTAGATATTTTAGTCATGCTTGTGCGCGCCCCTGTGTGTAACAGACAGGAGGGTACGCGCGTTTTGCACACGCCTATGTAGACGCACTTATATGCGCCGTTAAAATAACATGTAAACAACTGCGACATGACTTTAGACCAGGTTTGTGGTGGTTCTAGCACAAGCGCTTTCTGCTGGCTCAAGATAGCAATACGCCAAAAATAATCCTGGCCACTTAAGACCAACACGCCCAGTTCACTTGCAACGGGCGCAAGAATACATGGTAGTTAAAGGGCTTAAGCGTTAGGCGTTATAATGAACCTAGCGCCGGGTGTAAGATAGCAAAGACACTTGCGTTTGGGTTAGCGCCGCTTTGCGCCTTGCGAACTATCCCTTTACAAACATATTTTTATTGCAAAGGCTAAAGACGTTTCCAATATTAGCCTAACTGTTCAAAGTTTCACTTGTAGGCTACTACAGCGAAATGGTGAAAGTCAGATGACATCACTTCAGGTAACGTTACGCAGTATGGAAACAAATGTCATTGACAAATGGCCTATAGCAGTGGTCCCCAACCCTGTTCCTGGAGATCTACCGTCCTGTAGGTTTTCACTCGAACCCTAACAAAGCACATCTCATTCAAGAGATAAGGGTCTCATTGAGCTGCTAATTAGTAGAATCAGGTGTGCCAAATTAGGGTTGAAATGAAAACCTCCAGGACTCTAGATCTCCAGGAACAGGGTTGGGGACCACTGGCCTATAGCATATATCACGTGACTGTACCAACAGGCTTTGGTATAGTGGTAAGCGTGCTTACCATGCTGGGTTCGATCCCTGCCTGGTACTAAAAAGTGTAAGTTCATTTTGGACTAAAACAGTGTGCACCGTTTTATGTTCTGGTTTTCTCATACAATTATGTATTTTTATTGTAAAGGTAAAAACATGTTTACAATATTAACTGTTCACTTGTAGCCTGTTAGTTAAACAATTCAGTCACTGGACACCATGGCAGTTATGCAATAGCTAACGTTATGGGAACAGGTATCACATTGCAATTTGTCAAGCAAAGAAAAATGTTTTAACGCAGAATATCATCTGGTTAACATCGCGTTGTTGCATTAATGTAAAAAAAAACAAATTCACTAAATAACTGTGCCATTGGCTACATGTTTTAATCTCACACAAATGCCGACAAAAAAATTTGTCTTTGTGGAGCCTGCTGTGCTCCTGTGGTCATGTCTGACTCACTGTGGAAATCGAACCTTCAACGCTCGCCTCGGCCAACATTTCTTTATTATGTCTTCATTCATTTCTTCACTTCAGCTCTGTTCAGTTTATCCTTTTCACACATAACACAATGTCACCATAAAATGAACTACTGGGAAAATTAAGGGCTCTATTTTCAAACCAGAGCAAGGGGACGGTATAGTCAAACGCAAGCTTGTTGACAGCATCAACGTCTTAAAACTGGCGCTATGGCGTTTCTCAGCAATACCGCTAGGATCAACAAATTCTCAACATAACATCCTTTCGGTTGCGCTGCAGTGGGATGGGTGGCGCTGTCTGGGGCGTGTTCTAAAATACTTTCGGCTCAGTGACAATTTGAACCAACGAAAACCCATTGCGTTATGATCAGCTGGAACCACCTCTTAGCGGAAACGCAATAGACTCTGGCAATTTGGTAACTTATTAGTCATGTAGTTCTATGTAGTGTCTATAGGTGATGCCAACATTACACTTCCATTTAATTAACAAATAGCCTATAATTATTATTAATTAATTTTAATTTAAACTACTAGAATAAAACAGGACAGCTTACAAGAAACTTGCGATCATGTAGGCCAATAGCCTATAATATATAAATTACACATTAGCACAGTTGAATCATAAGCCTACCACTTGAATCATAATTATGCCTACATCACCTAATGTAGGCTAATTAAACAAACGATTAATTTAGTCTTCAATCAATCATCAGCAGGGTATATAAGTGACTATTTATGCAGGTAGGTGTTAGTGGCATAAGGATTCAATCCCGTGACACTGACGATGGAGTACGTGATCGGTCGACGTTTGCGGCGACGACGACAATACACAGAAAGGATATACTTTCAGCGGGTGTCCTTCCTCAACTATACGGACAATGAATGCAGTAAAAAGTCAAAACTCGCATTTTTTCTCCAGTGTGGGGTGGTTCTCCCTGGGGTGCTTGGTGCTATCGACTGCACGCACATACAAATCCGCGCACCACCCGAGCATGCAATAGTTTTCGTCAATCGCAAAGGAACACATTCCATCAACGTCCAGGTGACATGCGATGCCGGCTGCAAAGTCACACATATATTTGCCAATTACCCAGGTTCAGCCCACGACTCCTTCATTTTGGCATTCCTGGAGCCTTCGAAGGGAACGTGGATGGGTGCTTATTGGGAGACAACGGGTACCCTTTGAAGAATTGGCTGATGACACCATACATCGCACCCAGCACTAGAGCACAACACATTTTTAATCACCGACTAACAAAGGGTCGCGTTGCCATTGAGAGAACATTTGGTCTACTCAAAATGAGATTTAGGTGTTTGGATAGGTCGAGTGGATCACTGCAGTATACCCCTGAGAGAGCAGCTGCCTTCATGGTGGCCTGTTGTGTGCTGCATAATATCGCACATCTTCACCAATGTGAAATGCGCCTGCCGGAAGATGTACTTCAGCACCACAGACAGCGACTTTTTAAAGCATGAGAACAACAATTTGATTGGCTACCATAGAGACACACCTTGGACATTTAAACCCAGCCTTTTAGCAATACCGCCATAAGGTGCGCCAAGATTGCCGTCATGAAATTACCAAATTTCTCGCCGACACGCCCTCAGAGCGATACCGCCAAGCGGTTACTCTTGCGTTCACCATTGCGTTTGGTTTATTAAAATAGAGCCCTAAGAATTTAAGATAATACATTAAGAATTGATGATAGCCTACTATAAGCTGCAATCCTTTAAGAGATCGGATTTATACACCTCCAATTCTCCAAACATATCTGGTTCATGGTTAGTCACATTAAAAAATTACAATAGCCTGGGAACATGGCTCTAGTCTGCAAACACTTTTAATTATAATAATAATCAGAAGAATAATCTCTGGTAGGCTACTTTCTTAGTAGTATCTATTGTTTTCTTTCTGGCTAAGATTCCTGGGAAATATGCGTTGTCCAATTAAGCTTGTTAGCCAAGTTACTCACGCATAGCCTACAGAGCGCTGTCTATAAAGACGCTCTTAATTCCAACTTGCAAAAACTAGGCCTGCCTTTAAAACTATTGATATCAAAATGTGGCCAAGTTCCAACTACCAATATTGCCTGTCGTAGCTCACACTAAATAAACTAGCTCATTTTCATTTCCATATGTCTCTTTTATTATTTATTTTTGGGTATTTTTTTATTAATGTCAAACGTCTTTAGATATTGATCTGTTTCTCTCTCTCCCTTCCTGTCCACCCCTCTCAACCCCCCAATTCCTCTCTCTCTCAATTTAAAATCAATTTGGGTTACATTACATTATTACATTACAATCATTTGGCAGACACTTTTCTCCAGTGACATACAGTACTTTCAGGAATACAAAAATGTAGTATTACCAAGAAGGCAAAGAGGCCCATTTATAACCAATAACTGTAATGTTCTGCCCAGTGGTGTAAGTTCAGCAAACAGTAGGGTATGGCAAGTAAGCTTAAATGCTCAGGATCGGGAAGGTGTGCTAGTTTTGCAAGCTAGGTGTTGCATGTCGCTTAGAATGTTTACATAGTGAACAGGGCCAATTCTTTTTCACGTCTTCATGCCCCATTAGCTATGTAAACATTCCGTGTGACACTCGCAAGTTGTGCCTCCCTCTCCAGGCAGAGTAGCAGGACAGCAGGGAAGCGGCGCCCGAATTGCCATTATTGACAGAAAGGGGGGGACGGAAAATGGAGGCTAGGGTATGGCAAGAGCCATACTCTGCCATACTCAAATGATGCCACTGGTTCTGCTTGGCTACTGTGTGCCTAACTATCCAATCACAATTAACTCTCTCTCTCTCTCTCAAATTCAAATTGCTTTACTGGCATGAAATACACTTTTTGGTAAATATTGCCAAAGTGTACATACAAAAATGCAGAAATACACTAAAACATGGATGTAAATAAATCTGAATAATTTCTCTAACTCAGGTAACAACAACAACTGCTTTATCAGAGTAATAATATTATTATATAACTAATAATAATAATAATAATGATGAAAAAAAAAAAGTATTTTGCTGCTGTTGGAGCTGTTGCCCCTCCTTCTAGTAGGATTTGCAGTTTTTCTCTTTTGTTTGGGAATCAGTGTCTTTTATGATTAGAGATAATTTGTTGAAGTAATATGTTATAATTTCTGTATATTTTCCACAAAAAATATATACATTTCGACCACTACTTTCTTACAGTGACCACATATACATTTTTCATTTGGTAACCATGTTTTACAGTGTCAGGCTTTCTCAATTGCAAGGGTGTGGTCACTGAGCCTGTACTTGGTCAGGATCTGTCTCTGCTTTGTATCTCTGACAGAGAAGAGATACTCAACTAATGTGTGGTCTCTTTTTAGGGTCCGATAGCAATCCAGTTTTGTGTTTTGGTTACAACATCACAATATTCCAGAGATTTTGGTTTGTTTCATAATTTGGTTTACTCTGATTTGCTGGTAAGCAGTGCTGGTATGAAGCTGGTCTGTGCTTTGTGTTAGTTGGGTTAATGGATTAGTCAACTTCATCACCAGCTGACTGAGGGGACTTTTTTCATGACTGAGCTCATGGACTTTCATTGCCTGAAATTGCAATGTGTCCTTAGGGCTTGAATTGAGGTGTACCCAGAATTCTAATGCTCTTTTTTGGATAAGAATCATTAACAGATAATGACCTAATCGGTCACCTGTCGGGCGGCAGTGTAGTATAATGGTTAAGGAACTGGCCTTGTAACCGAAAGGTTGCAGGTTCGATTCCCAGGTGGGACACTGCCGTTGTACCCTTGAGCAAGGTACTTAACCTGAATCGCTTCAGTATATATCCAGCTGTATAAATGGATAATATGTAAAAAATGCTAAAAGTTTGTGTAAGTCGCTCTGGATAAGAGCGTCTGCTAAATGCCTGTAATGTCTAATGCTGCTCTGCATGCATTATTTGGAATTCACTGCCATGCTAAAGCTCCCTGATGCTTTAATTGTCAGACCAAGGTAGGTGAAATTTAGGGTGTATTCGAGGGCGGTGTTGCCTAGAAACAACTGGAACCTGTTTTCCTGACATCTGGCCTTTTTTTGGAAGATCATTACTTTTGTCTTTTTTAAGTTTACTGTCAGTGCCCAGTTCTGGCAAAAATCCTCCACCAGAGCTACAGTTGAAGTCGAAAGTTTACATACAATTAGGTTGAAGTCATTAAAACGAATTTTTAACCACTCCACAGATTTAATGTTACCAAACTATAGTGTTGGCTAAGTGCATGACACAAGTAATTTTTCCAACAATTGTTTCCAGACAGATTATTTCACTTTTAATTGACTATATCAGTGGTTCTCAACCCTGGTCCTGGGGACCCCCTGTGTATGCTGGTTTTCGTTCCAACCACAATTGCAGTACTTGAATTTTAACAAGCTGTTAATTTTTCTTAATTAGGTGTTTTTAATGTTTAGAGGGATTATTTACATTCTTAAGCCACATTATGTTAGTAATAGCTATGCATGCCATGAAGAATAAAAGTCCAATATTCACATTGTGCTGTATTGTAAACAATTAAAAGGAGGTAAAAAAATGTTTTAACTGATCAAATTAAAGACTGAGGTGAATCAATTGGCTCATAATTGGTGAAATTGTGGACACATGGCCACTAAAACTAACCGTTTGGTAAATAATGAAGAATTCAAAGACAAAGCAAATGATAACGTGCCAAACCTGCATTGTGTTAACAAGTTTAAGGAAAAAATTATGAAGGAACTTAAACTTGTGTTCAATTACCTAATTAGGAGCCTATTCACCTGAGTTCTTACCTCTTCTTTGTAATTGTTTGCAATATAACACAATAAGCATAACGAACATGGGATTTTTTTTCTTCAAAGCATGCATAGCTATTGCTAACATAACGTGGCTTAAGAGAGTAAAGAGTTTAAAGTGTTCTCTCTATAAAATAAAAACACCTCATTAAGAAAAAATAACAGCTTGTTAAAATTCTGGTATTGCAATTGTGGTTGGAACGAAAACCAGCATACACAGGGGGTCCCCAGGACCAGGGTTGAGAACCACTGGACTATATCACAATTCCAGTGGGTCAGAAGTTTACATACACTAAGTTGACTGTGCCTTTAAACAACTTGTAAAATTCCAGAAAATGATGTCATGGCTTTAGAAACTTCTGATAGGCTAATTGACATTATTTGAGTCAATTGGAGGTGAACCTGTGGATGTATTTTAAGGCATACCTGCAAACTCAGTGCCTCTTTGCTTGACATCAAAAGAAATCAGCCAAGACCTCAGAAAGAAAATTGTGGACCTCCACAAGTCTGGTTCATCCTTGGGAGCAATTTCCAAACGCCTGAAGGTACCACGTTCGTCTGTACAAACAATAGTACGCCAGTATAAACACCATGGGACCACGCAGCCGTCATACCGTTCAGAAAGGAGACACATTCTGTCTCCTAGAGATGAATGTGCTTTGGTGCGAAAAGTGCAAATCAATCCCAGAACAACAGCAAAGGGCCTTGTGAAGATGCTAACAGGTACAAAAGTACCTCCTGTATATCCAGAGGGAACAGGTACAAAAGTATCTCCTGTATATCCACAGTAAAACAAGTCCTATATTGACATAACCTGAAAGGCTGCTCAGCAAGGAAGAAGCCACTACTCCAAAACCGCCATAAAAAAAGCCAGACTACAGTTTGCAACTGCACATGGGGACAAAGATCTTACTTTTTGGAGAAATGTTCTCAGGTCTGATGAAACAAAATTTTTTTTGGCCATAATGACCATCATTATGTTTGAAAGAAAAAGGGTGAGGCTTGCAAGCCGAAGAACACCATCCCAACCGTGAAGCACGGGGGTGGCAGCATCATGTTCTGGGGGTGCTTTGCTGCAGGAGGGACTGGTGCACTTCATAAAATAGATGGCATCATGAGGAAGAAAATGTATGTGGATATATTGAAGCAACATCTCAAGACATCAGCCAGGAAGTTAAAGCTTGGTCGCAAATGGCTCTTCCAAATGGACAATGACCAAAAGCATAGTTCCAAAGGTGTGGCATAATGGCTTAAGGACAACAAAGTCAAGGTATTCGAGTGGCCATCACAAAGTCCTGACCTCAATACAATTGAAAATTTGTGGGCAGAACTGAAACAGCAAGGAGGCCTACAAACCTGACTCAGTTACACCAGTTCTGGCAGGAGGAATGGGCCAAACTTCCAGCAACTTATTGTGAGAAGCTTGTGGAAGGCTACCCGAAATGTTTGACCCAAGTTAAACAATTTAAAGGCAATGCTACCAAATACTAAAGCTGCCTTTCCACTGAATACGACATACGTATAAGAATGTACTGGAAGTCATTAATTTTCTATAGCCAGTCATGTATCGGATGCGAGGAGCTCCGGTGGACTGCGCTGCGGGGATTTTCTGTCTGACCGAGGCTACGGATACGTTAAAAATGTTCAACTTTTCCGACAGAATTCACTCCGACACCAGACAGGAAAAGACGAAACGATGCTAGCTAACATAGATGTCAATGGTGAATGTAGCCTATTTACAACTAAATAAACCAGTAAGAAAAATAAGCACAATAATTATTGATTGATTGATGGTTTTTGATGAGCATTTGGGTTAATAAATAAGGATATTTTAATCGATTTTCCGTGTAGGCTATGTGTTATTTTAAATGAAAACGTGAGCTGTTATAAGCACCGAACGTTATAAGTAGCCTAGCTATCAGGCTGACGCTTGCTAGCTACAGTGAATCAATACAGTAGCTACAGACAATGCATATGCTATCCTTTAGCTTTGCCCAACTGTTTGCTGCCACTGAATATTGAACATTTCTTTGCATTGTATAGTATAACGTTAGCGTACTTGAGCCAATGTTAAATGGAACTAAGGTGAATTAGGTAGGCTATGTGTCTAACTCTGTTGTTTTTGCCTAAAAGTTTTTATGTTGACGTGATCCCTCCTGTGGTCATTTGCCCACTGTAAACTCCGGGGTTCTGTCATCCATTCGTGCACCACGAGCTAATGTCAGCTAGGTTGTTCACATACTTCTGACTAAATGCTCTTTAGAATAATTAAAATTATTCTCCCTGAACTTTTTCTAGCTCCATTTTATGGTTTATGTCCCTGTACCCCTCCAGGGCAATGATATTTAGTACCGGGTGTTCTCTCACATTGCGACAGAATGACTGACTCAGTACGACCTATTCAATAGTGTGGAACGACTGACACTAGGGGGCGCAATCCGACTGTCTGCTTGCGTAGTCGTAGTCAGTGGAAAGGCGGCTTAACAGTGTATGTAAACTTCTGACCCACTGGGAATGTGATGAAAGAAATAAAAGCTGAAATAAATAATTATCTCTAGTATTATTCTGACATTTCACATTCTTAAAATTTGGCAAAAATTCTTAAAAGTTGTGATCCTAACTGACCTAAGACAGGGAATGTTTACTAAGATTAAATGTCAGGAATTGTGAAAAACTGAGTTTAAATGGATTTGGCTAAGGTAACTTTCGACTTCAACTGTAGGTTCTGCCGTAACCCTTCTTCAGTAGGTGATAGCAGAACCAGGTCATCTGCATAGAGTAAGAATTTTACTTCTGTGTCGTGTAGGAAGAGGCCAGGGGCTGTAGACTGTTCAAACTGCACCAGTAACTCATTAATATAAATATTGAACAGTGTTGGACAGTGCTGGAGTACATTGATTAATTATATCATAAACTTTACCCCTGACACAACTTTGAAGAATTTTGAAGTATAGTCCCTCATGCCAAATCGAGTCCAAAGCATGCAAAGATTTTTAAATTTTTTGTTTGGTGGACATGTTTGTTTATTAGGGTGTAAATATGATCTCAACAAAAAATGTTTTCAACGTAAAAAAAATGAACTCACGCAATATTTATATCAAAATGGTTTTTTAAAATGGTTTTAATGGTTTAAACTTCTGAAAATGGTTTTAAAATGTTCACTGCTGCTTGAAATTTCTGTACAATTCACAGAATATCATTTACAATAGAGAAAGGGGGGACGAATAAATAAATACAGATAAAAATTTGAAATATTTTGACCTAGTAAATAGCCTAAATATTGCATATTTTACAAACCTATTCAGATGTACAGTTGAAGTCGGATGTTTACATGCACTTAGGTTGAAGTCATTAAAACTCTTTTAACCACTCCACAGATTTCATGTTAGCAAACTATAGTGTTGGCAAGTCAGTTAGGACATCTACTTTGTGCATGACGCAAGTCATTTTTCCAACAATTGTTTACAGACAGATTATTTCACTTTTAATTTACTGTATCACAATTCCAGTGGGTCAGAAGTTTACATACACTAAGTTGACTGTGCCTTTAAATTTTGAATATTTGGTCGCATATCCTTTGGCTTTGCATGCCATGACTTCCTGATGTCTGTGACCCAACAACATCAAAAGACTCTTGATATCTTATTTTCTGGTACTCTTACAAGCGATACTATAATGTCTCTGCATTTGAATGGATCTCTATGGGAATTGGGGGTGGGACTATATTTAGCTGTAAATTAAGCTGGAACCGTATGGAATACATGATTGGTAAAACGGCTGTAAGTCATCAAGGGGCTGAGGTATCAAACGAGCCTCAAACCATCACTCTGCTGCCAGATATGCAGTAGATATGGATGGATCACTTTAAGGGTTGTTTCTCCTGAAAACTTTCCTATTGAACTCTATGGAAAAATAAGTCAGGAGAAGAAACCCTTCAAGTTATCCATCCATATCTACTGTATTTCTGGCAGCAGAGTGATGATTTAAGGCTTGTTTGATACGTCAGACCCTTGATGACTTACAGCCATTTAGCCAACCATGTGTTCCATACTGTTCCAGTGTAATTTACAGCTAAATCTAGTCCCACCCCCCAATTCCCATTGAGATCCATTCAAATGCAGAGACATTATAGAATCGCTTGTAAGGGTACGAGAAAATAAGATATCAAGAGTCTTTTGATGTTGTTGGGTCACAGACATCAGGAATTCATGGCATGCAAAGCCAAAGTATATGCGACCAAATATAAAAAACTTAAAGGCACAGTCAACTTAGTGTATGTAAACGTCTGACCCACTGGAATTGTGATATAGTGAATTAAAAGTGAAATAATAGAATTAATAATTCTTGAAAAAATTACTTGTATCATGCACAAAGTAGATGGCCTAACTGGCTTGCCAGCACTATAGTTTGCTAACAAGAAATCTGTGGAGTGGTTAAAAATGAGTTTTAATGACTTCAACCTAAGTGTATGTAAACATCCGACTTCAACTGTATGTTTGCCCCATTAATGTATAAGTGAAATAGTACTAATTATTTTAACATGTCAAATAATAACAAATGTTCTTTGTGATGTCTAGGCTCTGTAGGACCACACAGGTTTCTATTGAACTACAAATATTCCACATAAATAAATAATTTTATTCATGCTGTGCTTTTCATAGACCCAATGCACTGGATGCACCCAATTGTACAAACATAGCCTATAGTGTAGTCATTTTTATTTTTTATTTCTAATTGTAACACCTCTGAATCACAGATTATTTCCACTATAAATGATTGTCATTGCAGAGTTTGATGTGGCACAAAAGTTTCATTGACCACATTCTATTGAGATGGTAAGATGAAAAAAAACAGGGTCAAGGCACATTAAATAATTTAGGTAATATTGGGTAGCATTGCTTTGGAATAGAGCTAGTTTAATTAGTGTGAGCTACAATAGGCAATATTGTTAGTTGTAACTTTTGATATCAATACTTTTAAAGTATTGCACTATAAAGTGAAGTGGAATGCGGTACCGGACCATTTCGGCTTACTGACCTCTGTCCTCTGCATAATTTAAACAGTTAACAGCAAAATTTCTTAGCCATTTCAATAAAAAAACGTTCTTTTATGTGAAAAGAACATTCTTAGCATTACATGCACATTGCTTTTGTCGAAAATAAATATTGTGAACTGGTGGGGCTTGAAGCGGCAATCTGCAAAATGGTATCCCAGTGCTGGAATCACCACGCTATAGGCAGTTTCAGAGTTTGAACGGTAGGCTGACAGCCTCTTAAGCATGTAGAGATAGTGTACTATGTGATGAGGGAACTTTAATCAGGAATTCTCATTGGCAGATTAGATACGGTAATCCAATGGGGAGAATGATTCTTTGAGGGCATGGATCATTTTTGATTACGAATTCAGCAGGAAAAAGAAGAATAGGAAGAAGAAGAAAAAATGTGAAAATAACCCAAGTTTATTGGTCGATAAACTTGGGAGAGCAGGTATGCGATGTTGTTATCCAATGGGGAGAATTATTCTTTGAGGGTACGGCAGGAAAAATGGGAAGAAGAAGAATGAGAAGAAGAATGAGAAGAAGAAGAAGAAGCAGAAGGAGAAAAATGGCAAAATAACCCAAGTTTGGGGCTTTATTGTGTGGATGTGTGACGTTGTACATTAATTCTGTGTGGTTACATGAGGTCAGAATGTACAGACGGTAATGATTTTCAGGGCTGAGATTCTGTGGTCATTTCTGTAGGAAACTCTGAAAAGTGGCAAACTCTCTGTCCTTTATAGGTATGGGGCATGCCCCGCCAAGCCGTAACTTGCCGGATGGCATACCTGCCATCTCAATCTGTGGTATGATGATTTGGAAGAAACCCAATTTGACTTTTACTCAGGACATTGTGCTCGTTAAGGGAGGTCACAATTCTTGAATTTAGGATACTACAGAACACCTTCCCCAGATTACTGCACACACAAATGCCTCTGTAATGATTGGGGTCAAATCTTTCTCCACTTTTATAAATTGGGGATATAAGCCCCAGGTTCCAGGTGTCAGGAAAGCGTCCCAAACTCGGTATCAACAATAATTTCAGCAGAGCTTCATGCGTCTCAGGGGAGCCGTTTTTGAGCATTTAATTTCTAATTCCATCAAAACCACAAGGTTTTTTTTTTTTTACTTCTCTCTTTCTATCTCACCAGATCTCTTTGCTGGTTTCTCTTCTGTGTCCGTTTTGGGTTGATCTCCAGCGTAGCAAATTTTGAGGTCCCCTCCTGCACAAGAGAACAGCACAGAATCTGGATTAGCTCTCTGCCATATAGTAACCCTGTCACTTCTGGAACAGCACTGATCCTGGATCAGGTCACAGTGAGTGTGCTTCATCATGGCAACCCTATCACTCTTGGGCAAAGCACTGACTCTGAATCAGTTCAGTATGGGGTGTAATGTCACCCAACCCAGCCTGAAGGGAAGGTATTGACAGGAGAAGGCTAATGCCCCCCACCCCCCCCACACACACACAAAAAAGGGGATTTTCATCACCTGCCTTCCATGATGTCACTGGGATTCCCATATATGCGCCCCAATGAAAGAGTCTACCCATTAGGTCATCCCTGAAGAATTTAAAGAATGTGTGTTTCTGTGTAAACTTTTCCAGAATGCAGACTCCTGCTCCCAGTCATGATCTCTTAAAGTACAGTTCCAGAACATTACCAGATAAGGCTGCACGTGTGAAAAAGGCTCATGACAACTGCCATAGGTATTGCCAAGTTTACACATCTCATGGTTTTTAAATTGACAGTGCATTTTACATGTATTGTGTATTCAGCTCCATTTGCATAAAGCAGTTTATGCAGATAACACAATATCAATGTGCATGCCCCAGACAGCGTATTTTGCCTCCCTTTTCCTGGTAGTGCAATTGAATGCACTTTCCACCCACTTTTGGTGCTTTGTGAATCATACATTATTTTTTTCTGGTATTTGCAATGGTCAGTGAGCACAAAAGCATTGCAATCATTTTGTGGATTACTCTCAGAGTTCTGAAGTTGCTACAACTGAAGTCAAAGCAATCCAATTCGTTAGATCCTCTGAATGTTTATTTGGCAGTATAATCAAGGAAAATTCTATAGCAATGGATTTAGTGTACTGTAATATTGCTCCAGAAACTCCTGTTAATGACTTTCTGATGTTAAGAAGTTGAAGAGGATTGAATGTCTTGTGAGTATAAACTTCTGCTGCTCACCCGGATCAGTAAAAACAGCAGAGCCTTCAAAGCTGTGGCCCACCACATTATGACATCACTATTCATTCCACTGTATATGACAACTGGTTACATCCTTGTATAGCACCATTATGGCATCACATACATATTATACAATTATGTATTCAGTGTGACTGGATCCTCGTTTTGTGACTGTTTTGCTACCTGTTCCCCAAAGGATACAAAGCTCTTTGAATTGCACCATATAAAATACAGGTATAGATAATATCATCTATAAATGTCATACAAATAAATAAATGAGAATGGAAACCCTGGGGAGTTCTCCCAGATATCAGGGCTGGAGGTGTCATAAACAAGCTTAATTACGGGAGACTCTCCCTGCCTGAACAAGCTATAATGAGCCTTAACAAGCCTTTATGAAGGTGCTGGATGCTGGGCCAGTGTAGTAAATGCCATATATGCGGCTTCTAATCCCAGGAAACTCATCCATTGCTAAGCGCTGTAGAGCAGGACATGGCAGCATAACTCTGACGATCACTACAATGTTGTGTCGGCTGAAAGTGGGTGACCTCTCTGTGACCTTGGCCTGGCTGAGGAGCAGGGGTGTTAAAGTCTGGTCCTGCTGGGTTTTGTGGTTGCTATGGAGACAGCCCTCAGTTTGCCAGGGCTCACCTTGATGAGCAGCTCACGGCTCAGGGAGTGGTTGTTCTCATCAGAGAAGATTTCGGACAGCTCCTGGAAGATGCGCACGTTCTCCCTGTGTGTGAGCAGAGGAGAATTAGGCATTACAGAGCACAGAACTGGCTCCTGGAGTGGCAAGCAGTACGACCACAGTATTCCCCCTCACCTAGATACGCCCCTCTCCCCCCTCAGGTGGACATCACCTTCTCCTCTATCACCTAGACACACCGTTCTCACCCTCACCTGGACAAGCGCTTCTCCTGTCTCACCTGGACACGCCCTCTCCCCCATCACCTAGACATGCCCCACTCCTCTCTCACCTGGACACGCCCATCTCCCCCCTCACCTAGACATGCCCCACTCCCCCCTCACCTAGACACACACCTCCTCCCCCACCTGGACACGCCCCTCTCCCCCCTACCCTAGAGATTCCCCACTCCACCCTCACCTAGACACACCCTCCTCCCCCACCTGAACACGCTCCTCTTCCCCCTTCCCTAGACACACCCGTCTCCCCCCTCACCTGGACACCTCATCCCAGGTCCTCTTGAGTCTGTGCACAGGGTTGCATTGCAGGGCTGAGAGGATGGACCGCAGCGAGGAGAAGTTCTTCAGGATTCTACACTCCTGCAACACAAATACCTAATCAGCAACCTGCCCCCTCCCTTTAACTTCTTTGCGTAGAAGGTGACGCCGGCGGGACCTTTTTGCTCAACTGAGACATTAATTCCTACTACAGCCAAACTACTAGTGGAAATCACAAACTCTGTGTTTTAACTTTATTGGTAGACGGTTCGTGACGATTTCTGCCGAATACGGAGTTTCTAAGTGTCACTATTTCCCCATAGCAAGTCCATTTAACAAGCAACCCCCACCTAGTCTATACCTAACCATGCGTGACATAGTTAAGCAATAAGGTACGAGACGCAGTACTATATCGTCAATATAGTCACAGTTAAAGGGTGTTGTTAGGCCCGACGCGAAGCGGAGGGCCGGCAACCCTTTAACTGTGACTATATTGACGATATTGTACGTCGTCGAGTTACCTTATTGCTTTTATAAAACGGTTGCCAGCTATATTGTAAATAATATATAAGGACAAGGCACACTTTCAATAAAACAATTTTTAATTAACGTTATTAATTTAATTTCAACAGCAGAGAAAATAGTCCCCAGTGTAGCTGTTGCCATGCAACACAAAAACAAACAAAGCTAGGAATGGAATGCTAGCTAGCAAACGAACTAATAGCTAGCGTTATGTGCTAATAACATAATAATCACAATGATAATATAATGTAATAGTTATAACGTTAGCTAAAACAGTTATCTATATATAGCCTATACAGATGTGAAGTAACGTTAACTTGCTTTCGGCTATGTTTACAGCTAGCTAATTACTAAGCCTAGCTAGCTAAATTCCAACTAAATTCGTATTTCCAAACTGAATAGCTACTGCACCTCTAACCACAAAAATGGTTTGCTACATTAAAGTTGCTGTAACGTGCCGAATACAAACTTTTTTTCTCGGCAGATTTAGCTTACGTTTTAACCGGTTTCATGAATCAGCTGTAAACCTAAACGGTTGCTATCTTTACTAGCATAAAAGAGATTAATCTGGCTCTCCAGTGAGAATGTCACTCCATCGTTAGCTAATTTCCTTTGTAGTGGATTCGGTTTCCAGTAGCTTTCGATTTTATGTCCACTCACGGACATGATTTCTCCAGCCTCCTTTTGCTGCGGACGTGCGGAGTGATATTAATTACGTCCAGGTAAACAGGTGTATTATTGCATCATAGGGGTACTATATCGCGAATATAGACACAGCTTTGAACGCCTCTCAACCAATCATAATGCGTGGTCAGAATTACCCGTTTTATAATGGACAATAGCGTCTATGTTTGAGTTCATAAATATATTTATTCATCATATACAATTAGAATGACGTCAAAGCAACAAGATAAACCCAACAATAGCCTGACCGTATGCCAGAAAAAACCGTGAAAAGCCCTGCTCACTCAAATACAAAATAAACTGTGAAAGTACTGTCTCATTCTACCATGTATTCTACTAGCAATATATGCTACTAAATATGAAATAAATATAAATAAATATACAATCCTACCATTGGTTTTACACATCGAGATGTTCCTTTCAAAAATTCAGTGGTCATTTATTGTCTGGTACAATCGGTTTGAGAAATATACAAACACTTTATACCGCTATTACACTATCTGAAACGTCGACGCGTAATAACACCCACGCCCTGTGAAGCCTGTCTCATCATTACAGTTCATTCTGGTTTAATTGTCGGCTTTTTTATCCCAATAGAGTATATTATAACCTCTAGCCAAACGGTATATGCCATGTCTTTTTGGGTGCTTTGAACAATTTACTACAGCCCAGTGTAACGGCAGTTTTTTGCTTTAAACGGTCTAGTATTACGCAAGCTCTATAGAAAACGCATTAGGGAGGGGAGTCTCCCTTTTCCGATATGTAAGTATTTTTGCGTCTAAAATGCCGTTGGTCTCGCTGGCTACATATGTACGTTCGTGTTTCCACTCGAGCACTGTCTTTCCAATATGTTTTATAGCCCTATTGTTATTTTCACATTTTGAGTGTATTTCACATACTGTAGTGCAATCGTTAAATTTATTTTTGATGTAGGCTACCGATGTTCATTGAAGATAGAACATTTGGCAGCATTTTTCAGATGGCGGGATACTATTTTATATTCATGTTATCGTACATAATATAGGCTATGGCATATATACTTGTCTCTTAGGGCATGACAAATGCTCATTCCAATTTACTGTGCGCTGATACAGTGCATCCGGAAAGTATTCACAGCGCTTCACTTTTCCCACATTTTGTTCTGTTACAGCCTTATTCCAAAATTGATTAAATTCATTTTTTCCCTCAAAATTCTACACACAACACCCCATAATGACAATGTGAAAAAAGTTTTTTTGAGATTTTTGCAAATTTATTAAAAATAAAAAAATAAAATTTCTCATTTACATGAGTATTCATACCCTTTGCTTTAACATATTTTTTAAATATCATATTTCATATTTGGTCGCATATCCTTTACATGCTGTTACTTCCTGAAGTCTGTGACCATCAACATCAAAAAACTGTCGATATCTTATTTTCAGGTACTGTTACAAGCGATACTATAACAGGGGCCCAGATTAGCAGTCGTCCTATCGTCTCAGACGACTAAAAATTAAGAAGGACAACCTTTGATTTCCAAGTGATCGTCCTGCTGACGACTGTGAATTTAGGATTTTATTATTTTTTAAATTAGCTAACTGGAACTATTTCTGTTTTACACTCACAACGTAACATACACGTTCGTCATGCACGGGTATTAAAAAATATTTCCTAACGTTCCAAATGGGAAAAGCGGCACACATTATCACTCGCACGCAGTCTGTCTGTGCTCACCGCGTTGTTGTTGTTGCTGCTATGCCAGACTGCAGCAGTCAAGCAAGTTTGCAGCCCACAGACACAACAGCGATATCAGCTAGTTAGTTAGCTCGCTAACGTTAGCGTTCACGGACATTGGGTATCGATCTGTTGTTGCTAGTTGTTTGCCAACACAAGTCTTAGTAAGTGATCATGCATTTATCACTTACCAAGCCTTTAATTAGCAAGCAATATCCATGAACACTAGCTAGCTAACGTTAGTTACTGTCTGTATTCAGTTCAGTGAGCCCTCTCGCCAGGCTGAAGAATCGTTGTGATTTTCCTGCAGTGATTTCTCATCTCCGTCCTACAGTCCAAGCACATATCACATCCCTGCTCGGTTACATCTAGGAATTATTAGCTAGTTATTACGGTAGCTACCATACCACACACTTGTTGGGACTGGAAAAAAATCTCTCGTTCGAGTCCCGACTAGAGTGTACGTTATGATATACTGTACAGTCAGAACACTAGTCGCTAACGCCACCTGCGGGCACCCGTCAGAACTTCACTGCTACACAGTCCCATGAGCACACGCTGCACAAGTCAAACATAAATATCCGTGGAGAAAAGGAATAACGTCGTGTCTATCTTTGGGCTACATGCGACGTAGTGATCGGATTTTCAAAGATGTGGAGATTTATTGAGGGTGCAAGTCCACCCCCCACTAAAAAGGCTAAAACCAAAGAAGATCAGCAAAAAACTCAGCGAAAATATGATTCAGAGAGCAGAGATCGCACTTTCCAGGAAAATTGGAGACCATGGCTTGTCTGGGAGGAGGAAGGGATAATGAGATGTAGTTGGTGCATTCAAGCTAAAGAAGTAGACAGAAAAATAGGCACCAAAAATATATTTGCCTGTGAGAGTGGATGTGTGTCTACAGCGCTCGCAGCGATGCGAGTAGGACAAGTAACTTTTAGGAAGGACAAGTATCTTTTCTAAGATACTTGTCCTTGGACAAGTATGACTTTTACCCTAATCTGGGCCCCTGCTATAACCTCTCTGCATTTGAATGGATCTCTATGGAAATTTGGGGGTGAGACTAGATTCAGCTGTAGATTACACTGGTACAGTATGGAACACATGGCTGGCTAAATGGCTGTAAGTTATCAAGGGTCTGAGCTATCAAACGAGCCCCAAACCATCACTCTGTTGCCAGATATGGAGTAGATGTGGATGGATCACTTTAAGGGTTGTTTCTCCTGACTTTTTTCCCCATAGAGTTCTATAGGAAAATGAGTCCGGAGAAATAACCCTTGCAGTGATCCATCCACATCTACTCCATATCTGGCAACAGAGTGATGGTTTGGGGCTCGTTTGATAGCTCAGACCCTTGATAACTTACAGCCATTTAGCCAGCCATGTGTTCCATACTGTACCAGTGTAATCTACAGCTGAATCTAGTCTCACCCCCCAATTTCCATAGAGATCCATTCAAATGCAGAGAGGTTATAGTATCGCTTGTAACAGTACCTGAAAATAAGATATCGACAGTTTTTTGATGTTGGTCACAGACTTCAGGAAGTAACAGCATGTAAAGGATAAGCGACCAAATATGAAATATGATACTTTAAAAATATGTTAAAGCAAAGGGTATGAATACTTATGTAAATGAGAAATTTTAGTTTTTTATTTTTAATAAATTTGCAAAAATCTCAAAACTTTTTTCACGTTGTCATTATGGGGTGTTGTGTGTAGAATTTTGAGGGAAAAAATGAATTTAATCAATTTTGGAATAAGGCTGTAACAGAACAAAATGTGGAAAAAGTGAAGCGCTGTGAATACTTTCCGGATGCACTGTATGTGGTAGATTAAGGTAAAAAATTTCCTTGGAGTCATTATGAATAGGAACATTAAAAAAATTAAAAAACTACAGAAAAATGCAATCCCAGGACAAAAGCATACATACTGTACAGTACAGGAAAAAGTGATGTTTTATTGAGGTACAAGAGTGAATGATTAGGCAACGTATTTAGGTGTATGTAACACTGATATCAAAGCCATCAGAAGGAGCTTTATAATGGACAAAACTAATTTTATTAATTTTATGACATGTTTTACATAGGGGTTTTGGACCCATAGATATCTACCCCCCTATACTGATGAAAACATTGTAATTCCCACTTAAGAATTATGCAAAAGTGTGTTTTATGAGCCAAACCTGTTGATTTGTAGTTAAATATATCATAGTTTTTTTATTTAGAGCAGATTTGGAGACACTAATGGACAACAGGGTACACTGCTATATTTTGCATCATAGACCTTTAATAGTTCTGCATATCATCCTCAGATTTTGCAAAACTTGTGGACATGGAGTTTATGATCCAGGAAATGTACATTTGAAGTCGAATGTTTGCATAAACTTAGGTTGAAGTCATTAAAACAAATTTTTAACCACTCCACAGATTATTTCACTTTTAATTCACTATATCACAATTCCAGTGGACCAGAAGTTTACATAAACTAAGTTGATTGTGCCTTTAAATTTTTAACATTTGGTCGCATATCCTTTGGCTTTGCATGCCATGACTTCCTGATGTCTGTGACCCAACAACATCAAAAGACTCTTGATATCGTATTTTCTGGTACTCTTACAAGCAATACTATAATGTCTCTGCATTTGAATGTATCTCTATGGGAATTGGGGGGTGGGACTAGATTTAGCTGTAAATTACACTGGGACAGTATGGAAGATACTGTTTTTTTCTAAAGTTTCTTTGCATTTCTGGAACTTTATTTTGACTTAAATTATGAATTATGAAAATAAACAAATCTAAGTTTGTATTGTAAATGGTACACCTGTCTTGTTTCATTTAAGCCATTTACCAAGTTTATGTGATGCTCACACCTGGATTTATAAAGCCTTAAACAGAGCACCCCCTAAATAGGTGAGATTTGCCACCTGCGCCAAGGGGTTAAACTCCCAATCAGAAACCTACTTCGTTTAAAAACCCAATCAGAGACCTGAAACCGTTAACCGTCCAAGTAGAAACCTGCCTGCCCCCCACAATTTCAAATACCTTGTGAATAACTAGCAGCCTTTAAAAGCCCAACCAGACCTACACATTCAAACACCAAGTCAGAAACATGCATCCTCCCCTTAAACACCCAATCAGAAACCTTCCTCCCTTAAACATCCAATAAGAGACACTGAGAATGTTGCGCAGGCTGCACACAATGCTCTTCACAGCTCCAGAGCACCTCACCCTGGCCACCTCAATCCAGCGCTCCAGCAGCTTGGCACGTTGCGCGGGTTTGAAGGTGCGCTCGCTCAGGCAGGTGGTGATGACACAGTTGGTGACACAGTTGAACTGGGCCACGGTGGCCCGCACGGTGGGGGCCAGGTGTTCTTTCCCCTTCTTATCCCGCTGAGACCAGATGTTCCCCAAACAATGGTATGGGACCACCTTCTTAAACAGCTCCTGGGGAACAGCAGAATGCAGACACATCTGTTTGCTTTTATTATCCACTTATTTGTTTTAGCTTATTTATTTTAAGTATGTAACCCTTTCCTTCTATTTGTGTTACTTTCCATTATTATCTTTCCCTTTGGTCAAAGGTCCTCACTTCTAGAGCATCTAGGAGCTACAGTTCTTTAAAGTGGTGTCTGACTGGTTCTAGAAAGGTTTATCCAGTATAGGATATAAGCCTGATAAGTGAAGCTACTCCCATGCTAACATTTACATCGCTATATACCTTGTAAGTGCTTTGGATATACAATAAATGTCTGCCAAATAAATACTTGCATAATTAAAGGGGGTGTCCACCTCAATAAAACTAATCAAAATATATTTAGTGTATGTATTTTACTATGACATATCACTACAATTTTCCTTCTGGAGGATTTCTACATTTCAATATATCACTTTGTGTGGATATCACATTTTGGAAGCTTGATCTTCATTTACTTGTTATGAGACCACAATTCCCACAATGCTTCACTTTAACTAAGTTAGACCACAGGCTGAAATTGCTAGCTAGCTACCTTCCTTTTTTGTGGATTACTTGTGGATGAATTTACTTGGATGTAATGTAAAGAAACCTAAGGCAGGCAAGTTTACCATTTAGCAAAGTTAGAATTATTGCACATACTGTACATACATAAACACACATACACACCTATATGTGCACACACACACACACACACACAGCCACACACACACAAATACTGACATATACCCACACATCTCTGGAGAAGCAATAAAAAGTATGATTAGTTCCATGAGCTTGGGGACCGTTGGTCTTTAAAACTGTGGCTAATCATGTCATGCTGTGGGGCGGCAGTGTAGTATAATGGTTAAGGAACTGGCCTTGTAACCGAAAGGTTTGATTCCCAGGTAGGACACTGCCGTTGTACCCTTGAGCAAGGTACTTAACCTGAATTGCTTCAGTATATATCCAGCTGTATAAATGGATAATATGTTAAAAAAAATTATAAAACGTTGTGTAAGTCGCTCTGGATAAGAGCGTCTGCTAAATGCCTGTAATGTAATGTAACTCAAGCAAAGCAAACTTTATTACACACACATTTACAATCACAGAGACACACAACCACACACACAGACACACTCACCGCGTCCATGAGGGTGAACTGCTCGGCCACCAGGGTGGGATCGAAGGCCAGGAAATCAGGCCGGTCGTCCTCAAACCCATTCTCCTCTGGCATGGCAAAAGGGCACAGAGTGTGGTCCATTGCTGTCGGGGGAAGAGCATGTTTTGCTCAGGTAAACAGGCCGCTGACTATGATGGGTTTATTATGACTTTATGATTATGACCACGACACCATGTAAAATGAGAGTTCCTTTAGTCTAACTCCATTAACCGAGGATAGGTGTGACTGTTGAAGAGCTCAGCAGCATGACTGGGTGTGATACAGTGTGGCGTGCTGTGATTGGGTGTGATGGGCTGAGACTGGGGTGCTGTACTCTACAATTGGGCAGGAGCAGACTTACCCTCATGCTCCAAGTGGTGGAGGTGGCGGAGGTGGAACTGGCCCAGCAGGTTGCAGGCCCGGCGCTCCAGGTCCGATCCAGGGAAGTTCTGGTGCAGGTAGGAGATGAGTCGCCGCAGACAGCTGTATTCCGGAGGCTTCCAGAAATCCTCAGAGTACTGATCCAGCCATGCCCCCAGGATGGACGAGATTGTACTAGTGAGGGTGGAAGACAATAACAACAGAACATACATCAACGCCTTTCAGAGAATATAAGCCACAATAAGAACTATGTACTTGCAGGGGCGTGCGGTCATTGAAACACGGGGGGAATCATCAACCAGTACTTTATATCCAATTTTAAATACAATATAGAAATACAAAAAAATGTGATTGTCTCTAAATGACAACTTAAAATATGGCAATACAATTTAATACAAGAGTCTGCGGTATCAAACGAGCCTCAAACCATCACTCTGCTGCCAGATATGCAGTAGATACGGATGGATCACTTTATGGGTTGTTTCTCCTGACTTATTTTTCCATAGAGCTAAATAGGAAAATGAGTCAGTTAAAACAACCCTTAAAGTGATCCATCCATATCTACTGTATATCTGGCAGCAGAGTGATGGTTTGAGGCTTACAGCCATTTAGCCAACCATGTGTTCCATACTATTCCCATGTAATTTACAGTTTAATCTAGTCCCGACTAGGGATGTAACGATACATCGATCTAGATCGATACATCGATTCAAAATAAAACGATCTAATTACATCGAAGCAAAGTGAAAACATCGATCCATATCGTCACATACGTCCGATATGCCTTTATTTTGAAATCCCTGTGGCGCGTATCTGTGGCACCATTTCCACCATGAAACAACGTTGCAGCAGCACTGGTTAATGGCAAGCAGCCAAGATAAAGACAACAAGGACATTTACTCCCCTCTCGGGAATAAATCTGCGGTATGGAAATATTTTGGATTTCGGAGAAAAGACGGGTCAACAGACAAAGCACATGCCGTATGCAAACAATGCCAGTACGAGCTAAAATACTCAGGAAACACGACGAACTTGGCCTTGCACCTGAAGAAGAAACACGGCATCGATGCTAACGCTAACGTTAGCGTGTCAGCTAACGTTACCTGCTCACCAGCTTTGACCAGCTTTTTCCCTCAAAAACTGAACCACAACTCTAAAAGAGCCATGAGTATCACATCTGCTATTTCATATTTCATTTGCAAAGACATGAGGCCTTACAGCGTTGTTGAGAACAACGGTTTTCGTGAGCTACTGCATACTCTGGAGCCAAAATATACAATCCCATCGAGACAGCACTTCAGTGAAAGTTGCATCCCGAGGCTGTACAGTGAAGTCAAAGATGAGGTTAAACATGAGTTACTGAAGGCAGAACGAGTCGCTATCACTACAGATGGATGGACGTCACGTACAACAGAAGCGTACATAACTGTGACCTCTCATCATATTGACACCAACTGGCAAATGAAGAATCATGTTCTTCAGACACGTATTTTGAACGACGCACACACAGGAGCAAATCTTGCGACAGTTTTGAAGGAAGCCTGTGAGGAGTGGAATATACAAAACAAAAAACCCGCGCTTGTAACAGATAACGCCAGCAACATGACCGTAGCCGGAGTAGAGGCAAGTCTATCACCACACATTAAGTGCTTCGGGCATACTATTAACTTGGCCACACAGAAAGGCTTGAAATGTACTGGCGCAGCACGTCTTTTGGGCAGAGTGAGACGTGTTGTTTCATTTTTCCACCGCAGCACGGTAGCCACCTCGGTTTTGAAAGAGAAGCAGAGGTTGCTCGTACTTCCAGAACACAAGCTAAAACAGGACGTAATCACACGCTGGAACAGTTCGTTTGAAATGTTAGAGCGATTTTTGGAGCAACAAGCTGCAGTGTGTGCTGCACTCCTGGACAGAAAACTCCGGAAAGGCGCAAATGACGTGCATACACTCTCTGAAGGTGACATCACTGCAGCTGAAGACTTGGTTAAGCTACTCGGACCAGTGAAAAGTGTTACCACCATCATGTGTGAGGAAGAGCAACGCACTGTGTCTATGATAGCTCCACTTCAGGCTAAATTGTTGGAGAATTTCACTATCTCAGAGGAAGACTCTACTTTAGTGTCAGAGATTAAGCAGATTATGGCCCAGGAGCTTGGACAGCGATATGTGGACGTGAAGCAAGTCCTGCATACAGCATCTGCCTTAGATGCCAGGTTCAAGAAGCTGCCATTTCTAAATGAGGAGGAGAGAGATGCCACCTTCCAGTGTCTCATACATGAGGCTGCAGAACTGTGGGACCAGAAAGTAAGATGTTTTTTTATTTGTAGTAATTGTTTGGAAATACTAATACTATTCATGAATAATATATATTACTTCTTTTAGTGTTGACATGATTTCCATTTGCTTTGTGTGTGTATGTTTTAATTGTCTACAGAATGACACAGTGACTCAGGTTGAGAATACACATCCTCACTCATCTGGTGACCAAACCTCTGATGATCAATCTGACTTTGTGCCTGCATCCCACTGCAGCCTCACTGCACCCCCACTGCATCCTCAAGCCACTGAACAAGGTGTGTGTGTACAGTAGTTTTCCTTTTTGTGGAAAGTGTTAATTGACTCAATGTTACAAACAAGTGAATGAGTTAATTAATAATAATCTAACATATGTTTTGAGTGTATGAAAGATATATTTTGTCTTATAAAATAATAAAGTCTTGTGTTCTTTGTAATTTTAGACTATGTCCCCATTTCCAAGAAGTCAAAGGCACTTGAAGATCTTTTTGGTGACACCTTCTGCACTGGGTACCAGTCTGTCAAGGCCTCCAGAGAGCTAGCCCATGCTGAAGTTGCTAAGTATAAAGACACTGCATCTTTGATCCTGGGAGGTAATGTGTTAGAGTGGTGGAAAAGTCACCAGACTGAGTTTCCTCTCCTGGCAAATCTTGCCAAAACATATCTGCATTCCTGGTACCAGCGTACCTTCTGAGCGTGTATTTAGCACTGCAGGTGATATTGTCCGTTCAGAACGCAGCCTTTTGTCTCCTGAACATGTTGATCAGTTAGTTTTTCTGAAGAAAAACCTCTCAAAGAAGCACACTGAAGGACTGATCTCACACTAAGCTATGATACAAGCCAATGAGCTGTCATCAAACTATTGATGATTACATGCAAAGGACTTTGTTAAAAGTACTTTACTTGTACAATGTGCACTAAGAACATGTGGAATTGTTTACATTTGATTTGTTCTAACTTGTTCTACCTCTGATTGTTTCATTTATTTTGATTTGGTAAGACAAATGTATATCTCAAGGTGTGGATACAGTAGCTATGATGCAGTAAGGCTGCACTGCATTTGCACTTACAAGTTAAGGTGGTGACCTTGGTTATTATTAAGATTAAAAATATGTTGTTTGACACTTGAGTGTCACTGAGTGAAGGTTTACACAAAAATCCTGCTTTAATGTATGAAAAATGGGCACTTAAGTTATTTCAGTTTTGGTTTGTTGGATTTGTTTTTTAAAGCACATCATTGTTTGTTTCTGTATGGTTTATGTTCATGTTTGAAAGGTCATCAAGGGCTCTTAAAGTTAAGAGATAAAAAACATTTGCATTTAAACATGAGAAATGTGGCCCTTTATAGTCTATTAAAAAAATAGACTCATGTAAATGTTTGGAAGAGTTCAGAAATAAAACTGCCAAATCATATTTTAGTGGCTTTTTGTGAGTTCATACAGTACAAATGTAACTGATTGCGTGTTAAATGGGCATATATCGTCTCATATCGATCGCAGGCCCCTAAATCGAATCAAATCGAAATCGTATCGTGGCAGACTTTGTGATATCGCCAAATATCGTATCGTGATCCAAAGAATCAATATATTATCGTATCGTGATGAAACTGGTGATTTACATCCCTAGTCCCGACCCCCGATTCCCATAGCGATCCATTAAAATGCAGAGGTTATTGTATTGCTTGTTAGAGTATCTGAAAATAAGATATCAAGAGTCTTTTGATGTTGTTGGGTCACAGACATCAGAAAGTAATGGCATGTAAAAGATATGCAATCAAATATTAAATATTAAAGAACTGGACTTGTAACCGAAAGGTTGCAGGTTCGATTCCCAGGTAGGACACTACCGTTGTACCCTTGAGCAAGGTACTTAACCTGAATTGTTTCAGTATATATCCAGCTGTATGAATGGATAAATGTAATAAGATGTAATAAGAAGTTGTGTAAGTCGCTCTGGATACGAGCGTCTGCTAAATGCCTGTAATGTAATGTAAATGTAATGTATTAAATATGATGACTTTAAGTTTATGTTAATTTGTCCAATTACTTTAGGTGCCCTAAAATGAGGGGGCTATGTGTAAAAATGGCTACAATTGCTACACGGCTAATGTTTTTGTGGGAAAAATGTATTCACTTTGTATTTATTTTTGTTTTTTATTAATTTGTTTCAGATTTTTTCCCCTTTTCTCCCAATTTGGTAGCCAATTAAACACCATGTTGTTCAATTCCCCCCGTAGCAACCGCTTGAGAATCGCCGCTACACAACCCCATCAGCCGGTAGGAGGAACCTTCAGGGCGTGACTCCTCAAACTCCTGACCATGAGTCCAACTCGCCCAGGGCCATTCTGTGCGTGATGATTCTCGCCGAATTCCTTTGTAATTTGACCGCATTTGGTACCATTGACTTGCATTGAAAAACGGGCCTGAAAGACCTATACTGGAGCCAACTGCACTGGCACCAGAGAGCAATGCTCTCAACAAGACCAGGATGTGAGCTTCAACAGCGAAGCCCGGTTTTGGTCCCTTGCTTGGCACGCACACATGGTTGCGATGTCAATAACAGTAAGATTTTACTTCACTTTTTGAGTGAATAATTTGCTTTCATTGAGAGTGGATGGCGGTTTGAGTCTCGGAGTTTCAGTGTTAGTTCAGATGAATATGCACAATTTTTTCAAATCATGCAACATCCTCGTCTCTGAGACCTGTAGACCAGGACCTGGGTGTGTTTTGGCATCTGGCATAGGCCTACTGTTCATTTCTGTGGAGGCTGTGTGCTGAACTTGAGAAATGTAGCTGGTTTTGACTGAGGTATATAAAAACTCTGTGATCACAATCTCTTTTTTTGGCACCCCCAGGACAGGCTGCTTTTTAAATCTTGAGCACGCCCCTGTGTGCATGCACACAGATGCACAATTGTACAGGTGAGCAGGCGAACAGGTAACTCACTTCTTCAGCTCCGTGCGATCATCGTGTGTCAGTCTGGGGCCCTCTGCGCTGGACAGGTGCTGCAGCTTGGCATACCTGTAGTACAGAAAGACAATCAATCAATCAATCAATCAATCAATCAAACATAAAATCTGCCAACCACTCAATAAATAAAATAAATTGTGCTGCTTTGTGGCTCATTCGGTTAAGGCATCAAGTTATGGTGCATGGATGAGCGCCACGGTCTCAGATTGAATGCGGACTGTGCCAGTGCCGACCATGGCCGAAAGCTCCATAGGGCGACGTGCGGTGCAATTGGCGATTGCATCGCCCAGGGTATGGGAAGGTTCAGTCGGTTAGGTCCATGTTTCATCGCTCTCTACCGACCTCTGCTGCTCGATCGAGCAACCAGGGACTGCATGACAAAGCCGCATATGAAAGGTCTTCCACAGACTCAATTATATGCAAGCTTGGCTGTGGGCTGCAAAGAAGCAGATGAGTACACTTCCCCAATGTGTTCAGCCCCATTGTGTACCAATATTATTTAAAAATAAATAAATACAAATATTTAAATAAAATCAATTATTCCACCAATAAATCAATCACCAAATCTCAATAAAGCAAACCAATAATTCAATCATCAATCAATAAATCATTCCACACCAATCAACCGACCACTTGTGCTGCAAACAAAGTTCACAATAACTTTGCACTTCTTATTTATTTGATTGCATTTTGTTGTTCGATCACCATATCAATACGATTCCACTTGATATTGTAATGTGAGAAGCTTTAAATGCCATTTTCAATTACCCGTAATGCCTCATTCATTACACTTTTTGATCACAGTTAACAATGGTGGAAATGGTTTCAACCCTACAAAAAGTATAATATTGCCTGTTTTACTGCATAAAACCAGCTACACCTGCATACAGCAATAGCTTAGCACAAGTCCAACAGACTGATGTAATCTCAGTCAAACAGAGTCAAGATTTTACTTCAGGATATAGCTATGAATTGGTGAGTCCATACATAACTTGCTAGACTAGTCATGAAGGGTAACAAAAACTTTTTAGCTTTTTTCAAAATGCTCGTTTTGGATATATTCAATATTTTGTCATCCATTTTACATAAAATAGAAATGTAAACCCATTGCATTGAGCAGAGTTTTATGCTTAGAATCAGATATGAAAATCCAACAAAAAGCATAAACGGCGTAAAATAAGTCATTGATTCACTGGATATGTTTGCTGCATTTTTGCTGCAATTTCATTGTATTTAGTTGAATATAAAGGGTGAACGTATTGCTGAGCCTCCTGTGTAATGCATTGCATGAATAATTAGTCCATTTTTATTCGGGAAAAATATAATTTCTCTGTGTTCCGTTGAAGCAAATCTAATCTCTTAATTTATGGTCCAAACGAGACTATTCAAAGGGACTGTGAAAATTACAGAGCAATCTATTGCATTCCACATGATATTAACAAAAGTTTAAGTTGCTTTCAATTTTGTAGGGGTTATTGTGCTACTTCTCAATCAATTCATCCACATGACTGCGTCCATACTGAATGTTACATAACCATTAAACTTATCACATTTTATCCAAGCTCCTCCTCTCAGAAAAAAAGCGACAGAGAAACAATAATAAGAATAATTGACTGGACATGGAGTGAACCCCGGCCCTTGCCCTGCCTCTAGCCCAACCACAGCACAAGCCTCACCTGTTGAGTAACAGGTCCAGCACCTGCTTGGTGGTGGCGAAGGAGCGGTAGGTGCAGAGAAAGATGGTGATGTAGGTGGAGTCGTTTCCACGGAAGGCTGACAGCATGTACTCCACCAGTTTCTCCAGAGTCCCCGCCTTGATGGTGCGGACCTTGCAGGTCTCGTAAAGGCTCAGGGCGGAGTCAGACTCTGCCCCCAGCCAGCGCTGCCCTTTACTGGCCGATGCATAGTGGTGCAGCTGCACCCTCCGCAGGGTGATGGTATAGACCGCCCCCTCCTCCACCTCCTCACCAATCTCCTGCGTTGAGCTCTGAGTGAGACACAGGGAGACATGAGAGGACAGACACTGCAGAGACACCGATGAGACTCACAGGACCTACAGATAATAAACAGGACACTAGATAGAAAAATAGGACTAGAACTGATGCTAACACTGATTTGCATCAAGGCATCTCAGAAATATTCCTCTGTAGTGCTGATGACCTGTTGAACCTGGAAGCTAAAGACATAACTACCGGGACTTTTCTAAATGTACATCAGTACCGATTTGAACCCTGATTCAGTTTCAGGGCTGAACCTTAAACCGATCCGAACCCTGATTCAGTTTCAGGGCTAAACCTTAAACCAATCCGAACCCTGATTCAGTTTCAGGGCTGAACCTTAAACCGATCCGAACCCTGATTCAGTTTCAGGGCTGAACCTTAAACCGATCCGAACCCTGATTCAGTTTCAGGGCTGAACCTTAAACCGATCCGAACCCTGATTCAGTTTCAGGGCTGAACCTTAAACCGATCCGAACCCTGATTCAGTTTCAGGGCTGAACCTTAAACCGATCCGAACCCTGATTCAGTTTCAGAGCTGAACCTTAAACTGAACCTTGGCTGTTTGTTCTCACAGTGTATCTGGTGTGAATTTCAAGGACACACTGGGGCTCTGTGCATTTAGTTTATTTACACTTCATTCCCTATTTGAAAGCCTACATTTTGTAAATAATCTCATCACTGCTTGGACTTCTGATTTCATAACTGCAGGGTTAACAAAGACTAACAAGACAATCTTTGTTTCTTGATGGTGTACCGCTTTTATAAAAAAGAAAAAAAAAAAGAAAAAGAAAGGGAAAAGTCATTGCATTTAGAGGGATTTCACTGCTGTCAAACTCAGAAAACTGTCATTTTTGACCCGAGGGCAACGGGAGGGTTAAGGTCTCATGCCCCTAAACACTGCTCCACAGCAACGCACTACTGGTACACACCCCTACTGCTAAATCACAGCATACAGACCCCCAGTATGAGCTGCAAGGTGTGAAGCCCAAAGATGGAGAGGTGAAACACATTCATGGTGTGAGGGAGAGTGTGGTCTCTTTTCACCAGACTGAAGGGAGGGTATTGGGACAGAAGCTCAGCCAGCAGGTAACATAATTCAGATGGGGGACGCAGACAGAGGCATGCAAACACCCACCAGTGGACACACAAGGCTTGTTGGGGCTGGACTGTGGATGCAGCCAGGCCTCAGGGCTCTGAACACAGACAGAACTTCCAACTTCCTGTAGGTTTTCACTCCAACCCTAACAAAGCACACCTCATTCAACAGCTAGAGATCTGATTGAGCTGCTAATCAGTAGAATCAGGGTAGGTGTAAATTAGGGTAGGTGTCCAGGAACTAGGTTGGGGACCAGCTTTAGGGGAAAGCTGCAGGGCATGTGGGGGGGGGGGGGGGGGCTGCTACAGGAGATGGTGCCCTAAGAGGCTGGTTTCGGGGAGACTGGGCAGGGAGTAATGTCTCAGTTTCTCTGGCTCTCGGAATGTAAGCGGTGCTCTCTCTGGAGTTCTGGGAAGGGGACGGGTGGGGTGTCTGGGTCTGGAGGAGGTGCGTTTTAGCAGAGCCCAACCACAGTGCTCAATACACAGGGCAGACAGCCTGGGGCCAAATCCAGAAAACAGCTGGAAAAATAAAGGAGAGAGCACAGGACAAAGGGAGAGAGGGAGTGAGTGAAAGAGGGATACAGGAAGACAGGGAGTGAGAGAAAGAGGGATGAAGGGAGAAACGGAGTGAGAGAGAGAGGTAAAGGGGGAGTGAATAACAGCCCACCCCCAGGCTAAGCTCACAGTTCAATGCAAACACGGCCCAACCCAGCTCTGACCGTTTCACAAACACACAGTGCAGCACTCTGGCTGGGTCATGAGAGAGTATTGCATGGACAGAGGGTTACATGGGCTGCTGTTACAGGGGGACCAAGATTTGACTGTCCCACAAAGCAGACAGGAAGTGCACATAACCCCAGTGCCGGAGCGAATTGTGGACTCTGAGCTGAGCCAATGCCCCACATCTTCCCACACGTCACACAACCACACACACACTCCTAAATACCCATACACAGACACATATACCCCCCCCCCAAACACACACACACTCATTAATACCCACACAAGGACACACACACACACACACACACACACACACACACACACACACGTAGCTACACTTTTATAGAAATGCAAGTCTCCAATTTTGAACACCAATCCCAATGTGAATGTCACACATTCAATTCAAAACTGCATTAACTTCCACTGCACCGTTAGAAGCTGCCTGTAGTTGTCAACAGTTTCTAGCACGGATGCGCAGAACTCGGGAAAAATAATTTTCTCTAAACCTGCCGTAGGCTATTTCTATTTGAACAGACGCTACCCAAATTATAACAATGACGTGCCTTTAAATACAAAGTTGTAAAAGCAATCACAGAGCGGACTTCAAAAGCAAATACTGTGATCTCTAGAAGAGCGCAAATAACAAAAAGGCGGGTGTAGCCTACGGAGTGGACAAATATGTTGAGAGGATAGGCTACAATGGTAGGCCATCAAAGGCAAAATATTAAATTAATATATTTTCAGTAACAACAAGAAATGTCCAGAAAGCTTTCCTTTAATAAGAACAGTAACACCGATGGACACGGTATTTTCTTGCCTAGTTTTGTCTCGCCTTTTCAAAGTGAAAGCTCTCAGATTGATTGAGTTTAGTCTACTGAGAATTAGACGCGGCCCGACTCGAGCTGATAACGCGGATGCTATACGGTTTTCACTGTCAAGTTTAAATGTTTAAATCTTAGGCTACAAGATTGTGCATCGTTACAGACTGCTATTGGAGTATGTTAGTTCATGGTCGTAAACTTAACATTTTACTTTATTTTATGAAGTGTCCTCACATTGAGACGAAATGACACCGTTTCTCTTCCATGGACCTTATTCACGCGGCGGCTATCTTGAAATTGAAAGTGAGGCTGAGGTGGGAAAATTCCGGAAGTGAATGTCAACAACAATGGCTTGGACTACCAACCTGGAGCTCTTGCCGAAATTTGCTGTCAGTAGGCCTACGATTGAAACTTGAGCCGACAAGGGGTCGCCAAAATACATTTTAGTTTGTAAAAGTATAGCTCGTTTTATGTAGCCTATATTGTAGCTAGTATCTAACGTACACAGATTTGCGATGCAAATCTATCGCAAAACACAACCTGCTGTGTTCACGACAGTGTTTCTTGTCAGTCATAGTTTTAGCATAAACTAGCCTAACTATGGTTACATTTAATAGTATGGTTGTAAGCAAGTGAAACGCATTGTAGCCTAGTTGAGAATTACCTGGTTAAAATGTGTTTGTTTAAAACGGCTTTTCCACCTTTTCGAAGGTAGCCTATACGGGCGTATAAGGTTAATGATACGGGAAATCTAGTCTAATACGTTTTTTCCGCAAACGTTTCCAACATAATTAATTAAATCGCAGCAATCGCATTTTCTCTCTCTCTGCTATTCGGTCGTGGGAAAAGCAAGTAACTGCATCAGATCGAATGATCTAAAAATGCACGAACCACAAAGATGCAGTAGCGTTTATGCTATCAAAGCTGTTATGTAGGCTAGTAAGATAGAAAAACTGCAAAAAAGTGCCACACGCTCATGCAACACGACTCGAATTTAAGAAATTGGGATATGTATCTCCTGCACTGGGTTGTGTGTGGGGTAAATCATGTGGGGTGTCTCAGTGACTGTTTAACTGTTTTAACTGACTTTACACAGTCATTATTATGTGAAAAGATAAATACAGGAATATTTTTAAATAAACTTTAATCAGAAAAATAACTGGTGGCTAGTGATTTTAATAGATACATACTGTTCTAGCAGGTTTTTGGTTAAGTGGGTGGTTTGTGGTAAAGTGGGACACTTTTTGGCAAATCGTTCTTTAAACTATCAAAATGAGTCAATACCTACTCAAATGATTTTTTTAAATAGTTAAATAAGGCCTTATCAACATTATTATGGTGAAATAACGTTATAATTTGTCTCTAAATAAATTATATATACCTCTAAACACCATGTTACCCATCTTTACTGAAGTGTAACGTTCAGGTTGAGTGGGACACTTTTGTAGAAAAAAAAAATTTAATTTGTCATCATGCTTACAATTAACTTTCTTGTGCCAGGCAGTTTGAAAATTAACAACACGCCCACAACTATGATGGCACACCAGTAAAACCTTTATTTAATGTGAAGTAGACATTGAGCAATAACACAATAACAATTGTTGTGATTGCCTTTCAAAATTGACACTGTAACGTAGCCACAAGCTTTTAAGTGTCCCACTCAATCTGAATCCACACTCTCCAACTTGCTTCAGCAGTGACCAGTGATATTTTCGGTAGCTTTATTCAGCTGTGCATTTTGTGTGAGGCTAACGTTAGTTGTCTTTTTGCCTTGTAGCCCCTGCTTGTCTATCAACACATAGCTTACAGTCAAATATTAAAATCTCAAATGAATAAATCAGACTATGGCCCTCCGTGCCCGGGGGAACCCCCGCACCGCGGGTGCTGCGAAGGTGTCTGCTACGCGTACTGGTCTTATAGCTTGTTAGCTAGGTCGGTAACGCTAGCTATCTCCTGGCAGACATGTCAAAGCGAAGTGCAAGACGGGGCAAACGGCTCGTTCTGTCTCTATCTGGCTTGCGATTGTGTTGCGTTCGTATTGCTTGTTACTTTGTGTGCTAATGCTAGATCATCCAATGCAATTGTTTTACAGTCGTGAGGAATGTGTTGTGAGATCATTTCGTTCAATGCGAAAAAATGAGACCCCTTACATGATGCAGGTAGCTGGTTAGCTAACGAACGTAGCTGTTCAAATATAACCACATATCAGCAACATTTAGCCGGTATATATAACCAGTTAATATGAATTCTCCTTTATGCTAGCGTTCGTATGCAAGAAGAAGGGTCAGTGGAAGGCAACAATATGAACATATTCATTGCAGCATTGGATAACTTACAGTGAACTATCAACCCCAAAATAAAGTTACCATTACATTGTAAACAATCGTGTCTGTATTTTCATTATGTTCGCGCTGTTTACCAGCTGGGTATGCCGTTATTCTCAATAGAGTCTGGCTGCAGACATCCACCGTGAAGCCCCACGTCCACCGCCAGGCCCCTTGGGGCCTGAGCATGGACCTGGAAGTTGCGTCATGTGCCCTGGTGTCACTTCCGACCACATGCATGGACCTTTTCGTTATTTCCCCATTCTGTTTGCGAACACAACAGATGAGCCGGACGCATCACCTTTTGTCGATGCAAATTTGTTCTGTTCGTAATAAATGGATTTCAACGAGCCGACAACTCCCACCAAGGTAAATGATGCCAATGTTATGTTGAAACCAATAACGTTAACGTTAAGCAACAGACAACAACTTAATACTATGAGTTGGCTAGCTAGCTCACGTTAGCAAATTAACACTAATGTGACCAACTTGTATGTTGTTTTTTCCATTGCTGTTTATTTGTAGCGCAGCAAACGTTTGCAATCGTGATAAGTCATGAATCATAATGTTTGTGTAACGTAACTAGCTAACGTAAGCTAACGTTAAGTAGTAACTAGCTTTCTAACCATTAGTGTTTGTCCAATGGTAGTTAAGTAACGACATATTTTATATATTGTTTGTTTTACAAACAGTTTTATGTGTGTTGCTAATGTAACGTTAACGTTATGTATGTAACAGATAGCCAACATGTAATGTTATTATTGGCAATCATTATTTGTACGAACGTGTTAAGTTATTGTACTTATTCTGTTATGTTTTTTTTTTTTTTACAGATGCATCATTCCATTCTACAGGGAAATTCAAATTTACAACTTGACAGATGCACAACCTGCTGCAAATTGTATCACTGTCCACTTTAACAAAAGAATAGCTGATCCCTTCTCTGGTCTGGCTTCCCTGTAATAATGTACACGTGTTATATTTACTGTGTATTACTGGAGTGTAACGATTGAAGAAGAAATTTCCCATTGTGGGATCAATAAAGTACTACTACATCCTCAGTGCTTTCAACATGATTCAGCCACACCTACTAGCAGTCACTGCAAGTCTACACTACAGCTTCATCGACATTATTGATGTATCCAACTATGGAGTCATCACAGTTCCAAACTTAATTTACAAACTCAGTAGTGATCTAAGGGTTTATATGTATATTATGAACCTTGCTAGATTTTTGAAAATGTTATTTTGAGGTATAATAGGCATCTCAATACAAGCCAGCAGACTGTTCCCAATGTTGAACTCTTGTCCATACCATTAAACACTGCAACACTAAATACAAATGATTGTGCAGCACTGTACAATTTCTGACAGAAGGCATGTTTTAAGCATTGCAGAACCATGGACAGATTCCATGACCTTATGCAAGGTTTATTTGTGCTGAGGTGTGTGCGATATAGGAATAGGGAACATGGCTAACATTTTCTTCATCACTTTATATGATAGTCTATCAGGGAACTTTAAAAGTACAAATAACCCAAAATGATGGAATGACAGAAGAACAGATTAGGCAGCCATAGACTTTAGCAACCACACAAATTAATTATTTGTAAAATTCTTTAATTTTTTTTGGAATATCAATAGTCTAATAAGAAAATAACAAAGGGAAAAAAGTACAACCAATAAGAACTTACACGACACACTGAACACCCATGCAATCTAAAACTATACATATATTTATGTACACTATATAACACGAGTAGTCCTTACTAGTAGTCCTTACAGGCTGTAAGGGAAGAAGACAGAAAATTATGTAACACCTGTGGTCCACAATTTCAATTAAGAATCGCTCCATATCCTGCTGGTTACTGAAAATAAAAACAAATGGTCCCACAATCTCGTTGTGCTCTGCTTCCCCAACCACGTCAGCGAGCCGGGTGTATGCAATGAGGGCGTTGGCCACCTCGCTCTCCTCCATTCCCAGGACACGGGGCAGCTGGAAAACACTTTTGGACTGTCTTGCATGAAAGTGTCCACTAACTCAGGGGTTCTCAATCCTGGTCCTGGGGGACCCCTGTGTATGCTGGTTTTCGTTGCAACCGCAGTTGCAATCCCAGAATTTTAACAAGCTGTTAATTTTTCTTAATTAGGTGCTTTTCATGTTTGGAGGAATTATTCGCCCACTTAAGACACATTATGTCAGAAATAGCTATGCATGCCATGTAGAACAAACTCCCCATGTTCACATTGTGCTTATTGTGCTATATTGCAACAATTACATAAGAAAAGGTTACAAAATAATGTATTTTCACTCAAATGAAAGAGTGAAGTGAATCAATAGGCTCCTAATTAGGTTGTTGAACACATGTGTTTAACTCAATTTTTTCTTTAAGCTTAAGACAATGCAGGTTTGGCTCGTTATCATTTGCTTTGTGTTTGAATTCTTCATTATCTACGAAATGGTTAATTTTAGTGGCCATGTGTCCACACTTTCACCAATTAGGAGCCTATTGATTCAAATCAGTCTTTAAATGGATCTGTTAAATAATTTTCTTATCTTTTTTAAATAATATAGCACAATGTGAACATGGGGTGTTTATTCTACATGGCATCCATAGCTATTTCTGATATAATGTGGCTTAAGAGGGTGAATAATTCCTCCAAACATGACAAGCACCTAATTAAGAAAAATTAACAGCTTGTTAAAATTCTGGGATTGCAACTGCGGTTGCAACGAAAGCCAGCATACACAGGGGTCCCCCAGGACCAGGATTGAGAACCCCTGCAATAACTTACAAATTAACCATAATGCATCTTGTTGACAGTACGAATATCTTACACCATCTAATTGTTTAAATGGTGAAGAATTGCTTTGTATTTCTCAATGACACTTCTGTTCGTTGCCGGTACTTGCAATTACGTTCAAGAAATAAGAGGGTCTTGAATCGGTTCTGTGATGAAAAACAGTAGCCATAACTTCTTTATTAGTATGATGTTTATGTCAGCTTCTAGTCTAACATTACTTACACTCCAAACCGGCCCAGCATTTATACACAGAAAACAGGAAATGTCATGTAGGTGATAACAAAAGGTAGGCTAGACAGGGAAGTCTTGTGGCTATGTTACTTCACTCCTATCTCTGGTTCTTCTTCCTAGTTTCCTGTCTCAGGGCTTAGATCAATAACTTTATTTCACACGTTATTCTACCAGGCTAGGATTCCCAGGAAACTCGGGGGGGCATTCATGCAGGTGACAATGAGTACTTAACAATGCGGGAGGGGGAGGAAATTAACATAGCTCATTTCCCAGGCCGTTCAGCACCTAAGTCTCTAATATGTTGGGGCATACAGATTCTACTTCAAACTGAAACATGTTGCTAAACACACTTTTAAATTACTAAAATCTAACAATTGTTTAAAACAAACATACATTTGAAAGTCAGTGCATGTTTTAGATGGAAATATACATGAGACTTTAATCGATTAAGTTTTGTGGGTTTGAAGGTCAGGCAAAGTGGACAGTGATATAAATTGCAGCAGGTTGTGCATCTGTCAAGTTCTAAATTTGAATTGCCCTGGAGAATGGAATGATGCATCTGTAAAAAAAAAAAAAAAGAAAGAAAAAAACATAACAGAATAAGTACAATAACATTTAAAATGGCTCGATTTAATACAGTACAATAACTTAATATGTTCGTACAAATAATGATTGCCAATAATAACAAGCAAACGTTAAAAGACCGACTTGAGAAGAGAGCTGGCATCTAACTACAGTAGGCGGCTAACGTTACATACATAACGTTAACGTTACATTAGCAACACACATAAAACTGATATTAATTTTAGTGCTAATGTTTGTAAAACAAACAATATATAAAGTATGTCGTTACTTAACTGCCATTAGACAAACACTAATGGCTAGAAAGCTAGCTACTACTTAACGTTAGCTTACGTTAGCTAGTTACGTTACACAAACATTATGATTCATGACTTATCATGATTGCAAACGTTTGCTGCGCTACAAATAAACATAGCAATGGAAAAAACAACATACAAGTTAGTAACATTAGTGCTAATTTGGTAACGTGAGCTAGCTAGCCAACTCCTAGTATTAAGTTGTTGTCTGCTGTTTAACGTTAACGTCATTGGTTCCAACAGTACATTGGCATCATTTACCTTGTTGGCAGATGTCGGCTCGTTGAAATCCACTTATTAGAAAAAAGAACAAACTTGCTTGGACAAATGAAGACATGTCCGGCTCGTTTAGTGTGTTCTGCAAACAGAATGGGGAAGTAACGAAAAGGTCCATGCACGTAGTCGGAAGTGACGCCAGGGCACATGACGCAACTTCCAGGTCCATGCTCAGGCCCCGAGGGGCCTGGCGGTGGACGTGGGGCTTCACGGTGGATGTCTGCAGCCAGACTCTTCTCGTTATTCTGGCTACAAGTTAATGAATCACCACGAGCTAGCATTAAAAACTAAGTAGTGTTATACTCCCCCATTACCAAAACCATTTTGAAAAGGAAAATTTATATGACCAAAGAAGTATATTTGTCTGCATTACGTTTACAGTCTCGCTCTTGTTTGGCTGTTTAAAGTACACGGCAAGTGTCTCAGTAACAACAAAAAACTGGGCAACTAGTCAATATAAGTAGGCTACAATGGCCTGAAATACTGCTACGCTCAAACACTTCCTGTATTTTCCACCTAAGCCTCGTTTTCGTTTCGTATAATTCCAAGATGGCGTCTCGCGTGAATTGGGTGTATTCTTCGCGAAGCATGTCGAGGAACATGAGTTAGATTTTCGCCACACGCGCGCAAGCACACACCAACATTATTACTTTGAGAGTTCAGAATATTTTTCCCATGTCTATATCACCTCACGTAATTGTCAAAGCCAACACACAGATAAGCACTTTTAAACACGAGCCTACGGCAATCACAGTGAGAATAGGACACTAAAAGAAAATGGTTATAAAATAATAATTGATTGGACTTTTTTGATTGGATTTTTATTAAGCTGAGATGTCATTGATTAAAAAAAAGAAGCTGAACCTGAGACAATTTGAAATATTCAGTATAACTGAAATAAATATGTAACCTTAAATAATGGTTACATATTTAAGGTTACACAATGCCACCTACTAATAAATATTTTATAGGGAAACACTTTAGTGTTTTATTTGTTTTCCCCTCTCAAACCAATTGCTATGTTGCTGTGTGTTTGTGTTGCAATCTGTAGCCTCTTTCTAAGTTTAGGCTTAAGCATGAGTATGACCTGCCTTCAGCCCGACAAACACAGAAACACACATACACACCAATATCATTATTGGTGTGTATGTGTATCATAGTAACAGTGTCACCACCATACAAGCATTCCTCTGTTGCAGACTTACACAGCTGGCTTTTTCTACAGCTGAATTTTTTTTTACTCTGATGGAGTTCAGGTTCAACACCTTGTTCAAGGGTACAACAACAGTGCACCACCTGGGAGTCAAACCTGCAGCCTCTGAGGTACCAGAGCCTAGTTTCCTAACCACTACAGCACAATGTCTCTCACAATGAGCCTGAGGGTAATGCCACTGCCGTTGCCCAGGCGACTTGTGCCAGACAGGTGCCAGAGAGATCATGCTGTTCTATTCCTCTGAGACCAGTGAGTCAGACTCAGGGAGAGGAGTTTAAGGAGTACAGCCGAGGCTCTTTGTGCAGCTCACTCACCAATCCCCTCCCTGGTGTCCCAGCATTCGCTTCTCCTTACACTGAGGGGGGAGGGGGGGATCTGGCCCAGTCTGTGGGTCCAAGCCGGGAGTTCTGCTGCTGAAAACCTTCCAGAACGCTGTCTCACACCAAGATTCCACACAGAGTCACTCACACACCAGCCTGGTCTCACTCCCAAGTCGTCACATAGCGACGCTTGGGCAGCTCCTACGGCGTCATCCTTTAGACGCAGGAGGAGGCCTTTTGCGTCATTATTTGACGCACTCGTCTCGAATTTACGAATCCTACTATGGCGAAGGCTTTGCTCATGATAACCGACTGCGAGCATGCCCGCTCAGTCTTCGCCGTGTGCGCGGAGATCTTTCTGAGTTCGTGATTCCCGTACCCCACCCCCAACCCCTAAACATAACCTCACAGGAGTTCATGTAACTCGGGCTCATGCCCGAACTGTTAAGATAGTGGGCGAGCCCGACCACAAGAGTTCACGTAACTCTCTACCAGATGAAGAAAACATAAAAATAAAAAAGCATAATATTGAAGTGCCACAACCAAAGACAAATTATGTGGCCACAACCGTCAATATACGACGCAAAAGGCTGCGTCAATATACGACGCAAAAGGCTACCTTTGGCGTCACATAGCGACGCTTGGGCAGAAGCGTCGCTATGTGACGAGTCCGCGTGAGACCACGTTGCACACACACACACAAAACTCCTAAGGTCATGGGATCGGGTGGGGGAGAGAGCGATTTTCCAGGTTTCTGTCCAGAGCGTTTACTGGATGCATCTGCTTTATTCATAGCAGGAATATAAAAAAACACAACACTGTACAGCTCCCTCTATATGTGTCAAAGGACAGAGGGGTGGGGCCTGTGGGGTGGGTGCCTCCCTTCGCAAGACTGAGTCGTGCAGGATTAAAGATAATGAGGTCATGAAATGCATTCTAACACGATTGATCAAATTAACAGAATCCCAACCCAACTTTCACTGTGTGACCTTGGCACATGCCCCACCCACACCCTACCAGCACAGTTCTCATCAATCATCTCGCTCGCTCTCTCGCCTTCTCTTTATTTTCTTGGAATACAATGAAAATGGCTGCTTGTTGATTTGTTCACTTTACTAAATAACACTATGTTAAAACTCTTTCTGTCCCTCCATCCACCCCCCCCCCCCCCCTTTTCCCCTCTCTATGAGCGGCTAAGAGCGGCTGATTCTGCTCCTACCATCCAGCCTCCAATTCAGAGATTGATATTGAGGGAGTGAGAGACTGATGGAGTTATAGAGGGAGTAACTGATGAGTGATATTGGGGGACAGGGAGTGAGAGTGTGAGAAAGTGACTGATGGTGTGATAGTTAGAAGGAGAGATTGATGAGTGATATTGGTGGACAGTGAGGACAGAGAGACAAACTGAAACTGAGGGAGAGAGAGTGAGATAGAGATGGCCCTCAGGGTTAAACTCCACCCCCCCAGTTGGGATGGCTGTGGCTACAGGGGAGCAGACAACCCACATAACCCCCCTGATACCCCTGTCCTGCGGGAAGAGGGCGGAATATTGTGCTCTCCCAGCACACCTCCTGAGACCAGCTGCTCCATCTGACCAGGGGTGCATCCCAATATTCTTCACACCCCACCTCCAAATACCTGTACTCGAAACTGCCTGAACGTTTCGAGTACAAGTATTTGCATGTACAGTATACAATGTACTCGACATTGCGGTTTGTGTCGAGACATTAATTAATTTGTAACAATTAATAAGTAATTAATTATCGTCCAAAAAAAACAAACAAAAAAATATATATAGAATCATGTTGCAATACCCATAAGTGGCTACAAGCTATTTTGCATAGGCAATAGCCATCAGCTGAGATCAATAAAACAGATCAATCTATCGTCTTTTTATTAGGCTATTCAAAAATACAGTATCTATGAACAGCATTAATGTAACATGTTATATCAAAAATAAAACGAGATAACACGAATATTTATGTAGCAAGTAGCAATCTAACAAAAAATAAATAAATAATAATAATTTTGGGCCTGTTGCACCAGTATAGCCTAGGTAAGATCAAACATAGGCTAATTAACGTTAAGTGTTTACTCAATTAAGGTTTACATATTGCTCGATCAAAATGGGTTGCACCAAACTGGTTGTTACGTTGAAGGTAGTAGTTATATTCACACCTCTCCTACGGAGGTAGAAATTGTGGCGTAACGGTGGTAACCACCGGCAAACAAAACGAAAACATCGCCTTGTTTAGAGCTGCCATTCGGTTGTCTCGAGGAAATATCTAAATAAATTGTCACGTAACAGCTGTTAAGTGTAATTGGCTACTTCCGCCGTTTCTTCAGAAAACACTTTAAAAATCGTTGACGTGTGCAAAAGCTTCCATTCCAATACAAAGTCCTTATGGTTCAAAAGAGAGGTAAATAAAACCTTTCCTTTTATGTAGGCTACTTTCCCATATAGGTTATTTTTCCAAGCATCAGTATTATAAAATATAAGATCGAGACGCACACGCAAAAACTTAAACGAGGTACAGACAAGCTTGGAAAACTCAATAGAAAACAGTCTAACAGTAACAACATGGGTACACAGAACTACTACGGCGCAGAATTACTGAGTTAGCTGGATAACCCGGAAGCTCTCTTTACTTAAGTCCATGTTCCAGATTTGGGAGGTTTTGGCTTTTTATTTTTCTAAGATCTGGGGTTTTACTCAGTTATGTAATCCTGTTTCGTAGTATTAAAAAATACAGACTCGCGTTTATAATATTTCTACTTTGTTGCAAAGTTCCTGCAAGTTGTAACCGAATGTGAAAGCGAACGCGAGCTCCGTTTCGTGATTAGGCCTATTGCTTTCCATGTCAGCCTATGAGAAACTACCGGAAAAAAATCCTCTAAAGCAAATTCTAAAAACCTTTAATGAATTGTTAAAATAAGTGTTGTCTACAAGTGTTTTTATTGTTAGAAGCTAAGGTTTTGCATTCACGTCTTTTGTGGGTTATTGTTTGCTAGCTAACCTAGACGGATGATCTGTGACTTTGACGATTCCGTTTAGGGGCACGCAATATCCTATCACAGTAGCCTATCACAAGGGTTCTGGGCATTACTTAAAGAAAAAACAACATTTATTTTTGTTGTAACATAAACAATATCTTAGTCTGTAGTGGCCTTTTAGAATACACCATTTTAATGTGGCTTGCCTCAAGAGTTTTGGGGGTACCATCAGAGACCCTTCCCCAGGGGGAGACAATTGGTCTAAAACGCGTAACGCCTCAGTGACCGACAGTGACCAAAGGCTGTTTCTGGCTGTATTTTTTGAATGGAAGTCAATGGAGAAGATCCCTTAGCACCCTGAACAAGCTTCTGTTTTGTGGACACTGTTTGTGACATAATAAATTAACTGCCTTGTCGCTCATCTTCAACATGTTTGTCATCACATACTCATTTTGGAGCGAGCTATGATGTGTCTACTACGAAAAAAATACTGTTTTGTGAGATGATAGACAGTAGGGAATGTTGCAGCAGTTAGAATTAATTTACGACACTACAGGCCCAGCGTCTCCGAGCTAGCACCCAAACTGCGGGATAAGTATCTCAAATTGATTGCTCCATGCCTGTATACCATTGTTTAATAATAAAATATAAATCGGTGTTAGGTTGTGTGTCTGTTTGTTAGCGAGTCCGTTTTTGAAAGGATGTTTAACGGTAACTTATACCATCGCTAGCTGGCTAATTAGCTACATAGCTAAACATCCATACAATTTGCGCTCTTTTTTCTACTCTTGGAATTGTATTCCACAAACATTCTACCAAAATATCAGTGTATAGATCACATCGCCATGCCACGTCTACGTGCAGCAGTAACGTTAAATTGCAATAATAGGTCGAGACAAGCACTTTTTAAAATTTCCTTCTGATGATATGCAGTAGGCCCATGTTACATAGGCTAGCTAGGTAGCACCTGTAAAAACGGTTTCCCTTCCTAATGCAATTAAAGTGTGGCCATGTGTCTTTGGTAAACACTGATATTTCAGTGTAACAGTGGTGATAAGTAAGCAAATAACTCTTTATAGGTGCATGGAGTGGTAATATCATAAACGGTCATTTTTCTGTCTTTCAAAATATTAACGGGTGCGTGCAATGCTATATTGCCAAATGCCGTAGATAACTGTCGAAAAACTCTGGAGTCTCACTGACGTCAATACTTTGAAACGATTGGCTAGCAACAGTGCACGTGATCCAAGCTAAGCTACTACTAGCCGTTACGCTTGTCAAAATGCAAAAGACGCGGAGTCTCCCATCTCCCCCTTTATAAGAAAATCTCTGGTACCATCTTGTTCATTAGTGCTACCAAAAACAAGACTGCTAGAAGCCCGACATGGCAAACTAATTTCAAAATAAGAGTTGGGCTGAGCAAATATTCACGGATATCGTTCTGTTTTCAGGCAAATGAGGATGATATATCATGGCCATCCAATATCGTGTTGCACGATAATATCGTCATATCGCCCAAGCCTGGCCTATATCCGATAACATGACGATTTGTTGCACTAATCTACGGAAATCTTTCCCAATTTGCCTATGTCAGATGCAAGGAACTGGCAATAGTAGGCTGTAGTGTAGCTACAGTAGCCTATAGGCCTATGAGGTTAATTAGTGCTCAGTATGTTCAGACATCAGGAACTGGATTCTGGAATTACAGTAAATTGTTATGTTTGTGTACTTTGATCTAATGTTGCTGATTACATGTTAATTAGTGTCTCGACGTGAACCGCAATACAGGCTATGTTTAAACTATACATGCAACTGGGTTACTTGCACTTAAGATATATTTTGCAGCTTTAAATGGGCTGACCATGTGGAAGATCTGTGATTGGCTTTGGGAATATTTGTGGGCTCGGCGTCAGTCAAAGTTATAATAGGGCAACTTCATTGTAGGAATAATATTGTAGTATGCAGTGCATTGTTGGAGGGTCATAGGGCCGGATTCAGAGATGGCCAACTTAAGCCATACGTTCAAGTGCCTCTCCTGCATGGCTTTTACACAAGTTGATCTAGGCGCGGCTTTTACGCGAGTTGATCTACGCCGTATTCTAACTCAAGCTCCGCAGCTGCTTTTCTCAAAATGTGGCTGAAATAAATAAATAAATTGCAAACGTATACATTAGCTGATCAACTTAGTGTAGGACTCGTCGTCGCTTGTCATTGTCAAAATAGAATAAGTCTCAAAATATAATGTTGCGCTCGGCTCGTCTTGCGCTCATGTTCGTCCAGTGTCCTCAATCTGGCAACCCGCGTGAGCTTCGAGTCTGGGGAGGAGGGGGCGGGCGGGGACAGCTCTCCAATATTGTGAATTTGGACTGCAGTACCCATTTTAAACGCTCGGTGTCAGAATTTCGGGAGTAAGTGCCATTTGCGGGTGATTATCTCAATCTGAATCTGGCCCATAGTGCACAGTCAGATTTGTGTTGAGTTATATGCAGCACATTATGACATATAGTAAAATACATGCTTGGTATTTACATAATGCACATATAAATACAAAATGCTATTGTAAATACACGGCAAAATGTTTACTGCAAAATCAACACTAAAATAGTACATATGGTCCTTATTGTGTGATACTGATTCACATAACTTCTGTTCGAGTTGATTTGACACCGAATTGTACTTAGGGTTGGGTATCAAGAACCGGTTCCAAGTTGGAACCGCTAACAAATTTCCAAGAACCGTGGATTCGTTAAGACACGTGCATTTCGATTCTGCTTCTCGGTTCCTAACTGTTGCATACATTTCAGTCGCGCTCCCGAGTGAACTGCAGTGAGCTTTTTACAGTCCATAAGTTTCACTTATCTGCCAGGACCTGCTACGTGGACCTAACGTCACATCATTTGTTACGCATTACGTCAGCGACTTAGCAAAGCACATTGCTACTGTTTACATTCTGGATCGACCGTTGTCATGAAAAATAAGTTCCACCTCAGAAATAAGTTCCCCCCTTCAAACTCCATTGTAATTTGTTGTGTACAACGTTACCATTTGTTGTGTACTTAAGGAACATTCTTTATCGGCAGACATGCTTATTCTGCATGCAATCAAGTGGCGCACGTTTAGTATCGTTAGTTGTATAATTATTAGATTCCAGTAATTACATATAGCCTAGTCAGAAGTAGCTAGCTGTTTTAAATTAGAGCACATATAACGAATTAGCACACACAGTTTGCACGTAAACGTACCTAGGTTAGCTAAATTGATAATACATCAGTAACTAACCTTACGATCATTAGCTAATGAGCTAGTCTGCTGAGCTTGTTAAACCGAATACATCACTCGGTAGTTAAGTTAACGTTAACTGAAAATATAAGTGAAACTGTGGTCTTTAGCTGATGTGCAAGCAAGCTAACGTTAGTTGGTTAATAGCCATTTTAAAATATGAATGGTTTACAGTCACCGTCGGTAATAAGTGGGACAACGCTCGCAAGTTTCAAGTTTGAAGAGGGATAGCTGCGCAGTGTAAGGTAAGTAGCCTACGTACCTCAGATGTATCCACAGTTAATTCTCTTTGTTATGCATGTTATGTAGTAGGGACCAAAAGTCTGAGGACACTACCAATTCCTGACTGTTTTCATTAACGTATTTATAAAGGAATAATGCAATTATGGTACTCTAATTACACTTATTATTTAATAACGCATTGTTGAGAACAGTTACAAATTTGAACACATTTCAAAAACTCGCGGTTGTGCAGTTGGCTCCCAATTTATCAATGCATTGAATATCTGTACTGTGATATTGCTGATGCTATTGAACAGAATAGACACGACCGTAACGTTAACTAGTCTCTCACAAGCTTGGCATGCATGCAGCTTTGAGATCAATAGCACGCAGCGCATGCCGGAAGATTGGTCTCAATAGTAAGTCACCTGTTTGCGTTGTCAATCGATAGTGGATACAGCGTGCTTTCTCGGACAAGAGAACTTCGGACTTTCATTTGACTCATTTGATCAAGTCGGGTTGAGAGAAAGAAAAAAAACACTGCTCACTACACATATTTTGTTATATTCTAATTTTATTTTTTTGTTATATTTCTCCATTATTTATTTAAATAGTTTTGGTTTGTAATAGTTTTTGTTGATTATTCCTTATAAGAAAGAGTAATATTTATTTTTATAAATGAAGGGAAAAAGAAACCTTCCTGTCACAGACAGTTGATTATAGCCTAAATGTTCCAAGAATAAAGGTGGCTAATTTTTGTTCTTGAAATGTGTTCTTTTTTTCTCTCCAAAAGATATTGGAATCGGAACCGAGATTCGATAAGAACCGGATTCGATAAGCAGAATCGGAATCGGAATCGGAATCGATAAAATTGAAACGATACCCACCCCTAATTGTACTGTGCATTTACAATTGGAATAGTGAACCTACATTAGTGCTGTATCATGTGAATGCAACCATATTCTCTGACCCTTTAAGCTGCTCTGCATAAGAGCATCAGAAAAAATTATGTGCTGCAATATAAATATGCTGTTTATATCTGTCTGGGTAATGTTTAGATATTTCACCTTTTCCTCTGAACACTGGAGCTTTGCTTTCACAATGGAACCAGAATGTTGACGTTGCCGTGTTCTAGAACAGTCTGCACAGAGGGAGCAGGGAACCCTGATGTAAGAAGGGTGATCAGTCTTAATTAGCTAATTGAATTATAGGAGAGATGATTACATTTAAGGAGAAGGGAGACAGAGAGAGGTGTGGAGCTTCCCAGTGAACATTTTTGTGGTGAAAAGTCAATGAAGCGCCGTCCTGGCGTTCAGGTGAAAACCCGGCTACATCTCGCTGAAAAGTGAAAGTGTTCTAGGCGACAAGGATGTAGCCAGGCTATATCCAGGTAAAACCTGAGCCAATTTGGGGTTAACCTAGTCCGTTTATGTCAAAACATCTCTCAACCAAGATTTCCACCCCTCTTGACGTCTAGATTCCGGCTTTTTCTCACTGGGTTGTTACGGGCAGGCGGGAGACATGGCATCTTTTTTCCGAGGCCCCCCTCGGCCTGTCCACCCACTCGGGATCCTGTCACTCATTCCACAAACAGAGCGTGACGGCGACAGAGCCCTCACTGCTGCCATTTGAGGTGAAACTGCATGGCTCCTGCTATCAGTGGGCTCAGGCAGCGGCGTCAAAGAAAGAGCCAAACCCCAAAGATTTCTGGAAATTAATTACAGCAAACAACCCAGAGGGAACTGCCAAGAACCTTGAAAACTGGAGAAATACTGTACATTTCACACAGGAACTCACAGCCTTCTGGCATCAGGTTGAATTCCAAAAGCAGTACTGCGCAAATCTACCTCCGGACATTGCTGCTCCACAGTGTATAGCCAAACCGGTGTCCTAAACACAAAACAGCTGCTTAGGAAATGTGTAACCAAACACTGGCCATTGCAGAGCAGCATAAAAGCCATCTGTTAGCCTATCAGTATCTTGGGAACCTATTACATAAGAGATTCACAGATTCTTATTTACATTTCTGTGTTGACAGCAATCATTCTGCAAGTAATGACACCTGATCTCAGATATTGAGTTCAGCCATTACATTTTACATTAAGGAATATAGCAGACAGCCTTACTGAGAGCGACTGATAGAAGCACTGTACCTTGCTCCTTGCTGAAGGATTTGAAACCTGCAAACTCTCAGTTACAAATACAGTTCCCAAACCCTTTCCCACGGCAGAGCAGGAACCAGGCCAGCTTACTACCCCATATTAAGGTACTACATAAATATCTACTCTATATACACTAAGAGAGACAGTGGTTTCTTCCAAATACAAAAACAGTGGCATGTAGCACAGAAACAAAATTATAAGAAAGCTTGAGGGAAGGGATAAGAGGGAGAGGGAGCAGTTTCACCAGTTTTCTGTTACAGTTAGAAGAAGAATCAGAGCCTGCCTTTTTAACCAATCTCTGGAGTAAAGTGGGGGGTTGAATTTCACCCTGAGGGTTCCAAACAGACATATCCTGAGTGGAGTCTCTGGAGCCTGGCCTGGAGGGGGCAGGGTCAGAATGGGGTAGGGGGCAGAGGCGGGGCTAACAGTCCAAGGTAAAGGTATTTTAGGAAGCTTGAAAAGGGCTAAATGAAAAAGTACCCCTGGAAGATTAACCTGAGCCTTCCCCCCTTCTCTCTCTAACCGAGCTGGTGCTGCAGTCCAGGTGAGTGTGTCACACAATATAACCACTCAACACCACAACAACCCCTGCAATGGCATTATCCCACTGAAGATTTGGGGCTTTGTGGTGGGGTGCACCAATGCCTAGACTTTGGTATAATAATTGCCTGAAATACTTTAACCTGTGAGATGACATTTCTGCTGATTCCTGGCAGCTTGAAAAGATGCAACATCTTTTTTCCCCACCAAAAATAAAACAAAAACTTACTGACAACACTCCCAGTGATTTGCGCTTGCCAGGTCATCTGAGACTAAAGCCCAGCAGAACTGGCACCCCAGTCCTGTGATGTCATTAAGGAGAAGCTTCTTAAGGTCAAATGTAAAAGTGAAAAATGTTCAAATGTGATGTGAACAAAGCACCACGGTTAGTTTAGACAACAAATACTCAGCTCCTGTGTTCCTTCCATCCTCTATGCTTCTTAACTACAGAAGGTTCCAGGAGGTAACAGGAGTTCCCAGTGCTGTATTACCATACAGAACATTCCCACATTATTGTTCTTGGTCATGCCACTTAATTTGTTGAAGATGCATGAAATTGGAACAATCCTGCTTCAACGGTCGGAAGACAGAACTCTCAATGCTGTGAACATGGTGCTGACTCTGCTGAGTATCTGCTGCAGAATCTGTGCTGGAGGCCAGGGAGGTGTACTGGAGAGGGAAGCTGTGCTTTACAGCATGGTGATACAGCCTGGCCTCCTTCCGGTTGCCATGATGCATCTTACCAATTGTGAACCTTACCAATCAGGGCAAGGTAAACGTTCAGTGTTTCTCCAGAAAGCCCACACTCCTCCCACAGGCATGAGATTCACTCAACAGATCTTATTACTGTGCTGGAATGGACAGCAGGAGAGCACAGAGGCCAATCCACCACAGACACACTTACACAGACACACACATACCTATACACACTCACAAACACATACACACCTACACACACTCATGTACACAGAAACATATATACACAGAACACATGCACCTACACTCACACACATACAGTATATACACATATGCGGAGTTTGTCACTCACAGACACACGCGCGCGCACACACACACACACACACACACACACACACACACACACACACAGAACAGTAGTAAGGAATGACACATACAGTCTCTGCAGCTTGGGCTTGGGCAATATGGGTATAAAATCTGGCATTGACAGCTCCAAAAGCCTCCTTGTGTCAGTGAGTCACAATCACACAAAACGTTCGCCATTATGTCACAGAGGCAGAAGTAGCCACGGTCTAGCAGACGCCAGATGGGCCAGCCCACTTTTGGGCCGTTTAGCTCGCGCTCGCAATTTTGCTTCCAGTCCGGTTTTCTCCCATACACTGACAGAGTAGCCTACATTTTACTCTGATAGAGTACAAGCAACTTTACTGGAATCATATAAACTCTGTTTACGCCGAATTTACACTAAGCACATGCGCTTATTCCGGGGTAGGATAAATATGTTCTGTGAAAAGTATCACCAATGTGCCTTAAACCAATTTCACAGCTGTAAATTCACAATGATACAATCCTATACGCTTGGATTATAGTGCTGATTTATAGTGACTTGTAAATAATTGGCCTGCGTTGTGTTTCGCTCCTAATACCTGCTTGCATAGGTGAATCACAGCGGAGAAAATACGCCACTGACCCCGCTGTGTTTCATAATAGTCAAGACCGACAGCAGAGCCGATTTTCTGACGGTTATATCCTTCCCACTCTTTTGTGTAAAACACAAAACAAACATCCAAGCGCGTAGCCTAATTCTTATTTCAGGAATATAACAAATATCCCACTTAACGTATGGCCAATAATACGTGAACAAATCTATGTTTTGGAATTAAGCAAATGCACTGGCAATTGTATTGATCGTTTTATGTGGATGTGAATTAGGCTACCTTCAATCTCACTGAACACGTCTCATGTCAAAAAGCTGAATGCAAAGCAAGACTACATTTTGTCCAATAAAGTAAAATGTTACCTTAATGGTTTGTAGATCCCAGATCATAACAGAAAATGATAACATGCTGAAACTTTGCCGGTATTGTGCTAAGTAGCCCACCCAGCCAAGGGTCTTTACCGCAACTGCGCCTTACCTCGGATTGGGGAAGGTCTGGGTCCAGCTGCGTGACGCTGTTCAGCACGACTGGACTGGTGTCCCCCGCTACCTCAAGCTTCACAGCGTCCCAGATGCTGCGTATCCGCCAAGCGCTGGCGTCGAACATCCCATCCACGGAACGGGGTTTGACGCTCTGCGCGTCTGATTGCATTCCAATGAGAAATACCATTGGTGCAAGCGATAGCTCACAGCCGCACAGGCAGGGGGGAAGGACACTGCGGCATACTCTCTGCGCCGGCACAAGTCGTGTTTGTTTGTCCTTTTCCTTTTTAAATTAAATGGATAGCCGCACAAAAAGATCCCAAATTACACCAAAGCGCTTCGATGATCGCCTCTGTCCCCGTGCGCTAGTGTCTGTGTACCGCTGCTCTGCAGCAGCGAGACTGTCTAATTAAGCCCTCCCCTCATTAACATGATAACTACCCAGCTCTCAGAATCATTATGTCACTTCCGCAGCTACGCGAGGAAAAATAGAAAAGGTCCAACTTGTTTGGAACTCCACGGGTGCGTCCCAATATTCTTCACTCCCCACCTCCATTCCTCCACTCCCCCACTACCACTCCTCTCATACCCGGCAAAACTGCCTGAACGTTTTGAGTACAAGTATTTGCATGTACAGTATCCAATGTACATGACATTGCGGTTTGCGTCGAGACATTAATTAATATTTAACAATTAATACGTAATTAAGATGTAATCAGCAACATTAGATTAAAACACAAAGATCCGTTTCCGGGGCAAGGAGGAAAGGAGGTGGTAGTGGAGCAAAGGAGGGTGCATTTTTAGAGTATTGGGACGCACCCCACGATTTCATTGATATGGGATTACTACCACTCTGTGAATGCGGTCTCGAAGTCAACCACGAAATCGCTGTCCCCTCAAATACATGATTCAAAAAGTCAGAATGGTTACTATATTGCCGATCGACTGTTACTTGTGCGGAAGGAGAATTTTAGGGGAAAATGGAAATATGCAAAACTGCCTGAACGTTTTGAGTACAAGTACAAGTGTCTCGGAAACTTGGCTTACACCAACAATTCCGGATTCCTTTCTTTATATTGATAATTACCATTTATTTCGTAAAGACCGGGTTGGGAAACGTGGAGGAGGAGTAGCAATATATGTATCAAATAAGTACTCATCAACAAATAATCTAACAGACACGGCATCCGAAACGTTACAAATCACATTTTAATTAACGTCTCAGCATGCTATAGATATTTTAGTTTCATATAAACCTCCTAAAACGTCACCAATAGATTATGTATCATCCCTAACAACTATTCTTGAGTCGGTAAAAACAAAATAATACATAGCCTAGCCTACTACTTGGTGATTTCGACTTAAATTGGAATGACACTATTGCTACACCGCTCAAACATGTAGCAACCAAATTTGGACTTGAACAATTGATAAAGGAACCAACGCGAGTATGTAGTACGTGTGAAACAATTCTTGATCTAATTTTTTCCAATGAACCGACAAAATATAACCTAAATGGGGTTATTTAAACAACATTATCGGACCATTTTCTTACCTTTGCTATTAGAAAAAAAATTATAGAACACAAGGGACACAAATTGAATGTTATAAAAACGATACCAGGCTCCAAAAAACAGACGTATACCAAAACGAGATTAATAACATTAACTGGGAAGAGGAGAATAAGATGAACAACCAAGAGCAAATACTCACGAGAATGCATGAAAAAATAAAGACTATAACTAAAAAATACACAAAAAGTTCTAAACTAAAGTCTCGATAATTATTTTTACCTTGGATTACACCAAATATATTACGTCTGCTCAAACAAAAATCAAAACTTATGGAAAACTACTACCGTACTAAATTATTAATAGATAAACAACCTTTTGCGACAATTAGAAATAAATGTATCGTCGAGTTACAGAAAGCTAAAACTAATTATTATCAGAAACTCATAAATGAAGCCTCTTTGCACCCCAAAAAGCTGTGGGATGCACTGAACACCATAACTGGAGGAAGGACAAAAAATAACCAAGGCAAGATAAGCGTTTTCTCACATGGATTATTGCTAACAGAGCCTCAAAAACTTGCTTGCGGGTTTAATACTTTTTTTTATTTAATCAGTAGAAGAGCTCGCAGCCCGCTTTGATCCATCTGTGCGACAATTGGAATTTTCTTCCTTACAATCACAACCTTTCTCCTTCGCAGAAATATCTCAAGAGTGTTTAATAAACATCACACATTCTCTAAAGAAGACCAAAACAAAGGATACACACGACATGAACTCTTCTTTCTGTCACATTTGGATTCTTTATTAACAGTCACCCATCATCTCATAAACTTATGTATTACAAAGTCTGTTTTTCCTTCCACATGGAAAACGTCTAAAATCATTCCCGTTTACAAAGCAGGTGATCCAACAGTCATATCAAATTATAGACCGATATATTCTTCCTATAATGTCAAAGGTCCTGGAAAAGGTGCTAGCCACTCAGCTCACCGACTACTTCGCACGGTCTTTTAAATGAATTTCAGTTTGGTTTTCAAACAAACAGAACAACCACGTTTGCAGTATTATATCTCACGGAATCAATTCGACAATCATTAAATGTAGGGAATATAACCGGTGCAATATTTATCGATTTTTCAAAAGCATTTGATACCGTTAATCATTCAATACTTCTCAATAAGTTAACGAAGTTCAATTTATCATCAACTGCAATAAACATGCTTTCATCATATCTATTAGAAAGAACACAACTGGTCCAAATAGATCAACTTAAATCCACTTCTACTACAAGCAATATCGGTGTACCACAAGGATCTATTCTAGGACCGCTATTGTTCATATTATATATTAATGATCTGCCCTCAGTATGCTCATCAACTCAAGTGCTTCTATACGCGGACGACACCGTTATCTTTACCTCTGCGCATAAAATAGATGACATTTATTCCAAACTTTCATTGGACCTACAAGCTCTTCACCACTGGCTTCACAGAAATCATTTAACATTAAATATTTTAAAAAACACAATGTATGTATTTTTGATCCTCTCAAAAAACATTTTCGACTCCGCCCCCTATACAACTAAAAAATGAACCCTTGTCTGTAACGGGTACCTATAAATATCTCGGCGTCATGCTTGACGATCATATGACGTTTAAACCACATATTGAATACCTTGCAAAACAGCTAAATAAAAAACTTTTTGTCTACAATAAAATTCAGACATATCTTACACGAACCGTTTCAAATACATATTTAAATGCCATAATTCTATCCACATTATCATATTGTTTACTATTATGTATCTCCCCTATATGTTTATGTGCAAACAATTTTACACGCACTCACAGAGATACACGGACGCTATGGCTTAGCTGAACATTCGTTTACTAGGGAAAGCCACCAAAGATCACATGGCATAGGCAGTTCACAAAAACTGGTGCACCACCTAGTGTTCACTATGCTGCATAACCTTGACATTAATCACCAATACATAACATCTCCTCCCAACTAAAATATGCTGTTAATAAAACAAAATATACTTTCTTTCTTTTACAATGAATAAGGAAGGACTGGGATTTACATTTCTTTCCAGTATTTAATTTGTATGTCAGAAACCATATCACTTAGAACAAAAGTCTCTTGTGTCTCTGCACAACTGTTTCAGTCCATTCATTCATCTCGGTAACGTGCAGGTGGTTTAGTTATCCTTAAGGGATAACGTCTAACAGTCTCTGTTACCTGAGAATCTCCAGCATGGGTTGGTTCAGTGGAGTGGTGTGTTTCAGATGGCTTGGTAGTCAAGGGAACACGACTACCATTCGTTTCACGGTGAGGTGTAGTACTGGGTTGAGGTGTGGTACTACCAGCACTAAGTGGAGGTAACACAGGGAGGCCGGTGGGAAGGTACACTGCAGAGCCAGCAGTCTCCTGGTGTGCTTGCTCTGGACGTGCCAACATCTGGTCCACATGGCGTTTCCATACTCCTTGTGCTCCTACATTTACCTTGTATGACACTGGTCCAGTTTGTGCCATTACAACACCTTGTGTCCACTTTTCCTCCCCCTTCCGATAGTCACGAACAAGGACAGGCTCCCCAACATAAAGCTGTCTGGCCTTGGAGTGCAGTTGGCGGTGTTGTTGCTGGGAATCCTGGGATTGATGCACTGTCCCAGCCACACTGGGCTTAAGGAAGTCCAGCCGAAAGCGCAGCTTGCGCCTCAGGAACAACATAGCTGGCGGTTCCTTTGTTGTGGCGTGGGGGGTGTTGTGGTACGTTAACATGAATGTGTCGAGCCGCTGTTGCACAGGCGCTGTGCCCCTGGAAGACTTGTTTGAAAGTCTGCACAAAGTGCTCGGCCAGCCCATTGGTTGCAGGGTGATACGGCGCTGAGCGGATGTGCTTAACGCCGTTGGACTTCAGGAATGCGGAGAATTCTTCAGAACAGAACTGAGGTCCGTTGTCACTCACGAGAATGTGAGGGATGCCATAACGGCTGAAAAGGCCCCTCAGTACTTGGATGGTCTTGCTCGCTGTAGTGCTGTCCATAATATGTACCTCAGGCCACTTGGAATGTGCATCCACAACCACCAGGTACATATGTCCTTCAAATGGGCCTGCAAAGTCCACGTGAATCCTTTCCCAAGGACTGGAAGGCCACATCCAGGGGTGTAGCGGAACAAGACCTGGCTCTTTTTGAACCCGCTGGCAGGAGTGGCAGGATTTAGCCTGGAGCTCTATCTGGGAATCAATGCCTGGCCACCAGACATAACTCCAAGCCAAGCTTTTCATCCTGACTACACCTGGGTGTGCTGTGTGAAGCTCCTTTAAAACCCGGGGGCGTAGTTTGGTTGCCACTATCACTCGTATAACCCACATGAGGCATCCTTGCTCTATCGTGAGGTCATGGCGACGAACCAGGTAGGGTGACAGCTCAACACCTGCGTCTTTTGTATCTGGAAAATGACCAGTAATGACCATCTCCAGAACCCGAGACAAGGTGGGATCAGATATGGTGTCGTGTCTGATCTCGGTGCTACTGATTGGTAGTGTGTCCAACTGAGAAGTGTAGAACACATCTACAGTATCCTCCTTCTCTTCATGAGTATGGGGAAGTGGTAACCGCGAAAGTCCATCTGCATTAGCATGTAATGCTCCCTTCCGGTACTCGATAGTGTAATCATGTGCTCACAGTAGCAGCGCCCAACGCTGCATTTGGGCTGCCGCCATCGATGGTGCACTTCTCTGTGGACTTAGAATGGAAGTCAGTGGGAAGTGCAAACTTGTTACCATAAAGGTACTGATAAAACTTACGCACTCCAAAAACTATCGCCAACGCCTCCCTCTCAATCTGGGCGTAGTTCTGTTCTGCCTTGCTGAGTGTTCTCGACGCATAGGCGATTGGTTTTTCTACGCCGTCAGGCATGATGTGTGAAAGTACAGCCCCTACCCCATAGGGTGAGGCATCACAGGCGAGACGAAGGGGCAACTCAGCATTGTAGTGGGTCAGCACCTTCTGGGATACCATGAGCTCCTTTGTTTTTCGGAACACTGACCCACATGCTGCAGTCCACTGCCATTTCTTCCCCTTATGCAGCAGTGTTCAGCGGCTGCAGAATGGTGGTTAAATTGGGAATAAAACGTCAATAATAGTTTATCATCCCGAGAAATTAACGTAGTTGCTGACGTTAGTGGGTGCTGGTGCATCCACGATAGCGCGTTCCTTCTCTGGTGATTTGTGGAGCCCCGCAGCATCAATAATATGGCCCAGGTACTCCACTGATTCCTGGAAAAACAAACATTTCTCCTGTTTGACGTGCAGGCCATACTCCTCCAACCTACCCAGGACCACATCCAGGGTTTTCAGGTGGGTTTCCTCATCTGGCCCACTTACGAGGATATCATCCAAGTAACAGTGCGTGAAAGGAAGTCCCAGGAGCACTTGGTCCATAGCCTTCTGAAATAACGCCGGTGCCGACGCTATGCCAAAAGGTAAACGGTTATGGCAGAACAATCCTTTCTGGGTAGAGAAGGTCAGTAGCTTCCTTGACTCCTCCTCTACTTCCATCTGCAGATACGCATTTGACAAATCTAGCTTACTGAAGCGTTGACCTCCAGCTAGAGAAGCAAAAAGGTCCTCAATGCGTGGAATAGGATACTTGTCCACACAGAGCGCTGGGTTAATTGTGACCTTGAAATCGTCACAAAGTCTCACTGTGGCATCTTTCTTGCTGACCGGAACCACGGGTGTGGCCCAGTCACTGTGCTCCACTGGTGAGATCACTCCAAGCTCAGTAAGCCGGGTCAGTTCGGCCTCCACTTTGGGTCGAAGAGCATAAGGTACATTACGTGGCGGGCAAAACTTGGGTACACTGTCAGGTTTAAGAGTCACTCTGGCTTTAATCCCTTTTATTGTGCCAAGCCCCTTAGAGAAAACAGCAGAATGTCTCTTTAACACACTCTCTAGACTGTCTTTCTCTCCTAGCTGTACTGCATACACAGTCTTTAAGTCCTTCCAATTTAGCCTAATGGCTCTCAGCCACTCTCTACCAAACAGTGGGGGTGCATCCACTTTCACTACATACAAGGGTAAATCAGCAGTCTGATTATTTAGACTTACTTGCAATTTAACGACCCCTTCTGGTGCGAGAGGCTCTCCCGTGTATGTTTTCAGCACAACATCAGTATGCTGTAGGGGCACATGTCTCAGAGCGCTTTTGTACTGTCCCCAAGAAATCAAAGACACGGCAGCCCCGGTCCAGTTCCATCTCCATTTTTTTTCCATTTACTATTGGCGACACCGAGATGCGTGAATATTTCCCTTTATGAGACAGTGAGTTCAGTCCCAGTTCATCATCTGTGTCAGATTTTATTTCCTCACTTCCACTTTCATTCTCACTTGCCTCCACACAATGCACTCTCCTCTTTTTATCTCTCACACTGTGCTTGGTTGAGTTACCTTTAAACTCTGATCTTCCCTCTCTCTGTGGGTGATTTTTCGTGTTATTCTTACACATACGCCCAATATGGCCTTTCCTCCCACAATTATGGCAGTCTCGATCCTTGTACCAGCAGTTATCATCAGTATGATTTATTTTCCCACACCGCCGGCACTTATTGCGAGATTTTGGAGAGAGAACAGCGTTCACTTTGAGCGAGCCGCTCAGTTGCTGCGCGTCACGTGCCACCGTCTCCGCCGAAACAGCATAATTGACTGCTTTTTGAAAGGTAAGATTTTCCTCTGTCAAAAGGCGCTTCTGAACGGCTTCCCTGTTTAACCCACAAACAAGTCTGTCTCGTAGTGCGTCCTCTAAATACGCACCAAACTCGCAGTGTTCAGAAAGTTTTTTTAATACCGCCACATACTGCGAAACTGATTCACCGGCCTCCTGATTTCGTTTGTGGAAACAGAACCTCTCCGCTAGCACGAGGGGTTTCGGAGCGAAATGTCCTTGCAATACATCCACAATACGTTTATAATCCATATCCCCAGGCTTCGTGGGGGCGATCAGGCTGCGCAGTAATCCATATGTTTTCAGTCCAATCACACTAAGCAGCACCGGCACTTTCTTAGCATCCCTGATCTCATTAGCCAGGATATAATGCTCAAAACGTTCAATATACGTTGCCCATTGCTCACCGGATTCATCAAAGGGATCCATATGTCCGATAATGCCAGCCATGATGCATCTGTCTTGTTCCGCTTGCAAACTTGAATCGTCGGTGGAAGAGCGGTTCATTAACCTACTAGCCACTAACACAAAGGCCTGCTAACTAGCTAGCTTCCTCACAGCGTGGATGTTCTTTTTCGTCCGAACTTAACTCACAATGGCGACATTCACGCACAACGGGTGAAGAAAAGTTTCCAGACTATACACCTCGTCGGCAGTTTATATTATGTATCTCCCCTATATGTTTATGTGCAAACAATTTTACACACACTCACAGAGATACACGGACGCCATGGTTTAGCTGAACATTCGTTTACTAGGGAAAGCCACCAAAGATCACATGGCATAGGCCAGGGGTGTCCAATCTTATCCGGAAAGGGCCGGTGTGGGTGCAGGTTTTTGTTTTAGCCCAGCACTACAACACCTGATTCAACTAATTAACTAATCGTGCTCTTCAATCAAGACCTTGATAAGTAGAATCAGGTGTCATAGTGCTGGGCTAGAACAAAAGCCTGCACCCACACCCTTTTCGGGTAAGACTGGACACCCCTGGCATAGGCAGTTCACAAAAACTGGTGCACCACCTAGTGTTCACTATGCTGCATAACCTTGACATTAATCACCAATACATAACATTTACCAATTTGGTCATCTGCTACAAAATGTACATTAGACCCAATCATTCGTCTTTATAATAGATCGTACAAAATTCACGCAAAATTACCATCTCGCACACATCATTGCACTGCCTTGCAACAAGTAAACGCACTCACTTTTGAAAATGACCAAATATTACTGAACTTAAAACTTTACCATAAAATACAAAACAATACTCTTCCTCAGATCATTAACAACCTATTGCCACGTCATTCCAATAACAGACAACAAAGACAAACCCGTTCCATTACAAACGCATTAAATCTACTTCAAAGATACAAAAACAATTTTGGTCAAAAATCGTTTTTCAATAGAATCACAGAATCATGGAATAATTTACCATTAAATATAAGGACAAATATACATTTTAACAACTTTAAAAAACAGCTCAAATCTCATCTTATAAATAACCAAATCTGTCAACACTAGACTATAATTAATTTCAGATCACGCTGTGTCTGCACTATAAACACTCACTTATTTATTTTTTCATTGTTTCTACATATTTCTTTCTGAAATTTCTCACATTTTAATTACTGTACATCTATAGATTTTTTACTTTTGTTTTTTTTATTTTTTCTCATTTTCTGTTCAGCTTCTTTTTTTTCCTATGCTGTAGGACAGGGAACCCTCTGTAAACCAGTAATGTACTGAGTATCAGGGAAAAAAGATAATAGTACATAAAAGTCCTAAAATCTTTGGGCCCAGGGCCCAAAGATTTTAGGACTTTTATGTACTATTATCTTTTTTCCCTGTATTAATAAAATGAAATTAAATGAATTTGCGGTTTGCAGTAAATTACATTGCGGTTTGCGTCGAGACATTAATTAATATGTAAGCATTAATACGTAATTAAGATATAATCAGCAACATTAGATTAAAACACAAAGATCCGTTTCTGGGGCACAGAGTAGAGGAGTGGTAGTGGAGGAGGAAAGGTGGCATTTTTCGACTATTGGGACGCACACTTGATTTCTATTGCCAGTATACGTTCCTAATGAAATTTCTGTGTGTCCGCGATAACAATATCACACCCAAACACGAACAGCTCCACAAATAATACAGCTACAACATTTTAGAAACTTGATTTAATATCTCAATGGAATATAGTGACTATGACACTCATTTAAAAAATCGATCTGGGCTGTTACCACAGTTGAGAACAACAGTTTCCACTTCAACAAGGACATAAAACTGAAAGATAGGCAGCTCTCTCACTGCCCCCCTTCTTTTCCCCCTCACTCCCCCTCTTAGCTCCTCCATGATACTTTGGCCCTCTCCACATCTGGTTTGTATTGTGAGGCGGTTGAGCTACCCCTCTTGTTGCCTGTAAATGTCAGCGCAGATCTATGTCAGGGAAGCGGAGTAACACAATGATAGAGACAAGGAATGAGGCTGGAATGTGTGTGCGTGTGCATGTGTGTGTGTGTGTGTGTGTGTGTGTGTGTGTGTGTGTGTGTGTGACTGTATGTGTGTATGCGTGTGTTTGTGTGTGACTGTGTGTGCGTGTATGATTATGTGTATGTGTGTGCATGATTGTGTGTGTATGTGATTGTGTGTGTGTATGGCCTCAGAACTAATATGCCGTACACTTAGAGTTAGTTTGGAATTTTGGACATAATGTCTCATTTACGACTTATCCATGATGTTGTTGATTGATGGAGACCATTTTCAGCTGATTCCATGGTGTCCTTCTTGTGGACATACACACGTTGCTAATGCTAGCGCAACTCTATGGTAACCTGTAGCATCCACTACCAAACGCACTTAAACACTCCACAGTGCACCCAAAGCAAATAAAATACGACGACAGTCTATCGGGGTTAATTTGAGTGTTTATACCATCATTTTTGAAGTCAAACTATCGTTGAATCCTTTACTTTGTGCTGACCTATATTCTCTGTGGAAGTAGAATATACGGAGAAGTACAGCGGCGGAGCAATACTTTACGTTACCTACGAATGTAGTCCCGGCACTGGTCGACTACAACAACAAAGAAGAGCAACAAGTTGCAATGGCCACCGTACTTCCACAGAGAATATAGGTCAGCACAAAGTAAAGGATTCAACGATAGTTTGACTTAAAAAATGATGGTATAAACACTCAAATTAACCCCGATAGACTGTCGTCGTGTCAACAACATCATGGGTAAGTCGTAAATAAGACATTATGTCCAAAATTACTGAACTAACCCTTTAAACAGGACCCCTATAAGGGGGACTAAGGGTAAAAGGGGAACCTGCTAAGTTTAAACCGCTACTTCGAAGACAAGGATTTGGGGACTGTACAGTGAAATAACTTGCACCTCTCCAGACAGAACAATTGTACGGCTTAGGTGTGACAGTGGAAACCACAATGCTCATCCTCTGAATATCTTCCGAATATCATTCATGAGCACACCGTGCCCCCACAATGCATTGTGGGAAGGACAGATGCAGAAGGTCACCTGACCCCATAGATATCACCCTGGTTATGTAACCTTTACTGAGGGCAAAGAGGAGGGAGCAGCAGCACTCTGGGTTAGTACCATAGACCAGCCTTTCTCAATCGGGGTGCCGCGGCACCCTAGGGCGCCGTCTGGCTTCATCGGGGGTGCCGTCAAAAAGTTGTCAAAAAATGTTTGTTTTTTTTAATAAATTTTTTTTTATATATATAAATATTCTGACGTTGCTGACATAATAAAATGAATAAAAATTCCCCAAAACGATAGTTAACTGATGCAACGTATCATGAAAATGCAGATCATTAGCCGCCTTATACATCATCAAAATTTGTCACATGCCCCTGTCCTCATGTCACAACGTCAACGCGGGGTCAGCGTATGACTACGTAAATAGCCTACAGTGTTTTTTTTTCATTACCGTGAGAATGCATTGCGAGAGTGTTGCGTGAAGTTCCAATATTAGTATCCATCTTGGTCTTCTCGAAGCAAACTAGCATGGAACGGTTTTTGAAAAGAAAGGCTCCAGAATCAGATAACTCTGAATCTGAGCCGGCATCAACTTCATCATCCAGTGGTAGCTCAACAACGAAGGTAGTTGAGGCCAGCAGCAAGACAAAGAAAAGACACTACGATGACAACTACTTGTCGTATGGTTTCATCTCTACCGGGGATGCATCATGCCCTCTCCCTCTCTGCCTGGTATGTGGTGGGAAATTGTCAAACGAAGCAATGGTGCCGAGCAAACTTAAAAGACACCTGACAACAAATCATCCGTCACTAGCCAGCAAGGATGCAGAGTATTTTATTCGTTTGAAAAGTCAACACAGCCGACAAGAGCAAGTGATGATGAAGTGTGCGAAAGTGTCAGAGAAAGCACTGGAGGCTAGCTATCTAGTGGCCGAGATAGTAGCTAAGGCTAAGAAGCCACATACGATTGCCGAGACAGTCATATTGCCAGCATGCACAGCAATTGTCGAGAAAATGCTAGGCCCACAAGCAGCAAAAGAAATAAAAAAGGTTCCGCTGTCGGATGCTACAATTGGAAGGAGGATCGATGACATGTCTGGAGATATTGAAGACGTGGTTTTGGAAAAAATCAGATCTAACGGTGGGAAGTTTTCCTTACAAGTTGATGAATCAACAGATATCAGCGGGCACGCTCAGCTCTTGGCTAACGTTCGATTTGTAGATGGGGACCATATGAGAGAGAATTTTTTCTTTTGCAAATCAATGCCTAACAAAACAACCGGAGAGGAGATTTATCGCGTGACAACTGAGTATATTGAACAAGGGGGGTTAAGTTGGAAGAACTGTATCAGTATATGCACTTATGGTGCGGCGGCCATGGTGGGCAGTGCCAAGGGGTTCATCAGTAGGGTCAGAGCGGAAAACCCGAACGTGCGACTGACTCACTGCTTCCTTCACAGAGAGGCACTAGTTGCAAAGACGCTGCCGAAAGAACTTTCAGATGTACTGGACAGAGCAGTGGACATTGTTAATTTCATCAAGACGCGGCCATTAAAGAGCCGTCTTTTTTCTATTCTGTGCGAGGAAATGGGAGCAGAACATCAGAGCTTGTTGCTACACACGGCCGTCCGCTGGCTTTCACGAGGGAAGGTTTTGGCCCGACTGTACGAGTAGAAGAACTCAGAACGTTCCTGATAGGAGAGAAGTCTGCATATGCAGAGTTGCTTGCAGATGAGCAATGGTGCGCAAAACTCGCGTACTTGGCCGACATTTTTAAGCATCTCAATGAACTGAACACTAAAATGCAAGGCAAAGAAGAAAATCTCCTCAGCTCAGCCGACAAACTGCGTGGCTTCAGATCTAAGCTCACACTCTGGCGCTCCTTTGTGGAACAGGACAAGCTTGAGATGTTTCCCTTGTGCAATGAACATTCAAAGAGCAGCACACTTTCTGACCTTATCTCTCAGCATCTGAAAACTCTCGACGAGAGATTTAGTCACTATTTTTCATCTAAGAGTTTTGCGCAGTTTGACTGGGTCCGTGACCCTTGGAGTTCATGTGCACTTGAAAGCTCAAAAGACTTGCCACTGCTGGAACAGGAGCAACTGGCAGAGATCAGGGAAGATCGCACATTAAAAATAAAATTTCAAGACATGGCTTTGGACAGGTTTTGGATATCATTGGAGAAGGAGTACCCAATAGTTTCCAGTAGCGCCATTGCAATTCTGCTACCCTTCTCCACGACGTACGTGTGCGAACTGAGCTTTTCAAGCCTAACTTACATCAAGAACAAGTACAGGGAGCGACTGAGGGCTGTGGACCAGGAGCTCCGTGTCTGCCTCTCATCCATCCCTGCCAGAATAGGGCGGTTGTGTGCATCGTCCCAGGCTCAGGTTTCCCATTGATAGTAGGTAAGTAACATTTACCCCCCCCCCTCTCTCCACTTATGGTGTGTGTGCATGTGCGCGCGTGCATGCGTGCTCGCTCGCGCGTGCCTGTGTATGTGCGTGTGTCAGTATGTGTGTGTTGGCCGTCAGAGAGACGCAGTGTACGTTTTTTTTAATACATTTTAGACTGGGGTGACTCGAGATTTTGCATACTTTTAAAGGGTGCCTTGACTGAAAAAAGAGAAACGCTGCCATAGACTGTATAAAAATATGGACAAAGCCACTGTGACGTCACCCATTGCCTTTCCACGGCCTTGTAAAAACCAAATTGAAGCTCGGAAGTCTTTTTCGCCGGCCGTTTGTACAAACTGCGCCTGCTCCGTGGAGCCGAAGTGACCTTGGCTTGGAGCAGGGTCAATCGGATATGGCCCGGGCACAGTATGATTGACAGTTCGGAGTGGAGAAGCCACAGAACTATAAAGCCCATAGAACTATATAAAGCCCATGACCTGACCAAACCCACCATTTTGCAAAATAAACTCGCGGTAAACTTCCTTAAGTTGCTAATGTTTTATAATATAACATTTAATTTTCATCCTCGATTTTACTGTGTCATTTATTCGCATTGAATGTGTGGTATTCGTCACATAATTAACGTTCATTCAGTTATCTTCAATTTATATTCAGCTAACATCAGCTAATTTGATTAGCTAGATAGCATACCAGCTGAGCTCGGTAGCCAAGCTAGACGCAATGCATCACCACCTTGCTAACCGCTAATTAACTCGACTGTGGCAGAGCAGTCTGTCACGGTTTGCCGCAGCATGAAACCCCGTTCTGAAAACTCTTCCAGATAAAGTGGGGATTAAGGTTAGTGGGTTCACACGCTAGCTAAAAGCACAGTAGCTACATTGTAACTGGCATTAACTTTCATCTGCATCCTGTAACCTAATCACAAACATTGCAAACATTTACAAACGCAGACTCCGTACTTTTCCGATAAATTATTGGTTTTATTTTAAACATCCCCGTATTGAGTCAGTACAAACATAGCACTAACACGTTGGCTCTATTCCCCGCACATTTCCGTAGTTTTTTTGGCACCTAAAATGATCCAGGTGTAGAAATGTCCGGTTAGATTTCTAGCTAGAGCAGCTGGCTAACATTAGCTAGGCAATCACGGTAGCTAGCGAACTTATATGGCCAGCCAGCAAGGATTACTTGACAGCAAGGATAACTGTTAAGTTAAAATGGTTTGCCATAAGCTATCGTTAGCTTGCTAGCTAAATGTTAAAACGACTTGCCGTGAGTTATCATTAGCTTGCCAGCTAGCTAACCCAGCATTGCTAAGCAATGGTAACGTTCATGACAGGGGAGTACAGGGGGAGTACATAACAGGGGGCTATTGCGTAGGCTACGGGAGCGGTTGGAATAGCTAAATTAATATCTAAATTGATAAGGTTATACAGGTATGGAGCAATTGATTTGAGATACTTAACCCATAGTTTGACTGCTTGCTCTGAGACACTGGGCCTGTAGTGTAGCTGCAACATCCCCTTCTGTCTCATCTTACGAAACAGTATTTTTTTTCGTAGTAGACACATCATAGCTCGCTCCAACCAAAATGAATATGTGATGACAAACATGTTGAAGATGAGGCACTCAATTTATTATGCTACGAACTGCGTCCACAAAACAACAGCTTGTTCACGGTAGGCTACTAAGGAATTTTCTCCATCGACTTCCACTCAAAAATACAGCGTATCTCCCTGTCCCAAGCACTGTATAAAAATAGGTCCCGCCCCTCCGAGTGAGGGCAGTGAAAACCATATAGAACCTATCTATGCCAGTGATCCCAGGACTCAACCTGTCCCTCTGATTGGTCCTGAACAAATGTTAATACCCTGTCCTAGCGACACAATATTTTAAAAAAATCAGCACATGCACAGGCATTAGATGAAGGAAAGGCACCTATTGCAATTACATTTTTTTGTGTAAAAAATGTATTGACTGAGTATTTTGACCACATTGCTGCCATTGACTTACATGGGGAAAGACCTATACTGGAGCCAACCGCAGTGGCGCTAGTGAGCAACGGCACAATGGCCGCTCCCAGCCCAACCAGGAAGTGAGCTTCAAAACGAAAGCCCAGTCTTGGCCCCTTGGTTAGTTATTGCGTGATCGGAGTTACTACGCACTCTTGATTTATTACACACACTGGGTTACTACACGCTCCTGAGATATTATACACTCTGGGTTACTTTACACTTCCGAGTTATTGCTTGCTCTGGATAAGTACACACTAGTGTTGCACGGTACACCGAAACTTCGGTACTTTTTCGATACTTAAAAAAAAAAACGGTTCGGTATTAGAATTTTCCGACGTTCGGTACTTTAAAAAAAAAAAATATATTATTCTTTTTTTTAAATATAATCTTTTTTTAATTTTTCTTTTATGTAGCTGCAATATTTCCCTTACCGCAGAATGTTGGAATGATCAAAATAGCATCTGGAAAAACCCTTGCCAAAACAGCTTCGGTTTCCCGTTAGGACTAATTACATTTTCAATGACAGCGCTGATATTATGAGGGTGTAATTATAGTTTCCGCCTCTACGCAAAATGGCGCACTTTCGTCCGCTTCGCTATCTGACCAGAACTCTTACATTTTAGTGTAGAGTAAAAGCTAATACTGCAGAGGCAGGAGTTTGATTCTGCCTGTTTTTAAGGACTGATTATGGATCAGCACTATGGAGGAGTCTCAAAAGCAGCTCTACAGTGCTGCAAAGATAGCTGATCCAGAAACAGCCCTTAAAAACCGGTAGAAACAAACTCCTTGTCCTGGGTTTAAGTTGTATAGTTCTGAATATCATTTGTGAAGCTAAGGGGGGTTTATTGTATATAAGTTCTGTTTTAAGTTTATTAATATTATAAATAACTAATATTTATTTACCATACGCCTTTGTGAGCAAATGTTATTTTAGCTCAGAATGGAGAAATGCACCACTTTGTTACCAACACCCTCCCCATGTGTGCGACTACTCTCCGTACCCCCGACCTGCGCGATGATACTACCTCGGCCCCGCATGCGCGTTTGATGACACCGTGTACGCGCAACAACACTGGTAGTTTCGAGGGGCCTACCACCCGGCCTGAAAAAAAATCTAGGGGAAACACTACTGTATGTGACTATTCTGAAATAAATGTATTCTGTAGCAAATTTCTGAATGATACAGCTTCTTCTTCAGTTCGAACTTAAAACCATGGATATGCAGGGAATATTTTTTTAGATACTGACATTTAAATAAAACTAGTAGAAACGAGGAGGAAATTGCCTCTGAAGGGCCAAAGTAAATAGGGTTAAGGTCATTTCAGTAGAGGTACCGAGTATCGAATCAGTATCGTTTCAGTTTCAAGTACCGTTTCAGTATCGAGTATCATGATACTAAACCTGGTATCGGTATCGAAGTCAAAATTTTGGTATCGTGACAACACTAGTACACACACTGTCGAATTGTTACATGTTCTAGGTTATTATTCACTCCCAAGTTATTACATACTCTGGGTTATTACACATTCCCGAATTGTTACGTGGTCTGGATTATTATGTGAAACTATGACGGACAAACTTGGGATCTACTCCAGGTGATAGATATGCACTCGGAAATTCGCCAGAGACAGTGACGCCAGCAGACCATTGACAAATGAGTTTGTGCAAAACTTTCCAATAAATTGCGTAAGACAGCAAGCTCCAACCAACATCTCAATTTTTATTCTGGCAAAAGAGCAAAGTAGAAAATGATTATCAATCAATTTATTGAGAGACAGCACTTTAAAATACCTCATAAGCAGGAATGGGGAATAATACACTTTATGTTACAAAATAGGCTACCTCCCAATCAAATATATTAATACGCTGCAATAAAAAGGTGGATGCATAGATTGCTTTGCAGGTGGCACAGTGTAAGGGGGAGGCGAATGGTTCGGAGATCCAAATGCTACTAAAGGGGATTCTTTAAGTGTCCAGTACTGAACATCAATGAGACGGACGAAATCCGCGAATGAGGGAGAAAAAATAAAAAGAATAAACAGCTCCAGCTCTCTCAACTGGTGAGCAATATTAAGGAGACTGACAAAAAATGGAGAAATAATAGCGACCCGCAAATAATCGGGCGAACGAGACTCGTAGGCTCGAGAAAATAGAAAATAAAATAATGCCTCCCTCTCTCTCAATAGAGAGAACACCAGAGAATAAAGAGAGGCACAGAGCAAACAGAAAAACAAACTGTCTCAGAGAGACCAAAGCAATAGCAGGAGCGAGGGACAGAAAGAGCAAAGGAAATGTGTTCCCATGTGTCTAAATGGACAAAAAGGCAAGTACCTCATAACTCCAAAGCAGGGCAATGAAGGCAAGAGGTCTCCTTTGAGTGCCTACCTATACCTTACTGACTTTAAGTCAACAATAAGCGAATGACAAGCAAGCACCGGAAGGAGGGAATCCTAGGCTTAAATAGCCACAAGAAATCCGCAACAGGTGCACTCACTAATAGCTGGAAAGGACGGAAAACCCGGCTTACGAGGCAAGCAATCTGTAGCCTATTGAATATGAAATCCAAGCAAAATGTAGCTATTTGTAATATTGCCCATGTAAGCTTGCACTGGCTCATTTGCTGGATACTCGCTGAACGGCAACGAGCTGATTATGTAGCTAGTTATCGTTAACTGGCCTGAAATAATAATTCTAATACTGCATCCTAGTAGGCTATGACATGAAACTATCTGCTAGAAATACATTTTTAAAGCGATTTTATCAAACCACGAAATCAATATTATTTCATAAATTATTCAACATTTCAGTCATGCAATAAAAAACCTTTAAAATAAAAGTATTTTTCCCAGGAGAATTTGTTTGTATGCCTAACGTGTTTGTATGCCTACCTTATAATGAAAGTTATTCATGCATTCCGTTATTTCAACAATTGTGAAATAATATTATATATCATATGAAACTGATAGAAAAGCGTCTTTGTGCTGCCCCTAACGGTTGAAATTTCCTTTCTGCTGCCCACACTGCCCCCGCCCTAATCGTGATGTCAGAGTACCTCTTTGGAGGTACCTCTATATCATATGGATAATTGTTGTCGCCCACAACGGAAACAGCCGGCACCTGATTGGTTAGACCCGCTACGTTACTTTCGTTTCGCTTCGCTTTCGTTTTTAAACCGGAACAACGTGGCGTCCTGTTGAATTCTCTTATTCCACCTAAATAGTCCATTAAAATATGTTTCTGAAAATTGAGTTGAGAAATAGGCCATGCAGATGCTGAATCTTGATTTATATTTGATGTGCAACGTCTAGTTTGACAGTTTTATCCGAGTTATACAAAATCATTTGTAATCATTATGCAAATGACGATGGACACAGCTCCTCCGCCCCCACCCCTCTCCCTCACTCACCCCACAAAGTATTTTTAAAAATTGTGTAGTAGGCGGAGACAGGTATGCATGTTGGCAGGCCACACACCTGCATTGCCATTGGTCAACACCATCACTTCAGCTGGTCTTATGGTGTAATCAAATGATCTCGGAAGTCTGAATATTTGAATATTACGTGACACCCCGGTGATGAGATGGTGATGAGTTAATGACAATGATCTCGAAAATCCGACATTCAACTCAGGCACCTCCTGAGGTCCCTGAGATGACCGAGGTGACGAACGGGACCATCGTCACATGCAAATATTACGCACGATCCTCCCGAGTTGGCCACTTGAATACACCATGTGTCTGAGAAGGCCACAAACAGGCAGACTGTTTGTATCAGAGTGCAACTGGGACAGAAAAAACAGACCCACACGCACACTCATGTTCAAGTGCACACACCTAAAAAAATGCACACACACTTACAGTCCCATACATGGGTTCACATGCCACAATTCCCAGATACACATATAATAATAACTAATAACAGCTAGGAGCTTGCCACTGAAAAAGATCTCCTTTTCCTTCCATGTAAATGTGAGATCGGGGAGAATTGGGACAGGGAACCGTTCTGATAATGCACTAATACAGAAGTGACCGATGGCTTTATGATTCAATGAAACAACCCTATAGGAGCGTAACTAACTGAACCCTGACCCTGAACTCAAACATAGAGGATTTGTGACAAACTGTTCCACATAGCAGTAGTGAGTGATATAGGTTCCGCCCACAAAGATCACTCAGAACTGCATGTGGAGGTGGAGGGTCCACAGAACACGCTCAGAACAAGTAGGCTTGTTAAATATGAGTGCACATATGCACAGTTGCACACGGAACATCCTTCTCTTTTACATTTCCTGACCTTTTATACACATCCCTCTCTATTACACACCCTTCCGTTGACACATCTCACTGAGCTCAGTGCTCTGTGTATCTGTGCCCAGTCTATCTCTGTGGTCAGTGCACTATGTTGCTCTGTGCTCAATGTTCTGTGTCCATGCTCAGTGCATTGTGTATCTCTGTGCTCAGTGCTTGTGCATCTATTCTCAGTGAACTGTATATCTCTGTGCTCAGTGCTCTGTATATGTCTGTGCTCAGTACTCAGTGTTTCTGTGCATCTCCTCATTCTGTGCCCTGTGTATCTATGTGCTTAGTACACCGTTTACCTCCGTGCTCAGGACACTGTGTATCTCTGCATTCCATGCTCTTTGTATCTCTGTGTTCAGTGCTCTGTGTATATCTTTGCTCAGTGCTCTGTTTATCTCTGTGTGCAGTACAATCTGTATATCTGTGGTCAGTGTTTCTCTGTGTGCATTAAATAAGATATGAAGAGTCTTTTGATATTTTTGGGTCACAGGCATCAGGAAGTCATGGCATGCCATAGTATATGCAATCAAATATTAAATATGATGACTTGAAGTTAATTTAATGTTCATTTATCCAATTACTTTTGGTCCCCTAAAATGGGGGGGCTATGTATAAAAATGGCTACAATTGCTACACGGTTCACCCGATATGAATGTAAAAACCGTCAAATTAAAGCTGAATGTCTGCACTTTACCCTCATAGTCACCATTTCAAATCCAATGTGCTGGAGTACAGAGCCAAAACAACAAAATTGTGTCACTGTCCAAATAATTACAGACTGCACTGTATACTGAAGCAAATCAGGTTCAGCACTTATATTCACCTGCAATGATGGCTGTGTCCACCTTGGAATTAAACCTTCACCTGCATTTTACACAAACACACACACAGCACATGTATCTCTTAGCCCACAGCAGCACTCAGATAACTGTCCTACCCCCAGCTGAAAATAGCAGTACTTAGGCTGGCCTGGGGATCGTACATTTGCACATAACTCACCCTGTAACAGAGCCAGACAGACCCCCAATCAACCTCTCTCCCTCTGACGCTTGCACTGCCATTACAGACTCAAATATCACTATCCCCATGGAAACCAACTGGCCCCAATGCATGACATCACACATGGGAGCAGGTTTCCCTTTAAGAACAGTAGTGCTAGAGGAGCTGCTCCTGCATCTGCTGCTCACCTCTGACACTAAGACTGAAGTGAGCAGACTTCTCTTTGTCTCATCAGATAGTGCAAGTTGTTCACAGAAAAAATAAATAAATAAAAACCCTTCAGGGCCCAGTGTGAATACAAATTTGTACTATTCAATAAACATACAATGGGAATTATCCTTCAGCACTCGGGCTTCTAATACAAATAAGAACAACCATACATCAATAAACAAACACTACATAAATGCAAAACACAGCACACAATACAATCCAGCCAGCAAACATGGTACAACCCAGCCAGCAAACATGGTACAATGCAACAAGCAAACATGATACAACCCAGCCAGTAAACATAATACAATGCAGCCATCAAACATGATACAACCCAGCTATCAAACATGATACAACCTAGCCAGCAAACATGATACAACCCAGCGAGTAAACACAATACAAACCAGCCAGTACACATGATACAACCCAACGAGTAAACACAATACAACACAGCCAGCCAACATGATACAACCCAGTGAGAAAACACAATACAACCCAGCCAGCAAACAGGATACAACCCAGCGAGTAAACACAATACAACCCAGCCAGCCAACATGATACAACCCAGTGAGAAAACACAATACAACCCAGCCAGCAAACATTATACAACCCAGCCAGCAAACATTATACAACCCAGCGAGTAAACAAAATACAACCCAGCCAGCAAACATTATACAACCCAGCGAGTAAACAAAATACAACCCAGCCAGCAAACACGATACAACCCAGAGAGTAAACACAATACAACCTAGCAACCCAGCGAGTAAACAAAATACAACCCAGCCAGCAAACATGATACAACCCAGAGAGTAAACACAATACAACCCAGCCAGCAAACATGATACAACTCAGCGAGTAAACACAATACAACCCAGCCAACAAACATGATACAACCCAGTGAGTAAACACAATACAACCCAACCAGCAAACATGCAGTCGGCACAGTTGTCGGCCCACCAGTGATTTGCATATCTACACTTCAGTAGTTTGCTAGTGGATAATTGAGGCAAGCTAGTCAAGGAAAATCTGTTAAAGGAATGCAAAATACTCTATGATTGGTCCTGCCAAGTGTGTATTTGTAGAATGCTGGTGGATCAATAGCTGACACCGAAGACAGTCCAATAGGTTTTGTTTGCTAGGGTGTTCATATGGCCATATGAATGATTGGTCCTCTTGATTCCCAGACCCGAAATTAAAGCTGAAATAGCTGAGGGGATAGATAATATCTATCACCTCACCTATTTCATTAGAAAATTTGAAAAATTTCACTCCAACCCTAACAAAGACACCTCATTCATCAGCTAGAGATCTTGCTGAGCTGCTAATTAGTAGAATCAGGTGTGCCAAATTAGGGTTGAACTGAAAACCTACAGGACAGTAGCTCTCCATGAACAGGGTTGGAGACCACTGCTCAAAACCATATTCCCAGGAGGATTAAACAAACGCTGGTAAAACTTCAACACAAGAGGGACCAAATTCTTCCTACTTAAAGGCTGCAGTACACTGAATGGCCAGTGCAAACTTTTCTTTCCCAAGGGGCCTGCATTAGGGGTAACTTGGGAAATAAAGTTTTTTTCCTAAACCTAATTCTGACCACTTAATCGACCCCTGCACCTGGCCACATACATCAATTGCCCAGGTAGTCACTGCAGTAGAAAACTTTGTTCACAGTTGACCTAACTTTTAAACAGACTTGGTATGCATTTAAAAAAAATTAAACTTATGTATATACAGTTACATATTCATAAACTGAAATAAAAATAAAGAAGCATGCCTGTCCAGGAAACAAACTAAATGAAATGAGAATCCTCACCTCTAAAACTACATAGAATAAAAACCAACAATTTTCTTATGAATTGGCAAGCACAAGCGCTGGAACTGGAACACATGCAACCCCTCGGTTAAAGTGAATCTAGATTAGCTGTAAGGTGAACTGAGAGAGAGCTGCTGAGGGTCCCGATACACAGTAAAGTCAGAGGCATGACACACAAAACTCAGCAGAGAAGCTGTGCCCCAAAACACTTAACCACACTGTTGAATTCCCATGCCTGTACATGTACATACACACATTTACCTTTACGAACACACACAAGTACAAATACACATGATGCACTAACCTGCCCACCAACAAGTCTGAAGCTACCTGCTACTCAGAGATAGACAGGGGAGACTCACCTGAGACACACAGGCTAAGGTGAGACACACAGCCAGCACAGAAACACACAGACTCACGTGAGACACACAGACACAGGCTCAGGTGAGGGAGGGTTTGCCTACCAGGTCCTCCATTACAGAGACGGGGAAGACCAACATGCACGTGTTGACTGGCTGTGCCAGGGCTCTGTGGAGACTAAACCATGGCGTTGTCCCCATGGCCACTGCTGCAGGACTGAAAGGAGCCGCTGGAGATCAGAACACAGGGTCTGCCCCTCAGCCTGCTGGCTGTTGCATGGACACTCTGAGCAGGAAGACAGACTGCAGCTATGCTACAGCAGCTATGCTAATGTTGCAAGGAAAATGGCACAATACTACTGTTGCTACACTAATGCTGCAATGGCATTTTTCCTACGCTAATGCTGCCATGTAAGTGCTGCTACACTACTGCTGCTTCTAGGCTGGTGTGTATGGGGACAGACCTGCAGCACCCTGATCCACCATTATACTGTTCTCTCTGTCTTTCTCTTCTGCACTCTTCCTTTCATCTGTTCTATCTTTTTCTTCTCATCTACACTCCTCTTTTCTGTTTTTCTGAAGCAGCACAAGAGAAAAAGCAATAGAGGTTGGGAGTGTTTTAAGATATTGGCTCCTCCCCTTTTACTACAGGCACAGTAAAATCCTGTAAACATGCCACTACATGCCAGCATTTACCCTCTCCACACACACTCACACACATGCACGGGCATGCATACACATACAACAGGCACACATACATGTGTGTGTACACACACACATACACACATTTACTTTACTCTACTCTCTACGCACAAACACAAGTCACATTCTCTGCACATTCTCGGCCACAGTTCAAGCCCAAAAGGTGACAATTGAAACCCTCAGTATTCTTTCCCTCTCTTTCTTCCCCTCCCTCTCTTTATCTTCCTCGCACTCTACCTCTCTGTCATTGGTCCTGTTGGTATTCTAGAATGTTTGGCAGTTATGTCCTTCCTGTGTGAGCATTCTTTCATGGACTCCACATTCTTAATTCAGCCATTAGCTTCAGCTTAATTATCACATTATATTATATCATCCTCTCTGATATAATGTAACGTGATAAGTACTGAAATTAACTGAAGGCACAACAGCAGCGCCAAAGGAATATGAACCAATAATATTATGATGAACAGTCCAGTTCTGCACTGTACTTCAGTGTGTGCGTGTATGTGTGAGTTTGTGTGTGAGAGAGAGGGCAGGTCCAAGACTTTGGCTTAAAAGAGAATGCTGTGTTCAGTGGAACAAGAGAGATAAAAGAGAGGCCATCATGTATCTTTTACACCCAGAGCCCTAGGCAGGCACAGTGCTTTCCAACACGAAATGAAAAAAACCTAAATTTGGCCTTTTGCCTCTGATATACAAGAGTGAAAATAAAATAAGGTCATCAGCATTGATCAGCAGGTGGGCCTTAGAAAACAGCAGCAGTATGGCTGTTTATCATCACACCACAATCCAAACAACTGTGTGAATAATATTAAAAATTTACAACACATGGAGTGACATAATTCTCAGTCTGCTGTGGGATGCTCCCGATCATATCCCACGTACTCAGGCTAACAAACTCTCACAGGACTGTGTCCAATCAGCTCACAGACAAACCCCTCCTCTCACAGGACTGTGTCCAATTACAGTCCTGTGAGAGGAGGGGTTTGTCTCTGAGACCTTGGGCCCTCCCTGAGACCTTGATCCTGTGCCATCTGATTGGCTAATGATTCCCACTACACAGCAGGCCTAGATGTTGACATATTTCACTTGAGTCATTTGAGGAACAGGAACTCATTTCACTAAGTTTCCTCTTTCCATCTGCACCTTCTGCAGTGCATCAGCAGCTCAAACCCAGCTTCTTGTTTTAGCTGCCAAATAATCTCTGAGCTCAGCCATGAAATTCAAATTAGCTCTCATCCTACAGGCATCTTGACATGCTTCACATGTCAAGCGAGAGTACCATAACACGCAAAGCCCCCGTATTAAAACATGTCTATAGAACAGTGTGCAGCACCTGTAGCACATGCGCAACCTGATATTAACAACATGTAGGTGAAATCTGTGTGTATATCCAATAAAGCTCTTCAGCAATTCCTCATACAGGACACAGGACAGAGAACGAGGGGGAGGAGAGTGAGAACAAGAGAAAGATGGAAGCTATAGAGAGAGGGAGAGAGGGTGGGAAAGATAGGGAAAGAAGGTGGGAGAGATAGGGAGAGAGAGAAAGAACCAGGGGAATGCGCAGAGCTGGACTGACAGCTTCCTGTGTGTTTGGCTGAAATCGAACAGGAAGCAGGAACGGCCACAGGGCTGCATGCCCAGTGATAACTCAGATCCACTTCCTGGAAGTCACATGACTATATGGCAGGGATGACTGATACAGAGTACTCACTCACACACACACACACACACGCACAAGCACAACGTTTGAATATTTGAAATATAGAAATAAATTTGACACCTCTATGTACATCTTAAAAAACAGAAAAGACGAACGCAGTCTATCCTGCCATGATCGATCTCTACTGATTCTAGCAGGACGGCGCCAAGGCTCACAGACATCCAAACAGGAAGTAGAGTCACGTGATTGGACAGGTTCAGGTTTAAGTGCAACTCTGGCTGTCAGTTGAAGGTATGGAACAGTCAGCAGGGTATCCATGGGTAGCCTGCATCCCTGGCAGGAGCTGCACAGAGACACTCCACAGGGTCCAAATGCAGACACATAACCGAGTCAGAGGGGACAGAGCAGGAAGCAGCCCACAGCCCAACTTCCATGACAAAAAGACTGTGGACTCAATCCTTATGAACTCAAACACCCACAATGCACCTGCAGCAGTGCATCTACTTCCTGTGTCATGGGGCACAGGCCACGGGCAGCCTCCTAGCTCTGCACAGGCACGCAATTAGAAACACGAGGTGGATGCCTGGGATGGCAGTTCACGTTGACAGACCAAGAGACTGTCAACGCAAAACCGGTCAAAGCGCAGGAACGGCATCTTCTCTAAAGGGCAGCAACGTGAAGAACAGCTTCCTCCTGTGCAGTATGACCCAGTACAAGCAACACAAACACAGCTGGATGGAGAGTCATGGATATAAAGAGAGAGTACATGGCTCTATTGAGCACCCCTCCCATCACAGAAACAATCCATCTCTGCTTCTCAGTGGGTAGGCTGGGCGGCACCAGGTAACAGTGATGTTACCGGGGAAACAGGAGATACTGATAGGTAGAGTGTGGGCAAAATGCACCCCGATGACCTCAGAGGAGATATAAATCATACATAATGCATTAATAAGTAAGAAAGGGAAACCCATATAAAGAGGAGAGCAGGGAGAGGAAGAGAGAGAGCAAGTTCACTGGGTTCAAACGCTGACGGCAGGGAAAGGGAAGATTAAGCCCCCATTAAAAGCTGCAGACAAATACACAGAAATTCAGCCAGTTGGACAGAGAAGAATGGCCAATGAAACAGGCCCACACTCTGTGAGCTCCAATCAGGCGGCTCGTCTGACTTCTAAAAACACAAAAACAACTGGTCATTTAACATTCATCTGCCAACTGGTTATGTAACATTCATATCCTGTACTGAACTGTAGAGCTCCTGACTATATTCAGTTAAAAATCAAGATTCTACCTCCAGCCACTTCACTCATTATAAACTCATATGGAATCCAGAGTGAGAAATGATGTCAGGAAAATAATAAACCATGAATATATGACCAGATCAGATTAATTTTTGATAGTTTGTTTTTCAGTCTAGCTTAGCAAGTAGCTAAATATAAATATATAGTTTATTAAAAATAAATATATAGTATAAAGCATAGTTGAGCTAGGAGTTGTATTATATGCATGCTACACGTTTACCTTTGCAACGTCCATACAACAGACATTCTCTCGGAGAGAGTTCAGTGCAGTGACCACATGTGCACCCGTGGAAATGGAAACCAATATTGTTGATGTCTTGCAGGTAATGTGATTGCCTACAGCCTGTGTAAAATGCGTAGCCTACATGGCATGGGTAACTATTTGTACAGTGTGTGATTTGTTGTTTACTGGCCGCATCATTATAAGCCCAAACGAGGCTATGCATGGTGCATTCTCCACCATTGGAGAATCTCCACCAGGCAGAGGCTAGCTACTTGGGGCTCGGCAGTAGCTGGAGCTAGCATGTTCGTTTGTGTGTGAGTGAGAGAGGTAGCGAGAGAGAGAGAGAGAGAGAGTGGAACAAAGCAGCCGCCGTGAGTGCTGTCCAGAGCAGAATGGGCTTTTGGCTACTAGTGAAAAAAAATCGCTAGGGCATGGTTTGATACCTGGAGCCCAGCCCCTATATTATTACCTTATCATGCCCAGATTTTGACATTTTTCCAATTTCAAGCTAATTTCTAGCTAAACCAGCATGCTTTGTTACCCTTTATCAATATCAATATATCAATAAACAACTTTGATTTTAGAATAGTGTTCATTAACTAGGGAGTTCCAGACAGAAACAAATGGAATTTATGACAGATAATAACAAAAAGTGGAAAACTGAAAGAGAGCAGAGGACAAACCACCTAGAATAACAGATAAAAACAATGAGACACATTTCAGCCTGCTGGACATCCGGGACAGCTAATCTCCTGAAAAAACGCAGTGCTGTATAAGATTTTCCCCCTTAAGGGAAAAAAAACTCCCAAAAAAAATTCCGGATTGCCTTCTTTCCATATGGGACAGTTAAGCTGTCCAAGAAAGGCTGCAGTGTAATAAAAACAAAACAGATGGGCAAAAAGAAAAAAAGAAACGGCCCCTGCTTCAGAACGCCTCCTGAGATCCAAAAAAAACAACAAACGATAACACCCTGAGACGAGCATAAGCCTAATGAGCCTTGGCACTCAAAGGCAACATTGTGTAATCTTTTTTTTATCTGTCTCTCTCTCTCACTCTCTCTCTCACCCTCACACATACGTATACTCAAACAGCAGACACACATGCAAATATACAGTATATACACACACACAACACAAAAGCATACACATGCACACACACAGATAGTTGTGAAGAAAGGGAAGCAGGAGTTTAAATAGTACATTCTGAGTTTACTGCAGAGAGAGAGAGAGAGAGATAGATGTAATGTTCAGGCAGTTATGTAATGCTACAACCAGATTCTGCATCACTCCGTTATTATTTATTATTTGTACAAAAACATGGAAACACCTTTCTGGTCAATGAAGCTCCCACAAAACAAGACCCAACAATCACCCTTCTTTCAAAGCCAGGTCCAGTCAGCATTTTTATACATGAGTCAATGCATGCTGGGATAATATTTGCCTACTGAATGGGGAGCCACGCCTACCTGCACAAAACTTTGGTTCCATAGGCCATTCATGCAGGTGGGTTTTCATAGTCATGAGGAAGCAATAGCAACATTTTTCTCAGATCTCATATAAACGAACTGTCATAAGTCAAGGATTCTATTCAATGTTATTAATTCCAAAGTAAGGCCCACCCCTTGCTTCAGTATTGAACCCTCCCCAGAGAAGTGTAAGGGATTTTTGTCAATTTCACTACAAATAAATATTTGACCACAGATCTCACCTCACCTGAAATAATACCCAGATCTCACTACAGGGAGAGTTCTCCCTGTAGAGCAGTTCTCCCTGTAGAGCCTCATTCTGCTATTATGAAGTGTTTCTGTCCTACTTGAGACAATATCTCAGATGAAGACATCAACCTGGTCCTTATATGTTTTACCCAACAAATTACTCAAACAAATAATTGAATCAGTTGCTCCTACTATCTTAACTATTATCAACACTTCTCAAACAGGAACAGGCACTTTTCCTTCCATTTTTAAACATACTTCTGAAGCCTAGTTTAGACCCAGCAGTCCTTAATAATTATAGGCTCATTTCTATCCATATTATTTAACTCCGCCGATTTCTTTTACGAGCCAAAACAATATTTTTTTGACATTCCAGTCAGGTTTCAGAGCAGTGCATAGTATAGAAACTGCCATGCTTAATGATACAAATCACCTTCTCTTGACAGCTGATAAAGGGGATTGTTCCATTTTGATACTTGTTACTTTTGACATTATAGATAACAATGTTTTAATAGACCATCTCACAAATTGGTTTGGCATCAGAGGCATCAGTTTTAACCTGGCTCGGTTCCTCCCTTACAAATAGAACCTTCTCTGTTACTATAAGTACCTCATCTTCCTCCTCAATGCAGATAACATATGATTCATAACCACCGGCGCAGCGTATCTAAAGTGTAAAGTCAACGGCCAGAAACCTAGAGGATTTTTGACTGGGACCTATCCTTCGAGTAGCAAGTATAGAGTGTAGTGCAGTCATCTTTCTTCCAGTTCGGAAGTATTACTAAGACTAAGTCGTTTTTGTCCCGTTCTGATTTGAAGAGAGTCATTTGTGCGTTTGTCTCCTCTTGCCTGGATTACTGCAGCTCACTCTACCCCTGCCTCAGTCAAACTTCTCTCTTGCATCTCTGGCATGTTCAGAATACAGCAGCTAGGATGTTAGTTGGAGCCAGGCAAAGTGATCATATTTCCCCTATACTAGCTGCCAATTGTTTTAGAATTGATTTCAATTTTATTAATTACTTTTAAGGCTCAACAAGGTTCAGCCACTACTTACATCTGACATCCTTTTGGCCGTCCCAGAAACCAGACAAAAGACAAAAGGTGTTCAGGCCTTTGCGGATACCCAACATGAGATGTGACCCTTCCTCGTAGTTATTTTTGACTGTTCTCAGAATCGGTTTGATAAAGAGTACACATCTTGACCTACTGATTACAAGTGCCTAGCAAAATTTTATCATAATCAAAGGGATAAAAACTCCCACACTCTTATAATTTAAAGGTAAAGTTTAGCAAAAGGAGTTTCTCTCCTCACAGAAAAATATCCAGCCTCCCCTGTTCATGAAGAAAGCACCAACTACATTAATGTTATAGCTATTATAGCAAAGAAAAAAAGATTGCATTTGCATGTAGCCATTTCACAGATTCTCTTATCCAGTAGCTTACAAAAACTATGATGTAGAAAAATACTAAGCACGGACCTAAATGACATAATAGCAAACCCAAAACGGACATCCGCCTAGGCAGTCCGCACAGACCTGTCCGCACTGACCTTTCGTTTCACCTACAGGCGTACCTTTTGCTTACCATAATCATCTTCCAAGACGGACGCCATTGTTGTTGGCAATTTTGCGCGTAAAAATGATGGGAAATGTAGTCTACAAATTGGGGGGTTGGTACGCTCGACTATGAAAGACAAAGGTCCGCCGACAATCCGGAGGACTGTCCATCCGTGCACGTGTCTGCTCCCTGTTTTAAACACTCTGTAACAGCCTTAACCCCCCCCCATCCTTTCAACAGCCAGCCAATAAGAACACCACCACAGTGCGGAGGGAACCAGTGCATGCTGACCGCTGACCAGATCAGTTAGAACAGGCACTAGGCGACAGCCACACTCAGACTCTGTGGGTTCAACCTGTTTATGGCGGGAGGAGAAGAGGGGGGAAAGGATGGATCGAGTGAAAAAGAAAAAGGGGGTGTCCCCATCCACTGTTGCCATGGCAGTGCCCTGAGAAGATCTTTGGATACTAATGGGTCACGTGACCTGTGCTTCCTCACCAGTAGTGCCCGCGGGGGGCCCAAAGGGCATTTCACACCTTTTAGCAGAACTACTGAGATCAGGAAGCAGGTCTCATGTTCACCCCCTCCTGGTGACTGTGTGTCTGTCTGTCAGTTTGATCCCCCACCACACCTGTCTGTCTGGCAGTCACCCTCTACTGCATAATAATCCTGAAGTGGAATCAAGGACACTGTTATTTTCACTCACTTGAATAGGCCTACAGTGGGGAAAAATACAAGATGATAATAAAATTAGTCAGAATACAGGAAAATAGGCTCATCTGCCCGAAAACCACTTTACTGCACGTTCTGCGCTGAATATTTAAAATAAATAAGCTACAGCGGGTACCATCCTTTCTCCTATCTATTCACCCCCAAGCCCCATTCTGCCGATTCCATATTATTTCGTGAAGCTGCCGATCTCTTCTCGAAATGGGAGAGAAAAAATATACAAATATACACCCACAAACAGCACTTCTTCGGGAACCCCCGTGCTCCAGTTACAACAGGCAAATCATTGCAAAGCGGCCGGTTCGTGCACGCATCCCCCCACCGCCCATGATCCGTATAATAGAAATGGATTCGTGCCAGGTCCACAGATTGCTTTTGTACATTGACGAATCTCTGGCTTGGGGCAAATGTTTGTACAGGGAATTGTCATGATAATTAATTTTGATCCATTCTAGCACATAGAAAAACACGACGTTCTGTTGCCATTGCGTTTACCGTCGTGTTTCTGGTGTTATTATCGTCACAACGTTGTGAAAACATTTGTGTGTCCCTGATGCTCTAAGTAGCATAGCCACTGCCTCATAGAGTAGCCTGTATTTTTGCATCACGCCTCTCGAACTTCTCGAAAATGACGAACACGGTGGAAAAATCTGGACTGTACACACCGTCTTCACCTAATTATGTCGAAGAGAAGCAGCTGACATCACAAAAGAAAACAAAAATGACAATACGAGTTTAGCCTTAGCGTCAAACACTTATACAGACGACGATGACATATAGGCTACAGTAAATTACCTGTGTATCCAACATCATCATCATCAAATCGGATTCATAGCCCCTTCTTCGTCTGTTTCCAGGCAATTCTCGACGTGTTGTGTTGTACTTTTACGACCTCTCTTTCCACATGTTGAGCGAAACAGCCAAAAGCTCACAGACAGAACAATGGGAACGTGTGGAATTATTGTGCCGTGGCTATCTGAGCAAGACTTTAATGGTACTACAAAATCTTCAGGGAAGACCAGGGGTATCCAGTTGCGTGTCATCAATCCCAGCTCGGTGGAATGTCACTCGTTAAAAAAAGGTAAAGAAATAAATGCACAACCCTTTGAGTCCAAAACGTGGAAACGTTGCTCCGGAAAGAAACAGAGCAGAGACGGTTTCAAAAGCAGCAGGAATCCATTTAAACAGATAGCCCACTTTACTACAGTGAAACCTGTCTAAGGCGGCCACCCAGGGGAGTCATGAAAAATGGCAGTCATGTGCAGGTGACCATCCTTACAGGGAACACCCCCATCCTTCGATTCTATAGCACGCGATGTATTTAGGCACCCCTCTTATAACAATACATAACTACTGCCAGCTAACTATAGCTTATTTCCATTGTATATTGTGTTTCCTGAAATAGAAAATGAAAATAATTTTTTGAAACTCATGTTGGCATACTTATCTGTTCAACTGCTACCATTGTTTCTGTTTTTACCAAATTTGAATAAATTGAATAATAAGATATTTTATATTGGCTATATGGGCCATTCTACAAAAGTCATGCAAATTGCTGTCCCTCTCTGATAAAAGTAAGAAATTGACCAATAAAATCTTTCAATGCTATATAATTCATTAGATCATGTTATGTTTTAATATAACCCAAGATATAAATTGCAGTAATAATAGTTACATTTATCCAAAATCAACACTTATACTCTTAGGAGTATAAATTCCTATTGGGAGATGGCTGTCCCCACTATCAACCCTTAAACTGGTGCATTAAAAAATAATACCCAAAATATTTTTGCCAATTATTTGACTTGTCTCATTCAATAAAGCATGTGAATTTTTATCAAATATAAGTTTAAATAATGCAATCTATTTTGTAATAAATTTTATAATTCAAAAAACCTATCTATGATTTGCGAGTCCTTTTTGTATTCAATTGAAAACAGTACAAAGACAAGATATTTCATGTTTTAACTAATCAACTTTATTCTACATTTCATTCTTTATTCAGCTCATTCTACATTTGATGCCTGCAACACCTCCCAAAAAATTTGGGACAAGGGCATGTTTACCTTTGTGTTACATCACCTGTCCTTTTAACAACACTCAGTAATCTTTGGGGAATTACAACACTAATTGTTGTAGTTTTGAAAGCAGAATTGTTTCCCATTCTTGCTTAATATGAGACTTCAGCTGCTCACCAGTCCAGGGTCACTGTTGTCATATTTTGGGCTTCATAATGCGCCACATGTTTTCAATGGGAGACAGGTCTGGACTGCAGGCAGGCCAGTCTAGCACCCGCACTCTCTGACGACGAAGCCATGCTGTTGTAACACGTGCAGAATGTGGCTTGGCATTGTCTTTCTGAAATAAGCAGGGATGTCCCTGAAAAAGCGATTGTCTAGATCGCAGCAAATGGTGCTCCAAAATGCATATGTACCCTTCAGCGTTAATGGTGCTTTCACAGATGTGCAAGTTACCCATGCCATGGGCACTAACACACCCCCATACCATGACAGACGCTGGCTTTTGAACCTTGTGTTGGTAACAATCGAGATGGTCCTTTTCCTCTTTGGCCGTGACAACACAACGTCCATTATTTCCAAAAACAATTTGAAAGGTGGACCCATCAGACCACAGCACACATTTCCACTTTGCATCAGTCCATCTCAGATGAGCGCAGAGAAGTCGGCGGCGTTTCTGGATGTTTTTAATATATGGCTTACGCTTTGAATAGTAGAGTCTTAACTTGCATTTGTAGATGCAGCGACAAATTGTGTTTACTGACAATGGTTTTCTGAAGTATTCCAGAGCCCATGGGGTTATATTCATTACAGAAGCATGCCGTTTTTAATGTAGTGCTGTCTGAAGTATCGAAGGTCACGGGCATTCAATATTGGTTTACGGCCTTGCCCGTTTTCTCCAGATTCTCTGAATCTTTTACTAATATTATGGACTGTAGATGGTGAAATCCCTAAATTCCTTGCAATTGTGTGTTGAGAAACGTTATTCTTAAACTGTTGGACTATTCGCTCATGCAGTTTTTCACAAAGTGGCGAACCCATCCTTGCTCGTAAATGCCTTCGTGGATGCTCCTTTTATACCCAGTCATGATAGCATGACCTGTCAGCTATTCACCTATTTACCTGTGGAATGTTCCAAACAGGTGTTTTTTGAACATTCCACAACCTTCCTAGTCTCTTTTATACCCCTGTCCCAACTTTTTTGGAACGTGTTGCAGGCATCAAATTCGGAAATAGCGTATATTTACAAAAATCAATGAAATTGCTAAGGTAAAACATTAAATATCTTTTAAATATCATTTTCATTTAAATATATAGACAAGATAATTTACAAATCACTGCTTTCTGCTTTTATTTGCATTTTACTTACTGTCCAACTTTTGGAATTCAGGTTTCACTAAGAGATGTCACAACCACAACAATGTGGTCACAACCGAAACACCTGCTGTTTTGTTAAAATTTTGAATAATATGAATAATCAATCAAATATCCAAGATATTGTGCAGGTGAGGGTATATATAATCTCATAAATAAGAATCTATCAAATTCATGTGATCAAATCTGTCCATTTTATAGAGAATATTTGGACGGAGTTTTCACTAAATTTAATTAATCCAAAGTTTTATTTGATTTAAAAATTCAGGGTAATTGATTCAAATTCAACAGCAGTCAAGATTTATTTTCAAAAATGTCATTTTCAAAGGGGTGAATAAAAATTATCAACTGGGTATGTCATTTTATTTCAAAATCAGGGTTTACACCATGTTTTGGTTGTGACATATTTAGGAGCAGTCAGTAAATTCATCCTTATTCTGAAGAAATTACATGTGATTGCACTGTACATCTAGTATATTTATGTATCTCAGATAAAGTGTAACACATATATTATAAAAGAATTTTGCAAAAAGAATACAAATTTACACTTTTCTCCAACCATCAATTTGCACGACTTCTGTAGAATGGCCCATATATATATACAGATCCTTTCCAAAAAATTAGAATATCATGGAAAAGTTTTTTTTTTTCCATAATTCCATTCAAAAAGTGAAACTTTCATAGATTATAGATTCATTACACACAAAGTGAAATATTTCTAGCCTTTATTTGTTTCATTTTTCATAATTTTGGCTTACAGCTCCAGAAAACCCCCAAAACAGTATTTCAAGAAATTAGAATAGTGTGTCAAAAATCAGCATTTACTTCAGTTATTTCAGAGAATGAATGTTTTAGACTGAGTGTCACACTCTAATCATCTAATTTACTCAAAACACCTACAAAGTTTTTCTACAGGTGTGTCGTTAAATTGGACAGGTATCTCAGTTTGGTTCAGTATGGGGAAGACTGCAGACTTGACAATTGGCCAGAAGACCATCATTGACACCCTCCAGAAGATGGGTAAGCCACAAAAGGTCAGCGCTAAGGAGGCTGGCTGTTCACAGAGTGCAGTGACCAAGCATATCAATAGAACGTTTAGTGGAAGGGAAAAATGTGGCAGGAGAAGGTGCACAAGCAAAAGAGATGACCGTAGGCTTCAGCGGATTGTCAAGCAAAGACGATTCCAAAATTTGGCGGAGATGCAGAGGGAGTGGACTGAGGCTGGAGTCAGTGCTTCAAAAAACACCACGTACAGAGTGTGACACTCAGTCTAAAACATTCATTCTCTGAAATAACTGAAGTAAATGCTGATTTTCGACACACTATTCTAATTTCTTGAAATACTGTTTTGGGGGTTTTCTGGAGCTGTAAGTCAAAATTATGAAAAATGAAACAAATAAAGGCTAGAAATATTTCACTTTGTGTGTAATGAATCTATAATCTATGAAAGTTTCACTTTTTGAATGGAATTATGGAAAAAAAACTTTTCCATGATATTAAATTTTTTTGGAAAGGATCTGTATATACGTATATATATATATATATATATATATATATATATATATATATATATATATATATATATATATATATATATATATATATAGCCAATATAAAATATCTTATTATTCAATTTATATGTATATATATATATGGAGATTTGATGAAAATGAGGCGTGTCTGCAAGTCCTGCAAGATAGGCGTACGCGTATTCAGAGTTTTCACTTAATTTCTTTCCTTGCAACTTTGTTCGGAAAAAAGGTAGTTTTATGTCTAGCGCCGCCAATAGATGATTATGAAAGATACTGTAACGTCCTGTTCCCATCCAGTCCGTTTTCCATGTTTTGCCATGTCCCTCCGTGTCATGTTTGATTCCCTTGTCCATGTTTTCCCTGTTGCTGTAGACTGGGCGTGTTCCCTCTGTTTGTTTCACTCCTTTTACCCACTCCGGTTTCAACCAATCTCCTTTCCCCGTTGTTGCATGCATTCTGCACCCTTCATTTGTTCAATTACCCATGTCCTCATTCTCATGCTTTTCCTGATTGTTTCCAATCACACTCCCCTATTTAACCCACCTGCTGTCTCCCCTCCAGTGCTGGTTCATTACCTTTGTTGCCTTCCTAACCTTGTTGCTTCTCTATTACGTGAGCTTGTATCTCGATCCTATAATCCCTGTCCTTTGCTGCCAACTTCAGTTCGGTTCTGTCTCGGGACTTAGATGCTCACTGCCTGCTGTTGTTGCTCCAGTCCTGTTTGTTTGCGGTTTTTTCCTGTTTGTACATTTCCTGTCTCGTTAACCACCTCCATTGTTCCTGCCAGTCTGTAGCTGTTTCCCACTCCGTGTTTGTGTTGCGGTACCCTCCGTCCAGTATCCAGTACCAAGCCCAGTTCCGGTTTGGAACTACACCACGTTCCCGTGTTCCAGTTCATGTTGGACTTTCCGGTCCAGAACCAGTCCAGTTCCGGTGGTGAACTCCCGTCTCCCGTATCTAGTCCAGTTCCGGTTTGGAACAACACCACGTTCCCGTGATCCAGTTCCTGTTGGACCTTCCGGTCCAGAACCAGTCCAGTTCCGGTGTGGAACTCCCTTCTCCCGTAGCAAGTCCAGTTCCGGTTTGGAACAACACCACGTTCCCGTGATCCAGTTCCTGTTGGACCTTCCGGTCCAGAACCAGTCCAGTTCCGGTGTGGAACTCCCATCTCCCGTATCAAGCCCAGTTCCGGTTTGGAACAACTCCATGTTCCGGTGATCCAGTTCCTGTGATCCCGTTCCTGGTTCCTGTACCAAGTCCAGTTCCAGTTTGGAACAACTCCATGTTCCGGTGATCCAGTTCCTGTGATCCCGTTCCTGGTTCCTGTACCAAGTCCAGTTCCGGTTTGGAACTACTCCATGTTCCGGTGATCCAGTTTCTGTGATCCCGTTCCTGTTTCCTGTCCAAGTTCCTGTACCAAGTCCAGTTCCGGTTTGGAACTACTCCATGTTCCGGTGATCCAGTTTCTGTGATCCCGTTCCTGTTTCCTGTCCAAGTTCCTGTACCAAGTCCAGTTCCGGTTTGGAACTACTCCATGTTCCGGTGATCCAGTTTCTGTGATCCCGTTCCTGTTTCCTGTCCTGCCCAGTTCCTGTTTGGAACTCCAGTTCCCGTTCAAGTCCAGCTCTGGCTTGGAGTAGATCCAAGCGCCGGAGAAATCCCTGACCTTCCTTTATTGTTGTGTGAAATCTGTGTACGGCTTGGGACTACCCCAAGCCACTTAATAAACTCCCTTTTCTTGCACTTCTGCCTCCTTTGTCGTGCTATTAGGTCCAACCTCCCTCAGGATCGTGACAGAATGAACCAGCCCGAAATGGACCTAGCCGACTTGGACCTGTTCCACCCCGCCTTCGGCCGCTATGCTGTAAGGCAGTCCCGTTACGAACTGGCCTGCCAGGATGCTCTGGACAAGCACCTGAGCCAGTGCCTGGGTGAGAACCAAGGCCCGGGCGATGCAAGGACCGCCGGCCTCCAGGGCGACGCACTCGCCGTCGCCACAGGCCGGTCTCCAAGGCCAGCCCTCAGGGCAATGTTGCGGTCACCGCTGCCTGTCCCCAGGGCGAGGATGCAGTCGCCATCGCTCCCTCCAGCTCCCAAGACGACGTTGTGGAGCAGTTCCGTCACGCCTTCGCCTCCCAATCCGCGGCCGGCGATCTACTGGACCGCCGGGTAGATCATGTGTTGGAGGTGCTGAAGGGTCTGTCGGAGCAAGTTTCGCGGACGTCGCTCATCACCAGCTCCCTGGGCGAGGAGTCCTTTGCCGCTGCCCGTCTCCTGGGCAAGGATACGGCCTCCGCTGCCCGTCCCCAGGGCGATTATGCAGTCACCGTCGCTCCCACCAGCTCCCGAGACGACGTTATGGAGCAGATCCGTCACGCCCTCGCCTGCCAGACCGCGGTCGGTGATCGACGGGGGCCGCCGTCTTGATGGGGTGTTGGAGGTTCTGAGGGGTCTGTCAGAGCAGGTTACGCGGACGTTGCTCGCCGCCCGTATCCAGGGCAAGGATACGGCCTCCACCGCCCCCCTCCAGGGCAATGATGTGGTGGTCGTTGCCCGTCCCGAGGGCGAGGAGTCCTTCGCCGCCGCCTGTCTCCAGGGCGATACAGTCGCCGCCGCCGGCTTCCAGGGCGATGTAGTCGCCACCCGCCGGCTTCCAGGCGATGCAGTCGCCGCCGCCGGCTTCCAGGACGATGCAGTCGCCGCCGCCGACTTCCAGGGCGATACAGTCATCGCCGCCGGCTTCCAGGGCGATGCAGTCGCCGCCTCCTGCGTCCAGGGCGATGCAGTCGCCGCCGCCTGCCTCCAGGGCGATACAGTCGCCGCCGCCTGCCCCCAGGGCGATGCAGTCGTCGCCGCCAGCTTCCAGGGCAATGCAGTCGTCGCCGCTGGCATCCAGGGCGATGCAGTCGCCGCCTCCTGCCTCCAGGGCGATACAGTCACCGCCTCCTGCCTCCAGGGCGATACAGTCGCCGCCTCCTGCCTCCAGGGCGATACAGTCGCCGCCGCCTGCCTCCAGGGCGATACAGTCGCCGCCGCCTGCCTCCAGGGCGATACAGTCGCCGCCGCCTGCCTCCAGGGCGATACAGTCGCCGCCGCCTGCCTCCAGGGCGATACAGTCGCCGCCGCCTGCCTCCAGGGCAATGATGTGGTGGTCATCGCCCGTCCCCAGGGGCATTGCAGTCGTCGCCGCCTGTCTCCTGGGCAATGATTGGGTCGCCACCGCCCCTCTCCAGGGCAATGATGTGGTGGTCATCACCCGCCTCCAGGACGACGCTGTCGCCAGCTTCCAGGGCGATTCAATCCCCATCGCCAGCCTCCAGGGCGATACAGTCCCCATCGCCAGCTTCCAGGGCGATACAGTCCCCATCGCCAGCTTCCAGGGGCGATACAGTCCCCATCGCCAGCTTCCAGGGCGATACAGTCGTCGTCACCCGCCTCCAGGATGATGTCGTCGCCGACTTCCAGGGCGATGCAGTCGTCGTCACCTGCTTCCAGGGCGATGCAGTCGTTGTCACCCGCCTCCAGGACGACGCTGTCGCCAGCTTCCAGGGCGATACAGTCCCCATCGCCAGCTTCCAGGGCGATACAGTCCCCATCGCCAGCCTCCAGGGCGATACAGTCCCCATCGCCAGCCTCCAGGGCGATACAGTCCCCATCGCCAGCCTCCAGGGCGATACAGTCCCCATCGCCAGCCTCCAGGGCGATACAGTCCCCATCGCCAGCTTCCAGGGCGATAGTCGTCGTCGCCCGCCTCCAGGATGATGTCGTTGCCGACTTCCAGGGCGATGAAATCATCATCACCTGCTTCCAGGGCGATGCAGTCGCCACCGCCGGCTTCCAGGGCGATACAATCCCCATCGCCAGCTTCCAGGGTAATACAGTCCCCCATCGCCAGCTTCCAGGGCGATACAGTCGTCGTCGTCCGCCTCCAGGATGATGTCGTCGCCGACTTCCAGGGCGATGCAGTCGTCGTCACCTGCTTCCAGGGCGATGCAGTCGTCGTCACCCGCCTCCAGGACGACGCTGTCGCCAGCTTCCAGGGCGATACAGTCCCCATCGACAGTTTCCAGGACGATACACAATCATCGCCGTTCCTGTCCGTTCCCCTTCCAGCCCTCCTGTCCGTTCCCCTTCCAGCCCTCCTGTCCGTTCCCCTTCCAGCCCTCCTGTCCGTTCCCCTTCCAGCCCTCCTGTCCGTTCCCCTTCCAGCCCTCCTGTCCGTTCCCCTTCCAGCCCTCCTGTCCGTTCCCCTTTCAGCCCTCCCGTCCCGCCACGTTCCAGCCCTCCCGTCCCGCCACGTTCCAGCCCTCCCGTCCCGCCACGTTCCAGCCCTCCCGTCCCGCCTCGTTCCACCCCCCCAGTCCCGCCACGTTCCAGTCCCCCAGTCCCGCCACGTTCCAGTCCCCCAGTCCCGCCACGTTCCAGTCCCCCAGTCCCGCCACGTTCCAGTCCCCCAGTCCCGCCACGTTCCAGTCATCCAGTCCCGCCACGTTCCAGTCATCCAGTCCCGCCACGTTCCAGTCATCCAGTCCCGCCACGTTCCAGTCATCCAGTCCCGCCACGTTCCTGCCCTCCAGTTCCGCCACGCCGCCGGCCTCCTGAGCGGTGCCGCCCGAGCCGCGGCCGGCCTCCTGAGCAGTCCGGTCCGCACCATCATCGGCCTCCTGAGCGGTTCAGCCCGCACTGCGGCCGACCTCCTGAACGTTCCAGCCCTCATCCACCTGAGGCGTTCATTAAGGGGGGGGTACTGTAACGTCCCGTTCCCATCCAGTCCGTTTTCCATGTTTTGCCATGTCCCTCCGTGTCATGTTTGATTCCCTTGTCCATGTTTTCCCTGTTGCTGTAGACTGGGCGTGTTCCCTCTGTTTGTTTCACTCCTTTTACCCACTCCGGTTTCAACCAATCTCCTTTCCCCGTTGTTGCATGCATTCTGCACCCTTCATTTGTTCAATTACCCACGTCCTCATTCTCATGCTTTTCCTGATTGTTTCCAATCACACTCCCCTATTTAACCCACCTGCTGTCTCCCCTCCAGTGCTGGTTCATTACCTTTGTTGCCTTCCTAACCTTGTTGCTTCTCTATTACGTGAGCTTGTATCTCGATCCTATAATCCCTGTCCTTTGCTGCCAACTTCAGTTCGGTTCTGTCTCGGGCTTAGATGCTCACTGCCTGCTGTTGTTGCTCCAGTCCTGTTTGTTTGCGGTTTTTTCCTGTTTGTACATTTACTGTCTCGTTAACCACCTCCATTGTTCCTGCCAGTCTGTAGCTGTTTCCCACTCCCTGTTTGTGTTGCGGTACCCTCCGTCCAGTATCCAGTACCAAGCCCAGTTCCGGTTTGGAACTACACCACGTTCTCGTGTTCCAGTTCATGTTGGACCTTCCGGTCCAGAACCAGCCCAGTTCCGGTGTGGAACTCCCATCTCCCGTATCAAGCCCAGTTCCGGTTTGGAACAACTCAGTGTTCCGGTGATCCAGTTCCTGTGATCCCGTTCCTGTTTCCTGTCCAAGTTCCTGTACCAAGTCCAGTTCCGGTTTGGAACAACTCCATGTTCCGGTGATCCAGTTCCTGTGATCCCGTTCCTGTTTCCTGTCCAAGTTCCTGTACCAAGTCCAGTTCCGGTTTGGAACTACTCCATGTTCCGGTGATCCAGTTTCTGTGATCCCGTTCCTGTTTCCTGTCCAAGTTCCTGTACCAAGTCCAGTTCCGGTTTGGAACAACTCCATGTTCGGTGTTCCAGTTCCTGTGATCCCGTTCCTGTTTCCTGTCCAAGTTCCTGTACCAAGTCCAGTTCCGGTTTGGAACTACTCCATGTTCCGGTGATCCAGTTTCTGTGATCCCGTTCCTGTTTCCTGTCCTGCCCAGTTCCTGTTTGGAACTCCAGTTCCCGTTCAAGTCCAGCTCCGGCTTGGAGCAGATCCAAGCGCCGGAGAAATCCCTGACCTTCCTTTATTGTTGTGTGAAATCTGTGTACGGCTTGGGACTACCCCAAGCCACTTAATAAACTCCCTTTTCTTGCACTTCTGCCTCCTTTGTCGTGCTATTAGGTCCAACCTCCCTCAGGATCGTGACAGATACAGCATATTTAGCAAAAATGGATATTAGAATGAGTGCATGTTCTTTGTAAATAATATTGATCTTATTTTCCTTTGTCTAGCCTACTTACAATTATCAAAGAGCTGTCATAAAAGAAAAATACGTACAAGTAGACTGTGATTGACCGTCTGGTATATCATACCAGACCAATATTAGATGGATTCATTAATAGACAGTGGTCTCATGTATTCCATACTGTTCCAGCATAATTTACAGCTAAATGTAGTCCCACCCCCCAATTCCCATAGAGATCCATTCAAATGCAGAGACGTTATAGTATCGCTTGTAAGAGTACCAGAAAATAAGATATCAAGAGTCTTTTGATGTTGTTGGGTCACAGACGTCATGAAGTCATGGCATGCAAAGTATATGCGACCAAATATTAAAAATGGAGCATATAGGAACATGGAGATTTATTCTACAACCCCTGGCAAAAATTATAGAATCACCACACTTAGAGGATGGGCACCCAGCTTTTTTACTTTGTAGCAAATAAACAAATCACAGATATGACACAAAACAATTTTTGTTTAATAGCTGAACATTCTGGCTTTGTGAAACATACCTCAAACAAATTATTAAATTATTTTAATTAATGGCATATTTTTTTCCAGATCAAGTAGAGGAAAAAATTATGCATTTCTAAAACAAATACCGGCACAAGTCTAAAAATGCAAATTAGTCTGCAGTTAAAAGAGAGTGCTTACAGACCTTAACGAGCTGTTGGACTTGGCTAATCGAAAGGAAACATGGCCCCAACAAGAAAGTTGTCAATTGAAACAATGGAAAGGATTATACAACTCCTTCAAGAAAGAAATCCAACACGGAGTGTGGCAAAAGACGATTGAAGCTTGTTAGCCGACAGTCAGCTGTGTCTAAAATTTGGTGCAAGTATAAACAAAATATGAAGGTTATAAAAGGAGAACATACGGGTAGACCAAAGAAGATGTCAAAGCATCAGGATAGAAAACTCAAAGCAATATGCCTTGAAAATAGAAAATGCACAACAAAACAAATGAAAAACAAATGGGCGGAAACAGGAATCAATTTTTGTGACAGAACTGTAAGAAATCGGCTGAATGAAATGGGATTTACATATAGAAAAGCCAAACGAACACCAGCACTAACACCTAAACAGAAGAAAACAAGGTTACAGTGGGCTAAAGAGAAGCAATCATGGAGTGTGGCTGATTGGATGAAAGTGATATTCAGTGATGAATCACAAATCTGCATTGGTCAAGGAGATGATGCTGGAACTTTTGTCTGGTGCCGTTCTAATGAAACATATAAAGATGACTGCCTGAAGAAAACAATCAAATTTCCCCAGTCTTTTATGATATGGGGTTGCATGTCAGGTAAAGGACCAGGGGTGATTGCAATCATTACCTCAACAGTCAATGCACAGGTGTAGATTAAAATTTTGGACACTATTCTCATTCCATCGATAGAAAATAGGTTTGGTGATGATGAAGTCATTTTTCAGGATGATAAAGCATCTTGCCACAGAGCAGAGTGTTAAAGCTTTTTTTCAGGAAAGGCATATCAACTCAATGGCATGGCCAGCAAACAGGCCGGATCTCAATCCGATTGAAAATTTATGGTGGAAATTAGAATTGGTCCATGACAAGGCTCCATCCTGCAAAGCTGATCTGTCAACCACTATTCGAGAAAGTTGGAACCAGCTTGATGGAAAATATTGTTTTTCATTAGTGAAATCCATGCCTCAAATAATTCAGGCTGTCATAAAAGCCAGAGGAGGAGCAACAAATTAATAATTGTGATTTTTTTTGTTGATGATTCCATAATTTTTTCCTCAACATTGAGTGATTCTATAACTTTTTCCTCTACTTGATCTGGAAAAAAATACGCCATTAATTAAAATAATTTAATTTAATTTGTTTGAGGTATGTTTCACGAAGCCAGAATGTTCAGCTATTAAACATAAATCTGTGATTTGTTTATTTGCTACGAAATAAAAACGCTGGGTGAACAAGTGTGGTGATTCCATAATTTTTGCCAGGGGTTGTATATATAAATCTGATTAAAAACGTCTCCGACGTAAAAAAAAAAAAAAGCGAAGTTACTCACACATAGCCTACAGAGCGCTGTCTATAAGTCCTTAATTCCAACTTGCAAAAACTAGGCCTGCCTTTAAAAGTATTGATATCAAAATGTGGCCAAGTTACAACTAACAATATTGCCTATCGTAGCTCACACTAAATAAACTAGCTCTATTCCAAAGCAATGCTATCCAAACTTTCCTAAATTATTTAATGCAACTTGGCCTTGTGTTTCTTCATCTTAGCATGTGAAGAGATTGTGCCTCATGGAACAACATATGATTTCAATTAATGTTTTTAACAGTTGATGAATAATTACATTCCAGAAAGGATATGGTTATACTTTGTTGGCAAGTTTACGGAAAATGTACAGGTTTTAAAATGTTAAATGCTGCTACAGATTTCATTACAATTCACAAACAGACATTTATATCAAGAAACATCACGTACAATAGAGAAAGGGGGGATGAATAAATAAATGCAGATAAAAATGAGTAATATTTTTACCGAGAAAATAGCGTACATATAGCATTTTTATGAAAGTATCCAATAGTTATGATATTTGCGAACAGAATTTTGTGAACACAAGGATATCTGTGCTCTGTAGGACCACACAGGTTTTGATAGAAATACAAATATTCCAAATAAATACATAATAATAATAATAATACATTTTATTAATTCTGTGCTTTTCATAGACCCAAAGCAGTGGATGCAGACAATTGTTCAAACATGCCCTATAGTGTAGTAATCTTTCTGTTTAATTTTTAAGTGCAAGTTGCAACACATCTGAATCAGAGTATTTCCACTATAAATTATTCTCATTTTGCAGTTTGATGTGGAATATACAGTTTCATTTACCACATTCTCTTCAGATGGTAAGATGAAGAAACACAGGGCCAAGTTGCATTAAATAATTTATGAAAGTTTGGATAGCATTGCTTTGGAATAGAGCTAGTTTATTTAGTGTGAGCTACGATAGGCAATATTGTTAGTTGTAACTAGGCCACATTTTGATATCAATACTTTTAAAGGCAGGCCTAGTTTTTGCAAGTTGGAATTAAGGACTTATAGACAGCGCTCTGTTGGCTATGCGTGAGTAACTTGTCTTTTTTTACGTAGGAGACATTTTTGATCAGATATCACTTATTTTTGAGAGCTAACTAATGATGAATAATGCATGAAGATAATGAAATCTAGAAAAACATGCATACAGAATACATGCATTCAAAATAAATGCATGCAGACATTCTCGTAAGCATAACGCCTTCTACTGATGAGAATGAGAATATTTCTCCTATTACCGATAGCCCACAATTACATTAAAAGAATTTGTAGATGAGCTGTATTTAATGTCTATGATGAAATGAAATAAAATTAATAGTTTAGTTTTCTGTAGTGCAATGGATGTATAAGGCATGTTGATTCACTTCGTAGTAGCCTAGCTTGTACCTGCTTCCTGACTAGCAGCTGACTGACGTTTCTCTGCCAAAACTAACATTGGCTAACAAGCTTCATTGGACAACGCATATTTCCCAGGAATCTTAGCCAGAAAGAAAACAATAGATACTACTAAGAAAGTACACCCTACCAGAGATTATTCTTCTTCTCATTATTATAATTAAAAGTGTTTGCAGTAAGCTACATTGTCTGCATAGTCTAGAGCAATGTTCGGAGGCTATTCTATAATTTTTTTAAGTGACTAACCATGAAACAGATATGTTTGGGTAATTGGAGGTTTATAAATCCGATCTCTTAAGGGATTTCAGTTTGTAATTGGCTATCATCAATTCTTAATGTATTATCATAAATTCTTAATTTTCTTAGTAGTTAATTTTATGGTGACGTTGTGTTATGTGTGAAAAGGATTAACTGAACAGAGCTGAAGTGAAGAAATTAATGTATATAATGAATGTACATAATAAAGAAATGTTGGCCGAGGCGAATGTTGAAGGTTCGGTTTCCACAGTGAATCTAGACATGACCGCGGCACAAGAGCACAGCAGGCTCCGCACAGACAATTTTTTTTGTCGGCATTTCTGTGAGATTAAAATATGTAGCCAATGGGACAGTTATTTATAGAATTTTTTTCTTACATTAGTGCAACAACGCAATGTTAACCAGATGATATTCTGTGTTGAAAATTTTCTTTGCTTGACAAATGGCCATGGGATACCTGTTCCCATAACATTAGCTAGGCTATTGCATTACTGTCGTGTCCAGTGACTGAATTGTTTAACTAACAGGCTACTTTAAGTGAACAGTTAATATTGTAAACGTGTCTTTGCCTTTGCAATAAAAAAACATTCTTGTATGAGAAAACCAGAACATGTGCACACAGTTTGAGTCCAAAATGAAATTACACTTTGGTACCAACCAGGCGGGGTACGAACCCACGTCTCTCGCATTCTAAGGCTTGACGCAAACCAGAAGACCAAAGGGATACAGTCACGTGATATAGGCTATAGGCCATTTTTCAGTGTCCGTCTGACTTTCACCATTTCGCTGTAGTACAAGTGAAATACAAGTGAAACATTGAACAGTTAATATTGGAAACGTCTTTTGCCTTTGCAATAAAAATACGTTTGTTAATGTGAAAATAATAACAGTAAGTAATAAATGAAAAGTATTAAACAGTTGCACATTGTTTTTGTCAAAAATAAATGTGTGTCCTGTTGGGCTCGAACCCCCAATCCTCTGTGTGAGAGGCAGCAACTCTAACCAGTAGGCCACAGTAGCTTCATGAAATACACAAAGCCATATAGCGGTTTTGTCTGTGATTCTGTGATATGCGCAGATTAGTTTGAAGTGTTTTTATTGGGCGATAAGCTTGGGAGAGCAGGTATGCGATGTTCTTATCCAATGGGGAGAATTATTCTTTGAGGGTACGGAGGCAGGCAGGTAGTGAGGGTCTCTGGGTAGGCAGGAAAAATGGGAAGAAGAAGAAGAAGAAGCAGAAAAAACGCAAAATAACCCAAGGGCTTTATTGTGTGGATGTGTGAAGTTGTCTCTGAATGCTGTGTGGTTACATGAGGTCAGAACATACAGAAGTTAATGTTTTTAAGGGCTGAGAGTCTGTGGTCATTGTGGTTACTTCTGTAGGAAACCCTGAAAAATGCCAAACTCTCGGTGCTGTATAGGTATGGGGCATGCCCCGCCAAGCCGTAACTTGGCGGATGGCATACCTGCCATCCCAATGCAGGGATGCCAATAATTGTGGCACACATGGTTTTGTTAAAAAAATAATTATTTCTTGATGAGGGATTTTTTTTCTCATAATAAATGTACTTCAATTAAAGGTTGTATTTTTCTAATTTTTTCAGTGTGAGATTAAGCTAATTCACCAAACGGTGAATTTTTTATAACAAATAATAGTGGTCGACACTGTATACACAGTGACATCATAGAATGTTTGGTCTTGAAAATTTAGTTTAAAGTACAGTAATTGAGAAGTCATGGAAATCCATTGGTCAAAATGTGTATGAACTCTGTACAGAGATTTTATGTTTCTTTTTTTCCTCTACAGATGCAAGCTGTATATATTGGTATTTATTTTCATATATTTTGTTTAAGATCTTACTGTCATTACTTTACAAAATCATTGGAAAAATGCACACCTATTAAAACGTTTGCATTTCTTGAATCTACAGAGTTTAATTATACACAGTCAATTTTGTAACTATGAACGTGCGGTTTTATCTAGCGGTCTAGAAAGAAATCCCCGCCCACTAAGCTCATGAACCAATTATATGTAATTGTAGCTTATTTTGTCATCTCTAACTTGCATTTTTCAAAAAGGAAATCAGTGATTGGACGGCAGAGATATTAAACGTCAAACCATCAGAACAATTGTTCTGAAATTAGAACGGTCCGGCTTTAAAGGGTTAAGTGGATCTGTTACCTCTGATAGCGACCTAGAGGAGGTGGAGTCGCTGCCCAATTTGGAGAGCTCCTGCTCTCATTCTGTAACAGAAGCCGAGAGTCTAGCTTGGGAGTCGTTAGCAGACAGGGATTCCTTTTGGGACGAGGATCCCTCTGACACTGACATCAGGTGGGAACTCCTCTCCTGACCAGGGGAGCACCCTATTGGCAGGGTCTCTCAATTTCCAGCTACCCGCTAACGTTCCCACTCGTTACTCCAATTTGGCTGAGGTTTTTAGTAAACACGCGCCACAACCTTGCCCTCTCATAGGCCCTACGACTGCACCATCAAACTCTACCCAGGCACGGTTCCTCCTAGGGGGGTCCCATAGAGCACGGCTATGAGGGATTATATCAAAGAGTCGCTGGCTAATGGGTTCATTAGGCCCTCCACTTTCCTGGCAGGGGAGGGGTTTTTCTTCGTCAAGAAAAAGGATGGAGGGCTAAGACCGTGCATTGATTACCGGTGTCTCAACAAGATAACCATAAAAAACCGATACCCTCTTCCACTCATGAACTCCGCATTCGAGCGCTTGCAGGGGAATCGGTTTTCACTAAGCTGGACCTGCGCAACGCATACAATCTCGTTTGAATGCATGAGGGCGATAAGTGGAAGACCGCTTTTAGCACCCACAGCAGCCACTATGAGTATCTGGTGATGCCTTTCGGTCTCACTAGCGCCCCCTCTGTTTTTCAGGCGCTAGGGAACATTTTAATCTTCTCCTCGGACCTCACTTCTCACATCGAGCATGTTCGGCAGGTTCTTGAAGTGCTTCTCAAAGCTTCTCAAAGTTATTTGTGAAGGCGGGGAAAATATTACTTCAACCAGAAATCTGTTTCTTTTCTGGGGTTTATTGTGGAGGATGGTAGGGTTCAAATGACCCGATAAGGTCTCCGCCATTAAGAACTGGCCCACCCCGCTTTCTGTCAAACAGGTCCAACATTTTTAGGCTTCGCCAATTTCTACCGACGCTTTATTCATAATTTCAGCATGGTAGCTGCCCCCATCACGGCCCTTACCAAGAAGAGTACTTCCTCTTCACATTTTCAGTGGACCGCTAAGGCCGAGGCGGCTTTTGGTGAGCTTAAAAGAAGATTCAGCTCCGAGCCCATTCTGATAACTCCCAATCCCTCCCTCCCCTTTGTGGTAGAGGTGGATGCTTCAGAGCTCAGAGTAGGGGCCATTCTCTCCCAACATTCGCCGCTGTACTGCAAACTGTACCCTTGCGCTTATTTATCTTGTGCTTTGACACCTGCAGAGAGAAATTATGATGTAGGGGACCGGGAGCTGTTGGCGGTTAAGCTGGCATTAGAGGAGTAGCGCCACTGGCTGGAGGGAAGTGAACACCCCTTCACTGTGTGGACCGATCATAAGAACTTGGAATATGTCCAACAGGCTAGGAGGCGCATGAGCGTTATTCTTCACCCGCTTCAAGTTCTTAATTACCTACCGCCCTGGGTCGAAGAATATTAAGCCTGATTCACTCTCGCGCATTTATGATCGTGCTGATAGTGATTCGCTTCCTCAACCCATCGTGCCCGCCACGCAGATTGTCTCTCCAGTAATATGGGAGATCGAGGCAGCCATATTGAGGGCGTTGCGTTCGAATCCTTGTCCTGGTGGTGGCCCACCTCACTGTTTTTTTGTTCCTTCCCGGGTCATGTCCCGGGTTCTCCAGTGGGGCCACTCGTCCCAGCTGGCTGCTCATCCTGGTGTCCACCGCACCAAAAACGTTTAACTCTGTGCTTTTGGTGGCCGAAAATGGAGAGCGATGTGCGCAAATTTGTCGCTGCGTGCCCTGTCTGCGCTCGCAGTAAGGGTTCACGACTCCTGCCATCGGGCCTGTTACGTCCTTGCCCATTCCCAGCCGTCCTTGGAGCCATATCGCCCTCGAATTTGTTACCGGCTTGCCTCGACAGGTTCTCCAAGGCGGCTCACTTCATCACTCTCCCTAAACTGCCATCAGCACCTGAGACAGCTCAGGTTATGGTGGACAACGTTTTTAAGTTACACGGCCTTCCCCGAGATGTCGTGTCCAACCGTGGCCCGCAATTCGCAGCTAAATTCTGGCGCTCGTTTTGTGCCTTATTAGGGGCATCCGTCAGCCTGTCTTCCGGGTTTCACCCGGAGACCAATGGAGTATCAAACCTTGGAGAGCACCCTCCGGTGCCTGGCTGCGTCCAAACCCACATCTTGGAGCCGCCATCTCACCTGGGCAGAGTACGCTCATAACACCTTGCGTAACGCCTCCACGGGCCTCTCTCCTTTCGAGGCTCAGCTGGGGTATCAACCCCCTTTGTTCCCTGAGCTGGAGAGAGATATGAAGGTACCATCTGCGGGGTCTTTTGTGCAGATGTGCCAAGCGGTCCAGAGGCGGGTGCGTGCTTCGCTCTTGCGCGCCTCAGCTAAACAGAAGGCTGCTGCTGACAGGCGCTGTCGCCCGGCCCCCTCTTACCAAGTTGGTCAGCGAGTTTGGTTATCCATGCGACACTTGACCCTGCGCGTGGAGTCCCGTAAACTTGCGTCGCAGTTTGTGGGACCATTTAAGATAACTCGCAAAATCAACCCGCCTTCTGCTGCCACACTCTATGCGTATTCATCTCACCTTTCATGTCTCCCAGCTTAAACCGGTGTTGCTGAGCGCCCTCGCTCCTGCAGAGAAGCCCCCGCCTTATTGGGGGAGGTCCGGCCTATACTGTCCAGCGTATTTTAGCCAAGAGACGTGTGGGCAGAGGCCAGTTCTTAGTAGACTGGTTATGGTCCTGAGGAGCGCTGATGGGTCCCCTCCAGGAACATCTTGGACCCAACACTTATTCTCGACTTCCGTAGAAACAAGGCTGAGGGATCGCCTGGGGTCGTCCTTTAGAGGGGGGGTCCTGTCATGGTTTTTGGCAGCTTCCATCTATTTCTGCGGTCGTTATTTTCTTTGGCGGCGTCGAGGCACTTTATCGGATTTTCCGTCTTCCTTTCCGCAATTTTGATCTCGCCCAGCTATTATTACTCGCACCTGTTTTGCGTTACCTGCCAGCTATTTAAGCTCCGTGCTTCCTCCTTCCGGCACTTCTGTATTGTATTTGTTTGCTATTCAGAGCCGGTAAGGTATAGAACTAGGCGCTTAAGGAGACCACTTTGCCCCATATGCCTTTGGGGTAATGCGGGACTTGCCTTTTGTGCAATTCGTTTTTAGGAACTTTTTGTTCTCTTGCACTTTCGGTCTTTGGCTGTGGTTTTCCTTTCTCTGTCTGCTTTCGTATTGAAAGTGAGAGGTTTCCTTTCCTTATTTTTGTTTATTTTGTTTCTTATTGCCTCTTCATTTTTCCCTCTCGGTTTATTGAGAGGAGGAAGTGCGTCTTTCTATCTCGATTTATTCGCCCATTTCCCCACGGGTCGCTTTTATTTCTCCTCTCTCCAGTCTCCCTTATTTGTTACTCTCCTGTCGAGTGTGGGAGCTTCGTTTATTTTCTCGTTTTGTTTCCCTTTCCTATTAGCGGAGTTTCTCCGTCTTGTGGTTCCTATTCATGGGAACTTTCCACTTTCCTATAGCCACGTTTGGTCCTCCGCACTGCACACGCCCCCCCTCGCAAAATGAGACCCTTCATCCTCCACAGCGGCACTCAATGTACCCTGTCATGCTTTTTCAACGGCAGCCTACAAGCGGGTGACTGTTGCGTGTGAAGAAGAGTTTTTCCCAGAGCTCAAAAAGGAGCGAAGCCACCCCTTTTCCCTGTCTCGAGCTCCTGGATGCAGAGGGGAGAATTCAAATGGACCCCAAGAAGGTCTCAGCGGTCATGAATTGGCCTACCCCAGAGTCTGTTAAACAGGTGCAACGTTTTCTGGGGTTCGCTAATTTTTACAGGTGTTTTATACGTAATTTTAGCTCCGTGGTCGCACCTATTACTGCGTTGACTAAGAAAACGGCACCTTCTCGCTTTCAGTGGAATCCTAAAGCTGAGGATTCTGAGGCTTTCACTGAGTTTAAGAGGTTTAAAAGAGGTTTAGCTCAGAGCCCATTCTTGTCACTCCCAATCCTTCACTCCCATTTGTGGTGGAGGTCGATGCCTCTGAGCTCGGAGTGGGGGCGATACTGTCTCAGCGTTTTCCCCCAGGATCAGAAAATTCACCCATGCGCCTATTTCTCTCGGGGCCTTTCACTGGCCGAGATGAATTATGACGTCGGGGACCGGGAGCTTTTAGCTGTTAAATTGGCGCTTGAGGAATGGCGACATTGGTTAAAGGGAGCTGAGCATCCCTTTACAGTTTGGACAGAACATAAAATTTTTTAATACATTCAGGACGCCAAACGACACAATTCGCTGCAAGCCCGCTGGTCGCTTTTCTTTTCACGATTCAACTTTCTGTTGACTTATCGGCCAGGCTCAAAAAACACCAAGCCAGATGTACTTTCCCGGATTTATGACCAGTCCGATGGTGACCGTCCACCCGAGCCTATTGTTACCGCTGCTGAGATTTTGGCTCCAGTTACATGGACCATTGAGTCCTTTGTGCGAGGGGCACAACAACTGGAGCCATACCTGGGTGGTGGACCCCCTATCTTGCCTTTTAGTGCCTTCTAGAGTGCATGCCTAAGTATTGCAATGGGGGCATTTCTCCCGTCTTACGAGCCATCCTGGCGTCCACAGGACTAAGGATTTCCTGGCCAGGCGATTTTAGTTGTTAGAATTTGTTTCTGCCTGTTCGGTCTGTTCTCGCAATAAAGGGTCACGGCTCTCGCCATCCGGGCTCTTACGTCCTCTGCCTGTCCCGAGTCGTCCTTGGAGCCACATCGCCTTAGATTTTGGGACCGGTCTGCCCTCATCAGAAGATCACATGGTTATCCTAATTGTAGTTGATAGGTTCTCTAAGGCGACCCATTGTATTCCTCTACCGTCTGCCCCAGAAACTGCCCGGTTGGTGGTCGACTATGTGTTCAGAATTCATGGTCTGCCTCAGGACGTGATGTCGGATTGTGGTCCCCAGTTTGTTGCCCGGTTTTGGCGTTCCTTCTGCTCTCTTCTCTGGTTTTCATCCAGAGACTAATGGGCAGACGGAAGACACTAATAGACGGAACAGACCATGGAGATGTAAGGAAAAAAGGAACGTCTCTCGAATGTGATGAAAAATAAAAAGTTTATTTCCGATACCGACAGTGACAAAGCGCACGAATGACACTTAGGATTCAGCAGAGTCAGACTGAACCATGAACGTTTCAAATGACTGCTTCTTATCTGGTTTCCCAACTTTGATCCGGAGTGTTGAATACACATACTAGGAAGGATGTATGTGTAAGGACAGTTTTGTGTTTTGTGACACCTATCAATTAGGCTGTAGTGTATTGGCCGTCTTGCTGTGATTGAATTAGCACGTCTGTTGATTTGAGTAGTTCCTGATTTCCCACTCACGTTCGCTATGCTACCCTTGCACCAACAGTATTTGTAATAATGACAAGATCAAGGGAATGTGCGGCTAGCAGACATATTGGCCTCAGAGACAGACTTCTTACAGTCCCCCGTTTGATGCTTATGTGCAATAAAGCATCATGTACATAGTCTTCATCAGTGGCGGTGCTGTCCTGCCTTAGGTTGTTCTCCTATCACGCGGAGAATCTTACCCGTCATGGGAGCAACACCTCATTCCAGTGGTCTGACTCTGAGCGCTGCCTGGTAGTGCCTCTGCTTTTCCTGTGGATGTTATCACCACTACAACCTGGGTGCCATGCTGATAAATACTAGACTATAACAATAGTCAGCGAACGAGAGATTTGAGACCAGGTACTACCCGAGCCAAGGGGATTGCCTTTCAATGTCATTTGAAAATATAAGTTTTTGTCGCTTTAGGACAGAACACATACAAGAAATCATAACACCTTGAATCAAAATCAATAATAAACAGATGCATACAGCAGCTTTAAATGTCAATTCCCACAATGTACCTGAGTAGGCTAGGTCTACATCTCCATCATGCATTTGATTGATGAGAGTATCATCCTTACCCTGGAGCCCCTGTTGTACTTTGATTATATGATTGTCTTTTCTTTGCATTAGAGCCATTAACATGCTGTAATGGTTTTAAATGCTTTCCTGGCCCTGTCAGCAAGGATTGACAGTGCAGATGTAATGGTGTGTACATTTCCTACTGTGTCCTGTTCCTCCTTTAGGCTCTCTTGTAAGAAATCATCAGTCTGTAGGACTTGAGTGGCAATCAACTCTTTCAGTTTTAGTTAGTTTCTTTTCATTTGTAGGGTATCCATCCAATTTGAAATACCTAATCCGGTTCCCGTAGCTCCTAGAACACCATCCAGGAACCCGAGCAGCTTTCGTCCGGTAGGTGTGGGGGTTGGGCTGTCACTCTGGAAGTCGGCAGCCACCATGTTGTGGTATTTTAGGAATGCTGTTGTCATGAGGTCCTTGTACATCTGGGTCACACTCTCCCCCTTGCAGTGCTCGTCCAGATCTGGAGACCATGCTGTCAAGTTCACCAGGACTGGAATATGGACCCACTGGACATTGTTGATGAGGGCGCCCTGGTGTGGTCTTGCAATTACCCCAGACAGAGGTGCTGGGCGCTGCTCTGGGCACTATTGTGTCATCGCCATCACCAGTAGCATTATTGTCCAGATGACCTCCCACATATTTATGTTGGATTTCTGTAATAAAAGAAGAAGAGAAACAAAAATAGTTATAACCCCCCCCCCCCCCCTCCTTTTTTTTTTTTTTTTAAATACATGGCATGACATTTTATTGTCGTACATCTATTGGTTCAATACTGGTTACTGCAGAGACAGGCTCTGTGTATGGAGCTTCTGTATAAACAATGCCATCTATCGCAGCCCTTTTTGCCAGTTCATCAACTATTTGATTAGAATCACCATGTTTTGAGAGTCCTTTCTTTTGATGTGCCTTTACTTTGAGTAGAGCATATCTGTGTTTACTGGAACTCGCAGCTGACCATAGAGATTGTATTGGTCCGACATGAGTTAGGGGCTGTCCATCGGCATTTGTGAACCCCCTTTTTTTCCAAATTGGTAAGTATTCTGTTAGGGAATTAACTACAAAAGCTGAATCTGAGTAAATGTTTGGTGCACAATCAGGGAAAATCATGAGTGCTTGTAGAACAGACACAATTTCAGCTTTCTGTGCTGAAAAATGTGGTGGGCATTGATACAAGTAATCAGCTTGTTCTGAGTGAATGGCAAAACCTGTTCTGTATTGACCCTCCAGCCAATAACGAGACCCATCTACAAAAACATCAATTGCTCCCTCAATAGGTTTTACTTCAAAAAATCCATCTGTGCAAAGGACAGCTTCAGTTTCGCATGTATGTGGTATACCATCATACAAAAGTCACTTTTGATCCTTCGAGCCTCCCTCTCTCTCGGGCGCAGCTCCAGGCTGGATCCCTTTCCACTGAGTTCCTTCCACCCGACTCCTCTGAGTGAAGGACCCTCAGCCTCTTTACTTCCCAGGCGTCTCCTTTTCAGAAACCCTGATCACAGAAAGCACTGCTCGCTTACTAACGCATTCGGTTTCAGCTTACAGTGGCCTGACTGTACATTGAACAGAGCGCGGCGGCCATGTGCTCCACTACAGGGACGCCACTCATGGTCTTACTGCTCTCTGCGACCCGACCGGCCGGTGACCCAGTCGATAGCGATCCCCAGCCCAGCGCCTAAACACCGAGCCCCGTAGTGGTAACCAGCCACCCGGTTGGGAACCGATGGTCTGATCCCTATCCCACCTTGCTATGGGTATAGAAACTTTGACCGTTTTCACCAGCCTTGCCTGTTCACAGAGGTCGTCTCTTACGCCCCTCTGCTAGGTGTGGACTGTCATCCACGTACCACGCAGTGCCTGCATACTTACATGCGGACAACTACGCTGACTAGACGGTACCACGGCAGTATGTCAATTCATACTTCATCAGACACGGGGGCCTTCAGTCTTCTCCCCTGCACTATATTACATTTTTAACGTGCCCTCGGAACTTTGCAATTCCACCGCCGCCTGTTCCGCACTAGGTTCGGGGTGCCTAATCCCCTGCCTAATGCGGGGTAACATTTTCAAGGGCTTGTATATGGTCTTTAGGTTTTTAGAGCCTAAGTCCAGTGTCCACCTAGCCAGTCTAGCATTGGACACTCCTTTTACCTTACCAGTTAACATCTGAAGGGGTGTGTGAGGAGTATGTAAGATCACTTCATTAAAACCATATATGTACTCAAAATGGGACATTGCCCAATGAACGGCAAGTAAATGACGTGTGCATGAGTCATAAGCCTTCTCAACAGGGGAGAGAACACGGGATGCATAAGCAATTGGACGTAATTTTTCCTGAACATCTTGTAATAAGACGGCTGATAACGCTTCTTCGGTAGCTGTCGCTTGTAAAGTGAAAGGCAGAGAACGATCTGGGTTTCGCAAAGCAGGGGCTTGAATTAAAGCATTCTTCAGTGTCTCAAACGCTGTTTGATGTTCCGGACCCCAGTCTAAAGAATCTTTTTTCTTTTTTGTTACCAGTCAGTAACCCATTCAGTGGTTTGCCTATGTCTGCAAAGCCTTCAATAAACTCGCGACAAAATCCCACAATCCCCAAGAATGACCGCAAAGCAGTAACAGACACCGGAACAAGTAGTCTCCTGATTATGTGTACTTTGTGTGGGTCAGGCGTGCGCCCCCCTTTACTTACTTTGATAACCAAGTATGTGACTTCCGATCTGAGAAGCTGTGCTTTTTTTTGGATTTAATTTAAGTCCTGCATTTTCAAGTAGGCCGAGTAATTCTGCCAGTAAGGTTATGTGTTCTTCTCTGGTAGCAGTCTGCAACAGCAAATCATCAACATACTGAATAAGGCATTCAGGTTTGGAGAAAGCTGTTAACACCTTGGCTAGACACTGATGGAAGAGTGTGGGTGAACTAGCAAAACCTTGAGGCAAAACATTCCATGTGTATTGTGTGTTTTTAAATTTGAATGCGAATTTGTACTGGCAGTCTGGATGCAGTGGTATTGACCAAAATCCATTAGAAATGTCTAATGCTGAATAATAATTTGCTTCTGGTATCAGGGATGCTAGTACATCTGGTGCTGAAGCTACTACTGGCGCACAGGTAGGCGTGCATTTATTAAGTTCTCTGTAATCAACACAAAGCCTCCAGGAATTGTCTGGTTTCCGAACTGGCCATATGGGAGCCATTGCTGGTGAGAGACAGGGTCGTATGACGTCCTGTTGCAAAAGGGACTCAATCATAGATTGAATGTAAGGGCTTGCTTCCTCTGGGTACTTATACTGGTGAAGTGGCGGAGGATCCCAACCTTGTATATTCACCTCCATGACTTCTATTCGCCCACAATCATGTTTATTTTTAGCGAAAACACCGCTATGTTTTGCTAACACTTCCTCCAAATCTACATCGTTAACTCTCAACAGTGTATGTAAGTCGTATTCCTCCGACTTCTTAATGGCATGCACTGCATGAACATCGGAAATCTCCACAAACTCATCTTTAGACTCAGTATTGCGCCAAATGCAATTGTTGCCATAATCTATAATGTAACCACGCTTTTTCGTGATGTCTGAACCTAAAATGTTACGCCCATCTCCTGTCGCACTAAGCCAAGCTTTGTCTTTAAACCTGTCTGCCAATTTCAAAGGTAAGGCTATCTGACTGAGAAGCCAGAGACATAGTACCATCAAAGCCTTCTATTGTGATAGTCCTGTTGCTGTGACTAGGGGTTGCATTAGAATGAATTATAGACAAAGAAGCACCACTATCCACTAACCAATTATCGCATCGGCCTCCAACAGCGATTGGCCTACCCAATCTATCACGTGACAAAGGTGCCACGTGCAGCACGGAGGCCTGACACCCCTATGCTGAGTGTGAAGTGGTATTGCTTTTTATCTTAGAATTACCTGCCTGCAAATCAACATTCTCTGCACTCAGTTTTGTTATTGCTGACTGTATACTACTGAGTGTTGGCTCAAACTTGAGTGATTAGGACTCTTACTGTGAAAAGATGTGTCCTTCCTTTCCACACGTATAACAAACAAACTTTCCATCAGAATTATAGGGAAATGGCCTCTCTCCTCTTTGCTGCTTAATGTCATCTGGCACATATCCTTCATTTCTCCATGATACAGTCTTATGTGGCCTTCCTCCAACTGCAGCTACCAGATTTTTCTTCTTATTTGCCAACCTGTTGTCTTTGGAGTTGTAAAGTTGAGTCATTTTTGTTACAATTTCTGTGTATGGGGTATTGGAGTCTATGTGAAGTGTTAAGGCCTCTCAAGTGTATGTGTCACTCTGTGCAATCAATGTAGACTTGAAAATAGGGTCTTGTTGGGTTAATTGTGGCATACCACTATAATCAGAGAAAGCTTCCCATAATCTAGAAGCATATGCTGCTGGGTGTTCTCCCTGTTGCATTTCTACTTCCCTAATTCTTTCCCAATCTATCTCTCGAGTTCCCAGGACCTCTAGTAGTGCCTTCTTCCTGCTAGCTTTGTCTGCATCTTTGTTTTGTATATCAGTAGAAAGTGCTCTAGCTAAGGCATGTGGAAGGCATGCAATTAGTGTGACACAAGCATCAGCATCAGTAAGTCTGTGTAGATCTACCGCACGTTCTAGTGATGCAATGAATTCTAGCGGATCTCTCTTAGAAGGCTCAAAGTAACCAATGTTCTTGATGAGCGATTCAATGTCACCAGGTGAGAGTGGCCTAAGTGTCGTAGTTGTGCTTGTGTGTTCCCTCTGTCCCCCCTCCCCAGGCTGAATAGTAGTGGTTGAATGTACAGGGGCCATAGGAAACCTAACTATGCAATCCGAATAGTTATCCCAATTATCCCATTCAGGTTTCCCCCCAAAATAGTTGGTTTTATCCTCACTGTCTAATTCAGCCACTAATCCCTCAGGAAGGGGTACCCCTACTGCTGCTATGTGTCCTTGCATGATATCTACTGCTCTCTTGTATTTTTCTACATGGTCTGAATTACAAGCGTGAGTTCCAGGACATTCGTACATTTACTAATCAAGTAATCATACGCCGCTTGTGCGCGATTCAAGTCATTGACAGTTTTTTCTAGTGACAGTACATGATTCAGATTCTTGTCTTTCAGCTTGGCAACCTCCTGCCTCAGATTTATTTGAATATCTGTGTTAAGCGTTGCATTCGCTTTATAACTTGTAATAGTAACTGCATTCTCTGTGACTTGCTGTTGAAGAGTATGGTTTTCTATCTCTACAGCGTCTAATCTCTTTTTAGTCATTTTGTACGATGCCAGAATCGCTTGCAATGCTATAGCAATCTTCCCTTTTTTATTTAATTTGCCAACCTTTGGGTGGCTCTCAAATTGGGACACAGCCCATGTATACGGCTTCTCCTGTCTTTCAATGCCTTCTAGAATGTCAGATTTGCCGTGCTTGGCAATGTAACGAACCATAAAGCTCTCCATAGCTACAATCTAGGTTCCTTCTACTGATGTAAAGTAGCTAAATAAACAACCCGTTACACGTATAATTATGAAGTCGACCGACAACCAAATATAATAGTCTAGCCTTGTTACGGTATCCAACCAAACAATCTGTCAAATTATATAAGGTAAGCCTATATCAGGACAACCCAAATTATCCAGTTACTTTACAGTTGCTGTTCCAGTGCTTTGGACACAGCCAACTCAACTCTTCCAGTTACTTTAGGAATTATTCAATTACAACACCCAATTTAAGAATCTATGTCCCAGTACTTCGGAAACAATAAATTCTACAGACCAGTTACTTTAAGTCTATGTTATAACCGTTGCGTTATCTAGCTGCTTTAAGATAAATCACAACTACCCTGTTCCAGTACTTCGGACACAGGTCAAGGATTCCAGTTACTTTAGGAATAGCTACTTAGCATCAAGGTCCCAGTGCTTCGGGCACGCTTCATTCTAAAGACCAGTTGCTTTAGGCCTACTTGTATCTACAAGTTACAACAGTACCACACTCCTTCGGGTACGATCCAGTTACTCTTAATTCCAGTGCTTCGGAATTAAAACTCCTACTGCCAGTATGAAATAATGGTGAAAATAGACAAACTGTCCTAGTCCTTAAAACTCCTTTCTAGGTTTTTTTAAATGAGGAGGTTCCCTAAAATACAAAGCAACAGCATGAAATAAGAAACCACAGTTCTTACCTTAGTGTCCCCTGTTTTTTTCGGAATTCCTCGCTGGGTGGCTCGCCAGTTGTAAGGAAAAAAGGAACGTCTCTCGAACGTGATGAAAAATAAAAAGTTTATTTCCGATACCGACAGTGACAAAGCGCACGAATGACACTTAGGATTCAGCAGAGTCAGACTGAACCACGAACGTTTCAAATGACTGCTTCTTATCTGGTTTCCCAACTTTGATCCGGAGTGTTGAATACACATACTAGGAAGGATGTAGACAGTCTTGTGTTTTGTGACACCTATCAATTAGGCCGTAGTGTATTGGCCGTCTTGCTGTGATTGAATTAGCACGTCTGTTGATTTGAGTAGTTCCTGATTTCCCACTCACGTTCGCTATGCTACCCTTGCACCAACAGTATTTGTAATAATGACAAGATCAAGGGAATGTGTGGCTAGCAGACATATTGGCCTCAGAGACAGACTTCTTACATAGAGCACTCTCCGCTATCTGGCATCATCCAACCCTACTACGTGGAGTCAACACCTCGCTTGGGCAGAGTACACGCACAACACCCTGCGTAACACGTGCACGGGTCTCTCTCCATTCAAGGCTCAGTTCGGTTATCAGCCCCCTCTGTTCCCGGAACTGGAGAGAAGCATAGGGGTGCCATCCGCCAAGTTCTTTATTCAACGGTGTCAGGCCACTTGGAGAAAAGTCTGTGCTTCCCTTCTGCGCTCCTCTGCTAATCAGAAAAGACTCGCCGACAGGCGTCGCCGTCCTGTGCCTTCCTATCGGGTGGGTCAACGGGTGTGGCTTTCCACACGGGACCTCCCATTACGGGTCAAATCTCGGAAGCTTGCTCCTTATTTTGTGAGGCCCTTTAAGATCATCCGTAAGATCAACCCTGTCACGGTTCGCCTACAGTTCCCTCGTTCCATGAGGGTTCACCCTATGTTTCATGTCTCCCGTTTAAAGCCGGTTCTCATAAGCACGTTGGCTCCAGTGGATGATTCTCCACCTTGGCCTCGGCTGATTGAGGGTCAGCCTGCGTATACGGTGCGTCGCATTCTGGCTAGTAGACAGCAGAGGTGTACAGTATCTTGTTGATTGGGAGGGCTATGGCCCGGAGGAGCGCTGTTGGGACCCTTCTAGGGATATTCTAGATCCTGAGCTCATTTATTAATTCTGCAGGCGTGGTTCTGAAGGATCCATTTTTTGTAATTTTTTTTCCTCTAGGACCATTTAGTTTTAATCGGTTTCAGTTGCGTTTCTCTATTTAAGCAGCCTACTACCACTGTGCCAGTGCTTCTGTGTAAACTCTGGTTATGCTCTAGCCGGTAATTTCGGTATAGAAACTCTTTAGTTTGACTACTAACCTTTTTTGCCTTTTATCGCATAAAATAAGTTGCTCTAAATATAACTGAGCCTTAAAGGATTATTTTCCTAAGGTTTTTCTTTAATCATTTACTTAGTGGTTTCTTTCCTTGGTTTTCTTGGCTGTGCTACATACATCAAGCTATGACTTAGCCTATATTTGCCAATAGTTCATGAGTATGTAGCTGTGCTCAGGTATTCAGAGAAATGCGAAGTTTGAACATATTTACATTTAGGCATTTAGCAGATGATCTTATCCAGGGTAACTTACACAGCTTACATTATTTACATACAATCCATTCATACAACTGGATATTTACGGAAGTGTCACAGGTTTTCAGCCGTCTTTTATTTCTGTGGTCGTGCCCCCTCGGAGAGGCTAGAGGGCGCCCTTGCTTTATTTTTCCATCCTCCGCGCCAGGTCTTCGCTCTGACATTTGCTAACTCTCTGCACCTGCCCTTGTTACCAGTCAACCATATAAAACCTGTGTTGCCCTTTGTTCTGTGCTCAGTTGTTGTCTTGCGACCAACTTAGCTGGTAAAGGTATAGGACTTGGGACACTGCTTCTTCTTGTTGTTACAAATAAGCAAAGCAGGAGATACCATTAGGAATTTTAGTTAGGTTTAGATCTTAGGATCTCTTTTCCTTTCATTTGCTCTTTTCCTTCTGCCTTCTGTCTCCCTCCTTTGGAGAGGTACCTTTGTTTACCTCTCTTTTCTTTGCTTTCTTTGTTAAAAGTGAGAGCTTCTAGACTTCCTCTGTCGCGTTTGGGTCTCTGAAACCGCCCCCGTTATAGTACAACTGAGCCAGTATGGATGATCCAGTGACACCACAGGGAGTCCAGGAAGCGCTGGTCAGTCAGGGCGCTACAGGGGGCACTGCTGATGAATGCTATCAACCCCCCCCCCCCCCCCTCCAGCCCACAAGCACCCATGAACCCTGCCCCCTTGCTACTCAGCCCCCAGGAGCCAAAGCTCCAATTACTGTCCCGCTATAGCAGGGAACCAGGGAGGTGCCAGGCCTTTCTTACCCAGTGCCTAATATTCTTCCAAGCCCAACCATCCTGATTCACCACTCAAGACACCCAGGTAGCTTTCATCCTGTCCCTGCTCAATGATAAAGCCCTTGCCTGGGCAGACCCTCTACTTCCGGCCAAAGCCCCTATCATGCGTGATCCCATTAAGTTAATGGATGAGATGCAGGTGGTTTTTGATCACGACGTCTCTGGTGAGGAAGCTGCCATAAAATTAACTCGGCTTCGCCAGGGCACCGACACGGTGGCAGCGTTTTCTATCACATTTCGAGCACTGGCGGGAGAGACAGGATGGCCTGATGGCCCACTTAAATCACTATTTCTCAATGAGTTATCCACTCCCATCTTTCATGTTTTTTGTAATTTGTGTATAGGCTTTTTGATTTTTATTATATATTGTTTATGCCATGCTCATAATAGGATATTATTCAGTTTATTTACCTATGACATTTGTCGGTCTTCTCTCTACCCTGTTAAAGAATATAATATTATGTATATGGAATCAATGACGAGATCCATTAGTCCCACACATGCACACCTTACTATGTGTAATTGATGGGAGGGTATTTATATACCTCCCGGTGCGTTGTCTGTATTTCTTTTTGACTCTGAAGAAGATGTCGTTGATGTCAAAACATCAGTCTCATTAAATAATTATTTGTTCTGAGCTCTGTGTGCTCCAGTCCTCCTTATCTCGGGTTAGTCCTAGCGAAGTGGTCCGGGTAAGGTATTCTTTCAGGGCTTTATTCTTCGCCAGGTTTAGGTTTTAAGTAATTTACCGACCAGGGTTGTGGGATGATGTGGGAGATTGAGGCGGCTGTACAGCAGGCGTTACGCTCCGACCCAGGTCCAGGCGGGGGTCCGCCTCACTGCCTGTTTGTTCCATCCTGATTACGCTCTCGGGTTCTCCAGTGGGGTCACGCCTCACAGCTGGCGGCTCATCCTGGCATCCACTGGACAAAGGAATTCATTTCCCGTCGCTTTTGGTGACCCAAACTCGAGAGTGATGTGCGGGAATTTGTTGCCGCTTGTGCAGTGTGTGCTTGCAACAACGGCTCGCGGCTCCCACCCTCGGGTGTCCTACGCCCTCTACCCGTGCCCAGCCATCCCTGGAGCCACATCACACTCAACATCATTACCGGCTTGCCACCTTCCCAGGGTAACACTGTTATCATGGTGGTGGTAGATAGATTTTCAAAGGCGGCCCACTTCATCGCACTAGCCAAACTGCCGTCAGCACCAGAGACAGTGCAGCTCATGGTGGACCACGTTTTTAGGGTTCACGGTCCCAATTTGCCGCAAAGTTCTGGTGCTCCTTCTGTGCCCTACTGGGGGCGTCTGTCAGCCTGTCTTCCGGTTTTCATCCGGAGACAAACGGACAGACAGAGTGCACAAACCAGACCATGGAGAGCGCTCTGCCTTGCCTACCCACCTCGAATCCCACGTCTTGGAGTCGCCATCTCGCCTGCGCAGAATACGCACACAACACCTTGCGCAACGCATCAACGGAGTTTTCACCGTTTGAGGCTCAGCTGGGATACCAACCTCCATTATTTTTGTCCACGGGGTCCTTTGTTCGGAGGTGCCGGTCTGTATGGAGGCGTGTGTGCGTCTTTCCTGCGTGCCACCTCTAAGCAGAAAATTGCGGCCGACAGACGTCGTCACCCAGCTCCTTCCTACAGGGCCAGGCAACAAGTTTGGCTCTCCATGCGAGATCTGCCCTTGCGTGTGGAATCCTGCAAACTGGCTCCTCGGTTTGTGGGTCCATTCAAGATCATCCGCAAAATTAATCCGTTCACAGTGTGCTTACAGCTTCCACGCTCTATGCGCATCCATCCCACTTTTCACGTCTCCCGCATAAAACCTGTGCTGGTAAGCGCTCTCGCTGCTACCAACAAGTCGCCGCTGCCTCCCCAGTTTGTGGAGGGTGGTTGGGCTTACACCGTTCGGCGCATTTTGGCAAAGAGACAGGTGGGCAGAGGTGCCCAGTTTTTGGTTGACTGGGAGGGCTATGGCCCTGAGGAGCGCTGCTGGGTCCCCTCCAGGAACATCTTGGACCCAGCACTCATTAGGGATTTCCGCAGGAAGGCAGGTTTGCAGCCAGCTCATATTTTCACAATATTTTTGTAAGGGCCCCCAACTCCATTTGACCACTTTTCCAGGGTGTGGATGCACCGCACAGCGCTGACTGTGACTGGCCGACTACACATGGTTGGCTGTAGCATTGCCCATGGAGGGTCACGTGTAGTCAGAAGGGCTGTGTTTGAATCAGTACCCTTCCATACTATTGAGTAAGCTTGTTGAGTAGACAGGACAAGAAAGTAGTTAAGTAGGCAAAATTTTCTCTAAATGTAGTGTACTTAAAACCCCCGTATGATATACTTACTTCCATGGTTTTGCTGAGTACATTCGGGAGCATACTTCTCAAGAAGTACGCAAACATTTTGGTTGCATAAATATGACGCACAGTACACATTAAACAGCACACATCTGCCGGTACTCAGTATACAGTAGACAGGACACAGCGACCAGTGACCCCTGGAGGTCTAGAGGACACCTGCGGTCTGCCTGCCCCAGCCGTACATACAGCTTGCGCCTCTCAGTTCCACCCCAGCAATGATACAGTGATGATACTGAAAGACAGACATGTCATAATGGACAGATATTCTCTCATCACTCATTTTGCTCTTTCCCTGCTTCTCTCTAATTCTTCTGACAAACAGACTGACCACTAATTGCTAATGACCTCTCTTGATTTTTAACATCTTACTAACATTGTCTAAGAGCAGCGCACCCTAACTGTAGTTTATTTTCACCATCGGGAGATTTGGTGTGTTAAGAGTCCGGTGTCATTTGCTATACTGTGAAACACCTGGGTGAGGGTTGGGGTCCAACTACTGGTACTCTTGTGAAAAACCACAGCTGATATTTTCTCTCACATTTATACAACTTCAGCTGACATTAAACAGAACTGGTGAAACAGTCATAAAATTAAAAAAATGTAAAAACTTTTTACCATCTCAGGGTGCCAGTGGATCTCACGCAGTACCATGTGGAGGAGCCGTTGCCGTGGAGACTGGCAGCCCGGGTGTCTGCAACCTGCTGTCTATGAATTTAATGTGTTCTGCCTGCAAGGAGGGAGGGAAGGGGAGAGATTTTATTCTATAATTATCAAATTTCTAATTTATTGCTACTTTCATCTCAGCATGTTTATGTGTTAAACAATGTCATTATCACATATTATATATGTTATATGCCTCTGCAATACTGTTCTAGTTGTCCTACCAATTAAATTAATCACCTATAATTAATCAACAAACACCACTGAACTGAACAGAGAGAGAAAAAGAGAGAGAGGGAGAGCTCCAGTAAATTTCAAACTTAATCCCTTACTAATTGGCATCAGCTGATTTGTTTACATTTGTGTTTTTCCTTGCTTATCTGTCCGTTAAGTAATTAGTGCATTAAACTGAAAGAGTTGTTAAATTGTTCCAGGTCTGGTAAATATGAATTAGTTGAACAGCTAATTAATCTTAACTACATAAAAAACAATTGAGATCTCAAAAAAATATTCTTAATAATTATCTCACACCGACAGTGATTTAGCACAAGAATGCTCCATCTGACAGAGGATCAATTCTGCCCCCTGGTGGAAAAATCAACAACATACTTTTGATAAATCCAAGAGTTTTTACTTATAGGTGTTTGTTGTTGTAAGAGTGGATGCTCTTATCCAGATAAACTTACAGAATAATGCTTATAACAGAACTCTCTGAGGAACAGGACAGTTAGAGAGAACTCCTCTATAGCACAGCTAAAAGTGACACTGTACATAATTGGCATGATAAATATGGTCATGTTCAAGCATCAAACTGACATGAGTCAATGAAATGAGTGTCATTATAAACCAATATTCAGAACTGGCTGAAGCTGAACACACATCTTAAATAGGCAGGGAGAAAAAGAGAGAAAGAAAGAGATTATTATTATTATTATTATTATTATTATTATTATTATTGCTGTTCATTTCAGTTTTGGTACATACTGTATGTTAAACATTGATAGCCTGGTGCTATTGTCATACCTATCATGTCATGTTGCATATATGCTTTGGCAATACTACTTTGGAGTTACAATATTTGCTGTGTGCTGCTGAAACAGTCCCTTAACCCCTTGGCACAGATGGCAAATTTCACCTATTTAGGTGGTGCTCTGTTTAAGGCTTTATAACTCCAGGTGTGAGCATCACATAAACTTGGTAAATGGCTTAAATGAAACAAGACAGGTGTACCATTTACAATACAAACTTAGATTTGTTTATTTTCATAATTTAAGTCAAAATAAAGTGCCACAAATGCAAAGAAACTTTGGAAAAAAAAAAAAAAATTTGTTTTTCTTTAGTTTGCTGAGAGCTACATAAGTGAAATCGATAATATACACTGCCTGGCCAAAAAAAAAGTCACAGTTGCACCAGTCATGCATAGTGCCCACTGTACAAGCCTCTGGAGGCAGTGTTATGATCTGGGGTTGCTTCAATTGGTGAGGTCTAGGCTCAGCAACGTTATGCAGCAATAAAATGAAGTCAGCTGAGCACCTGAATGTACTGAATGACCAGGATATCCCATCAATGGGCATATTCCAGGACGACAATGCCAAGATTTATCGGGCTCAAATTGTGAAAGAGTGGTTCAGGGAGCATGAGGAATCATTTTCACACATTAATTAGCCACCAGAGTCCTGACCTTAACCCCACTGAAAGTCTTTGGGATGTGCTGGAGAAGACTTCCCGGAGTGGTTCGACTCTCCTGTCGTCAATACAAGATCTCGGCCAAAAATTAATGCAAGTCTGGACGGAAATAAATGTTGTGACGTTGCATAAGGTTGTCGAAACAATGCCATGACGAATGCGCGCCATAATCAAAGCTAAAGGTGGTCCAACAAAATATTACAGTGTGCGACTTTTTATTTGGCCGGGCAGCGTATATACATTTCCTGGATCATAAACTCCATGTCCACAAGTTTTGCTAAATCTGAGGATGATATGCAGAACTACTAAAGGTCTATGATGCAAAATATAGCAGTGTACCCTGTTGTCCATTAGTGTCTCCAAATCTATCCAAATGGCTAAATTGTGCACTGCTGTAAATAAAAAGAAAATTATGATATATTTAACTACAAATCAACAGTTTTGGCGCATAAAACTCACTTTTGCATAATTTTCAAGTGGGAATTACTATATTTTCATCAGTATAGGGGGGTAGATATCTATGGGTCCAAAACCCCTATGCAAAACATGTCATAAAATGAATAAAATTAGTTTTGTGCATTATAAAGCATATACATTTGCTCCTTCTGATGGCTTAAGGTAAAAAAACATTGATATCACAGTGTTACATACACCTAAATATGTTGCCTAATCATTCACTCTTGTACCTCAATAAAACATCAATAGTCCCTGTACTCTACAGGATGTATACCTTTGTCCTGGGATTGCATTTTTCTGTAGTTTTTAAATTTTTTTTAATTTTCCTATTCATAATGACTCTAAGGACATTTTTACCTTAATCTACCACATATCAGCGCACAGTAAATTGGAATGAGCATTTGTCATGCCCTAAGAGTATATACGCCATAGCCTGTATTATGTACGATAACATGAACATAAAATAGTATTCCACCATCTGCAAAATGCTGCCAAATGTTCTATCTTCAATGAACATCGGTAGAATACATCAAAAATACATTTAACGATTGCACTACAGTATGTGAAATGCACTCAAAATGCGAAAATAACAATAGGGCTATCAAACATATTGGAAAGACAGTGCTCGAGTGGAAACACGAACATACATATGTAGCCAGCGAGACCAACGGCATTTTAGACGCAAAAATACTTGCATATCGGAAAAGGGAAACTCCCCTCCCTAATGCGTATTCTATAGAGCTTGCGTAATACTAGACCGTTAAAACGAAAACTGCTGTTACACTGGGCTGTAGTAAATTGTTCAAAGCACCGAAAAAGACATGGCATATACCGTTGCTAAGGTTGTAATGTACTCTATTGGATAAAAAAGCCAACAATTAAACCAGAATGAACTGTAATGAATGAGACAGGCTTACAGGGCATGGGGGTATTACGCGTCGACGTTTCAGATAGTGTAATAGCGGTATAAAGTGTTGTATCTTTCTCAAACCGATTGTACCAGACAATAAATGACCACTGAATTTTGAAAGGAACATCATGATGTGTAAAATCAATGGTAGGATTGTATATTTATTTCATATTTAGTAGCATACATTGCTAGTAGAATACATGGTAGAATGAGACAGTACTTTCACAGTTGCATTTGAGTGAGCAGGGCTTTTCATGGCTTTTCTGGCATACGATCAGGCTATTGTTGGGTTTATCTCGTTGCTATGACGTTATTCTAATTTTATATGATGAATAAATATATTTATGAACTCAAACATAGATGCTATTGTCCACTATGTCACGCATGGGTAGGTATAGACTAGGTGGGGGGTTGCTTGTTAAATGGACTTGCTACGGGGAAATAGTGACACTTAGAAACTCCGTATTCGGAAGAAATCCTCACGAACCGTCTACCAATAAATTTAAAACACAGTGTTTGTGATTTCCACTAATAGTTTGGCTGCAGTAGCAACGAATGTCTCAGTTGAGCAAAAAGATTCCGCCGGCATCACCTTCTTCGCAAAGGGGTTAAAATCAGTCTTTGCTAAAGACTGTTGCGCATTCCTCAAATACTTAAACCATCAAAGGGAACTTCACCTTTGAGTACGTCAGTACCCATAAATGCTAGCTACCAATGTCTAACACCTGCCAATGTTGTTGCCAAATGGCACTGATGCCAGGAGATATGATCAACTGAAGGGGAAAACTAAACAAGCCAGGTATTATTTAGGTTTGCCGTTAACTTTAAAAAGACTCAGGGCCATATGCCAAAAGCTGGAAGAATCGAAAGAAAGCTGAGTCAACATTCCCAGAATGTCTCATTTAGATTATGTTTGCGCAGCACACTGATATTAATAAAATGAGTGTGGGTGATCTGCGTGGGAGAGCTGGTGCTATGCGCTGTGTGGGTATGAAAAAGGGGGGCCAGGGGCAGTTGTTAAACAGTGATCGTCAGAATAAATTTTAGAGCAGGGCCATATAAATTTCAGGATTTCACACCAACTCCTGCTCTAAATAATTTTAAAATCAAATAAATAAATAAAAAAGACATTACTTAACGTTACTGCTGCAGACGTAGATGTAGGCTATGCTTGGTGAAAGCGCTTTTACTGTGGTCCGATATAAGAGTATAGAACCAATATTGGTGTACTACAGACTACAGCTGTTTAGAATTGTAAGGTAGATATGTTCACAGGGGAAACAGCAGAGAACAAGTACAGCATCACCACTTCTGCTCTGCTCTGATCAGTAAAATAGAGTGCAATAAATCAGATTAGATCATTACTGTCATTAGACAATGCACTTTACAATGTTTAGCATAAAATTGACAGATAAGAACATAAGATTTACATATACACCAAATTTCATAGCAGCATAGCAAGGATGTGAGCCTTATCTCCCATCTGCCAAACACCACAGCTTGCAGCTGAGGTTATGCTGTGAATTAAATGCTGTGAATTAAATTATGGCAGTTAGTATAAACGACCTGTCAGGTTCCCTGAAATGGGGGGGCTATGTATTACAAAGTGTCCCTCATATCAAGTGTCACACTTTGCTATTTACTTAAATAAAATTGTGCGAGAAGGCTCACACAGATATATAAATACTGGCTGGATTCAGAGATGGCCAACTTAAGCCATGTGCTTAAGTGCCTCTCCTACGCGGCAACCCAGGGAGCAAGTACAAGAATTAGAATATCATGCCCTGTGCCAGCAGCTAGAATACGGCGTAGATCAACTTGCGTAAAAGCCGCGCAGGAGAGGCATTTAAGCATGACTTAAGTTGGCCATGAGTCCCTATCTTACACCCGGCGCTAAGCGACACTAACCCAAATGCAATTGTCTTTGCTATCTTACACCCGGCACAGGGGTAAGGATCATTTTTGGCGTATTGCTATCTTGAACCAGCAGAAAGCCCTTGCACTAAAACTAGCACAAACCTGGTTTAAAGTCATGTCACAGTTGTTTGCATGTTATTTTAATGGTGCAGATCAGTGTTACACACACAGGGGCGTGCACAAGCATGACTAAAAATATCAAGATTACAATGTGAAATATTATTATGGTGTAGGCTATATCACAAAATGCATAATAATGAAAGGGTCCATAGGTCAAAGACCACATACCTGTCCCTCAGCGAAGGGGAATGCCACATTAAATTGCTTTCAGCCCACTCCATATAAACATCTAGACGATGTGCAATGGTACGTGTAAGGTTACATGTAGCTAGACTATTCGCAATTATCCTGGTTCAAGTTATGACATAAGCCCTATTCAGACGGGATAAGTTTTACAGGAGGAGGTGGGGTAATGTAATAATTACCGGAGGAGCTCCGCTATTTTAGTCCCGTCTGAATCTGCCATGTCCGTAACTTTTACGGACTGCACGCTCCCACGCCAGTAAAGATTCCGGAGTCTTTTACCTACTGTTAAATGTCCTGTAAAAAATTACCCCAGGTTGAAGCAATCCTGTGCGAATTGACATGGTAAAATTCTGTTATTTCCTGTGAGAAATTAGTTTTCCCCAGTCTTTTCTCCTGGTTTTTCACATAAGCACTCGAGGACGACTTTGGTTGTGCTCTCTTCGGTCCAAGTGTAAGCCACAACTATTGACCGACCTCTAAATTAATGTAACGTTACATTAAATAAGAAGACAGAGAGCAAAAAAAAATAAAACAGGCTCAAAAGTAGGCTACAGTGGCGCAACGTTTGTGGCAGCTTTACGTAAACTATTGTAGCCTAGCTATAGCCTTACATACATGTTATGGCCTAACACTGTTTTTTTCAAGCTAACGTTAATAAAGAGGTGTAATGCAGGATTCCTCACGCTTTTTGTGGACATGTTTTTGGCACCTGCATATTTTCAATTGCTCCCTGACAGCGATTTTCTACCAGAAGCAATCAGTTTGCAGTGAAGATAGGATGTGTAAAGTTGTATGACTCTTGGGGAACATTTTCGGTGTGACGACAACATGGAGTAGACACTCCCATCTCTTTAATTCTAGACCACGGGTGGGCAATTCCAGTCCTGGAGGGCCGGTGTGTATGCAGGTTTTTGTTCCCACCAATTACCCCAGCTAAATGAGCGAATTGGCTGTTGACACCAACACTCGTAGATTATATCACATTCAAATGTTTCATAGGGACACAAGAAGTCTTCGGCTGTCATTCATGCGCTTATTAAGAATTGTAGCTAAAATGTCAGATGGCGTAAATATTAGGGCTAATTAGGTAATTAAGGCCAGAAGTTGGCATGAAAACCAGAAACAGATACGGCCCTCGTTGCCCACCTGTTCTAGACGCTGATTACGAATAGGCCATTAACATTACAGATGTCCTGTGGTAACAGTTACTTTACAGACATTGTCCTGAAAACTTATCCCATCCGAATAGGGCTTTAGCCTATATTTGCCAATAGTTCCGGTAATCCTCCGGGGGGGACAATTTTCTGTTACAGGACAATGGCTATCCATTAAAACCTTTGCTGATAACACGTATATCAAGCCTAATGCACGTATTGTCATTTACACCTAATGCGTGAATTGTCATTCAATGGGAAACTCGCACACTGCAATAGACTGTCATGGTCTTGATGCCTTTTTCTCCCACGCGCTGCGTTTGGCTCCTCCTACCTCACACATCACGCCCCATTACATAGACGGACTTTTGAGTTCTGAAAATTAGCTTCAGATGTCATTACAATACAGCTATGTTCATCTAGGCCTACAGCCTGTAAGTAAATAGAATGGTTTTGACTGAAAAAAGTTCAAAACCTTGTCCAGTGAATATTGCATTTATAGTTTGTCAAATAGCCTATAAGCTACAGTCCCCAGGATTCGCTGTGCATAAGGTTTTTTCGATAGCCTATGGTTAAAAAACGGACATTCATTTATATTTCACCATTTTAACAGAATTTTAAACTTATTCTTCATCTTTCATATTTTTTAAATTACAGTGACCAGGTTTCCATACTCTCAGCTAATTAAAACCCTGCTGATTTCACCTATTATTCCATAACTGAACAAAATGATTTTAAGAACTAAGAGTCTAATTAGAAATGAAAACAAATTTGCAGCACATTACACAATTATTTCATTAATTAATTTCAATGCTATTCTCTGGATGTGCAGGAGCAGGAGCAGGTCTGTTTCACCTGCTGTAAATCGCACTTTTCACAGTCTTCCCGGGAAAGTGGACTTGTTTTAAATCATTAAGCTACCACAGGTTGGTCATATTTCCATAAGCAGGACATTATAAAACAAGAAAAAATATGCGTGAATCTATGGGTTCCCAATCTGACAGCTTTAGTGTAATTAGTGTCATCATTAAGGCAAAATAACTGTATTCATGTTATTAATCAATATTAGAATGCATGTAATGAACTTCGGATGAAGCTTGAACTTCGAGAACTCCATGAGAACAGCCTCATGGAATTGATGTTTGACAATGCTTCATTGTATAATAAAATTTAATTTGTTAAACAAGCAGGCTGATTTGGCATTTTCTAAGGTGAGACAGAAGCCATATTCTGGTAGCTTATTCTCAGCTGTTGCAGGTGCTTTTAACTAAATTTAACCGCATATATTTTCTAAAATAACAGCACTGCAGGGAATTACCGGGAACCTGTGCCGATGTTAAACCCTAATGTTAAAGATTATTATTGTGTATATCAAAACACGTCATAATGGTTAGTCCGAATAATATTGATCATACTATTGATCCATATAGCCTATTACTTGCTCGCACCATCATATAAGCAATCCGCCAAGGTGGAAAAGCAGGCTTTTAAAGGGAATGGGATATGACATTTTGGTTTATTGCATCCTACGGCAAGACACGCCTATAATTAATGAAGAGGCTAAGTTCAGCCCATTAGCACCTTGCGCCATACTTAGCGCTCAAATAATGCGCCGTCTAACTAGCAAAAGTGGACTTGGACATGCCCTAAATGCACTTACGCCTAGCGTTTTAGACGATGTGCCAAGATCGTCAAGATAGAGCCCCATTGTTGAATCTGGCCCTTAGTCTCTTCATTAATTATACGTGTGTCTTGGGCGTAACACACAATAAACCAATCAGAGTGTCATCTCCCATTCCCACCTGCATTTTAACCTTGGCAGATTGATAATATGATGGCAGATAGTAAGACTGTGAAAAGAGCGATTTACAGCTGGCGAAACAGACCTGCCTGTGCATGAAGTTAAAGCGCGCATGTAGAGAATATATGGCATTCAAATTCTCAGAATTAATTGTGTAACATGCTGCAAATTTGTTTTCATTCCTAATTGTTGCAAATTTTTATTTTCCTTAATTACACTTTTAGTTTTCTCTAAAAAAAATTAAAATTATGGAATAACAGGTGAAATCAACGGAGTTTTAATTGCTGAAAGTATGGGGTTAAGAAATCCGTTAAAATGGTGAAATTTACACCTTTTTTTTTACAGTATCGAAAAAACTTTATGCACAGCGAATCCCCGGGACCGTAGCCTAGACTATTTGAAAAACATTAAATGAAACATTCACTGGACAAATTTTTCAAATTTTTTCAGTCAAAACCATTCCATTTTCTTACAGGCTGTAGATGAAGAGAGCTGTATTGTAATGTTCCACCTGTCTATGATGGTTTGAGGCTTGTTTGATACCTCAGACCCTTGATGACTTACAGCTATTTTACCAATCATGTATTCCATACTGTTCCAGCATAATTTACAGCTAAATCTAGTCCCACCCCCCAATTCCCATAGAGATTCATTCAAATGCAGAGACGTTATAGTATCACTTGTAAGAGTACCAGAAAATAAGATATCAAGAGTCTTTTGATGTTGTTGGGTCACAAACATCAGGCAGTCATGGCATGCAAAGGATATGTGACCAAATATTAAAAATTTAAAGGCACAGTCAACTTAGTGTATGTAAACTTCTGACCCACTGGACTTGTGATATAGTGAATTAAAAGTGAAATAATCTGTCCGTAAACAATTGTTGGAGAAATTACTTGTGTCATGCACAAAGTAGATGTCCAACTGAACACTGTAGTTTGCTAACATGAAATCTGTGGAGTGGTTAAAAATTAGTTTTAATCACTTCAACCTAAGTGTATGTAAACTTCCGACTTCAACTGTAGCATCGTAAGTCGCCTGGATGTTGATGGAGTGGGCTCCCTTACATTTCACATACAGTGCCCTCCGCTATTATTGGCACCCCTGGTAAAGATGAGTAAAAAGGGTTAAGTTTGTCATATTTTATAGAGCGAGCATGAGTCACATATGGTTCTGTTTCTGATGTTTGTTGTATTGAAATAATGGCAATGGCAATTCAACACTGTATTCTTGTGTATTTAATGCATATCAGTAGACCCACAGGTGACCTGTAACATATGCATTTAAGTGAACATGCAGTAGGATACATACAGTATATTATGCATATCATATTTTTTGATGTGAATCATACTGTTGGTATGAATTGTAGAAATTGTAAGAAATAACATACTAATTATTTTGTTCTAGGAAATTACTATGATATAAACTGTGTATCAAACAGGTGTATCAAAACTAATTTGAATCCAAAAAAAACATAACAGTATTGTTTTACTTTCTACTCGAAGAATTATATGTTTATTATAACAATGCTTTTGACTCTGGGTTATATGTGTACCAATACTGTGCGTATTTCTGTGTACATGTGTGTGATTTTGAGTGTGTGACTGTGTGCTTGTGTGTGTGTGTATGGGGGGGGGGGGGGGGGGGGGAGTGTGGGTGAGACAGAAATGATAGGAGAAGATGAGGATGGAGTGTACTTCAAAGGGAAGTAGACCAGATTCAAACCTTTGGAGGCAGTGGCGTTAACCAGTGGACCACCATTGGACGCCATAAGTATGATTCTTGGCATTAATTAGATATGAAATCAAACATATAGACATGTTATTACATTAATCATCAAAAAAGTTGTAACCCCGGGCAATGTAATAACCACCTGTTAATGTAATAAGTTATTTAGGTCAGTTATTTATGTAGATATCGAAAACATATTTCATTGCATATAAAAACTGTCTGGGACAATGAAATACGTGTAACGTTCCGTTCCCTTCCTGTCCTTTTTCCATGTTTTCCCCTTTTCCTTCCGTGTCATGTTGGATTCCCTTGTCCGTGTTTTCCCCTCTGCTGCAGGCTGGGCGTTTCCCCTCTGTTTCGCTCTCTTGATTTCCCACTTTAGTTTCCGCCTATCGCCTTCTCCGCTCGTTGCATACATTCATTACATTACATTACATTACATTTATTTAGCAGACGCTTTTATCCAAAGCGACGTACAGTAAGTGTTTTTTCTTTGTGCAAAGCATTAAAATCCTGCTCAGTACTTCAACTTGACCAATCCAGGGCCCCTTTCCACCTTGGTGGTGTTAGAGGTGAGTTTCCCCCTCATCATTGTAAAGCGCTTTGAGTATCTAGAAAGGCGCTATATAAATGCCATGCATTATTATTATTATTATTATTGTGCCAGAGGTTCCCTAACTAGGGTTCACAAACTACTTCCTGTAGGTCCTCAGTAAAATGGGTACTATACTATTGGTACTTCCCCTTTATAAGACTATCGGGTTTATGTATCATAGGTTACACATTTATCATTTCTGATTAAATAAACACAGTTTAAAAAAGAAGGGTTTATTTTTTATGAAGTATATGTCTGTTTTCCACTATATATGACATCCTGTTTTAAATATATTTACATGTACTAATACATTACATTACATTACATTTATTTAGCAGACGCTTTTATCCAAAGCGACGTACAGTAAGTGCGTACAGAGACATCATCATCATTACAGAACAGACAAGGCAAGGCACATCCTTTGCATAATGTAGCAGCTATCCCTAGCAATGAACGTTGACTGTAGTTCACAGTAAGCTGTGGGCAAATCAGCAACACCACACTATCATTCCAAATACTATTATAAACTATACTATTCTAAACCATTCCAAATACTATTATAAACTATGCTATTATAAACCATTCCAAATACTATTATATACTATTATAAATCATTCCAAATACCATTATAAACTGCTATTATAAACCATTCCAAATACTATTATAAACTATAATAAACAGACAGAAAAACACAGGGAACAGGGAACTGATATTCCTAGGTGAGGATATCAGTCAAGGTGGAGTCTGAAGAGGTGTGTCTTCAGGCCTCGACGGAATGCAGGCAGGGTTGGAGTAGAACGTAGGGGAATGGGAAGTTCATTCCACCACTGAGGTGTTAATGTGGAAAAACTCCGCAGTCGGGACAAGCGAGAGCCTTTGACACGGAGGGGGGGAAGTGCCAGTCGCCCTGCTGTAGAAGAGCGAAGTGGTCGAGCAGGAACATAGTTCTGGATTAAGTCCTGCAGGTAGGCGGGGCCTGTCCTATTTGCTGCAGTGTAGGCCAGGGTCAGAACTTTGAACCTGATCCTGGCTGCAACTGGCAGCCAGTGGAGAGACCTCAGCAGGGGGGTTACGTGGGAAAATTTCGGGAGGTTGAACACAAGCCGGGCAGCTGCATTCTGGATGAGTTGAAGAGGCAGAATGGCGCAGGCCGGTAGGCTTGCGAGCAGGGAGTTGCAGTAGTCCAGGCGTGAGGTGACCATGGTCTGGACAAGAAGCTGGGTGGAGTAGGTGGTCAGGTACGGTCGAATCCTCCTGATGTTGTACAGGAGGAACCTGCAGGACCGTGCCGTCGCCCTGATGTGCTCTTTGAAGTCCAGCCGGTCGTCCAGGACCACCCCCAGGTTCCTTGCAGAGCGGGAGGCAGCCACCACGGTCCCATCAACGGTGATGGAGAGGTCATGTAGTGGGGAGGTCTTGTACGGCATGAAGAGGAGCTCTGTCTTGTCAAGGTTGAGCTTCAGGTGATGGGTAGCCATCCACATTCCTCACCTGTGTTATTAGCAATCACTCCCGGTTACTTTCCACACCTGTGCCTCATTGATTCCAATTTCACTGCCCTATTTAAACCCCCGTCTGGTTGCTAGTCGGGGCCAGTTCGTTAACTAACCTACCTTGTCTATGTCTTGTCACGCTTCTGGTCCGGAGTTTTTGCATTCCGCTGTGTTTAATCTGTTCACCTGTTCTGCGGTTGGTAGCTATCTTCCCGTAACATTCGCTGTTGCATGCTACTTACTTGTCTCCCTTCAAATCTCCAGACGCCGTGGTTCCAGCCTCCCTGTAGCAGTGTTTGTCTTCCCTTTATGTTGTGTGAGTGTGTTGCGGTACTCCCACCTCCAGCTCGGGCATAGATCCGCTGTCTAATCTGCCTGGCTATCTCTCGCTGTTGTTCCTGTCCGGCCGTAGCTACCTCCTGTACTTCGGTTACGGTTCCAGGATCCCTGGAGTTCAGCCGGCTCCGACGAGATCTACCCAAGCTACACCTCACCTCCCAGCTCCGTCGGGTTTTCGCCAGCTTACCCTGGCTGTCGACTTAACCTTCATTGAAACCTCCCAGTCGTTACCCTGTCTGTAGAACCCTGCTGCTAACCTCTGCTTTGTACCCTCTAACTCAAGTTGTTACCCGGTCCAGTTCCTGTTCAGTCCCGGAGTGAGATACTCCGCCAAAGTAAAGTCCAGTTTCGGCTTGGAACATTCGCGCCATTCCAGAACCTGCACCAGAGTGAATTCTCCCGGTCCAGTTCCAGTCCAGTCCCGGTGTATAGCCCACCATTCCGTTAAAGTCCAGTTCCGGCTTGGAACGTATTCCGTTCCAGCACCCGTTTCCTGAGTGGACCTCCCGGTCCAGTTCCAGTCCAGTTCCTGTCCAGTTCCGGCTTGGAACGTATTCCGTTCCAGCACCCGTTTCCTGAGTGGACCTCCCGGTCCAGTTCCAGTCCAGTTCCTGTCCTGGTCCAGTCCTGTTCCAGTCCAGTTCCTGTCCAGTTCCAGTCCAGTTCCTGTCCAGTTCCAGTCCAGTTCCAGTCCAGTCCCTGTTTCCAGTTCCGGCTTGGAACAGTAGGGCACTCCCTGCAGCTAGTCCGGCTTGGACTTCCAGCCCTGCACTCCTTTCGGTTCCGGCTTGGAACCCACCTTGTTTTCAAGTCCAGCTCCGGCTTGGAGCAGTCCGTGTAGGACTTTATTTATGTTCTGTGTATTAACCTTGTTTTCCTTTCTGTACAGCTTTGGGACTACCCCAACGCTTAATAAATATTCCTTTTATTTGAATCTGCCTCCTGGTCGTTGCACTTGGGTTCGTCCCGTATCAGGATCGTAACAGAACGAACTGGCCCAAAATATGGACCCAGCCGACCTAGAGCAGATTCGCCACGCCTTCTCCTGCCAAACCGCGGTCAGTGACGAACATGGCCGCCGTTTGGACGATGTGTTGGAGGTGCTGAGGGGGCTTTCGGAGCAGGTCGCCCAGCTATCGCTCCTCCTGCCTCTTCCTCGGATCCCAGTGGGTCCGACCCCCCCAACGCTCGAACAGCCTCCCGAGGTTTCGGCTCCTTCAAGCCGAGAACCCAGAGTTCAACACCCCGAGTTATACCACGGAGGTTTGGGGAGGTGCCGTGAATTCCTTATGAAGTGCGACATCGTCTTCCGCATGCAGCCCACCTCCTTCGCCTCCGACCCTTGCAAGATCGCTTTTGTGATGAGCAGCCTGGGAGGCAGTGCCCTGGAGTGGGCCACATCCGTGTGGGAGAGTCAATCTCCAGCCTGCTTCAACTTCGCCATCTTCACCTCCGAGATGCGACGCGTCTTCGACCACCCAGTCTGTGGTCGAGACGCAACCCAGTGCCTTCTTCAGGTTCGGCAGGGCAGACGCAGTGTGGCGGAGATGGCAATACAGTTCCGTACCCTCGCTGCTGAGGCGGGATGGAACGACACCGCACTTCAGGGGGCCTTTCGTCAGGCCCTTAGTGAAGAATTAAAGGACCAGCTAGCTACCCGAGAGGAGTCCGACTCTCTTGACAGCCTCATTAGCCTTGCCATTGCCTTGGATAACCGTCTCAGAACCCGGGTCCGAGAGAGAGGGAGGAATCCTTCACGAGTTCCATCCGCCACGTTTCACGATGGTCGTCAACCCTCCCCCGTCGAGGGGTTGAGGGTTCCATCCATTCCCTCCGAGGAGGAACCCATGCAGTTGGGTAAAATCACTGTGGACGCCGAGGAGCGTCAACGACGGTTCCAGACCAGATCCTGTTTTTATTGTGGCAAACCAGGCCACCAAATTGCTGCTTGTCCTGTTCGCCCAAGAAAGGGTGGCTCGCCAGTAAGACTGGACGTACTGACGAGTCCTATTATCCCCAACCATGCAGCCCAGAACCGCGTCGGATTCAAGGCCACTCTTCGTTGGAAGAGCAACACCGTGTCAACATATGCCCTTATCGACTCCGGGGCCGATGCCAATTTCATCGACATATCGTTTGTTGAGAGGTTCGGGATTCCCACCGAACCCTTATCTACCCCTATTACGGCTCTCGCACTGGACGGTAGGAGTCTGGGGTTAGTCACCCACTCCACCGTTCCCCTCCAACTAGGTGTATCAGATAATCATCGGGAAAAAAATCCAACTTCTCCTGATTCACTCCAAGCAATCCCCCATGGTTCTAGGTCAGACCTGGCTACGTCTCCATAACCCTCACATTGATTGGCGTTCCGGTCAAATCCTGGCTTGGAGCAGTCACTGTCTTGCCAACTGTCTCCGTTCTGCTCTACCCCCCTCGGGGGGCAATCTTAATGTTTCTACTCAATGTATACCTGATCTAACCAATGTCCCCTGTCAGTATCACGACCCGTCGCAGGTGTTTTGTGGATCATGTGCTGTGTCCAGCCCCCCCGTCCCGCCTCGTTCCAGCCCCCCCATCCTGCCACGTTCCAGCCCCCCCGTCCCGCCACGTTCCAGCCCTCCCGTCCTGTCCCGCCACGTTCCAGCCCTCCCGTCCTGTCCCGCCACGTTCCAGCCTTCCCGTCCTGTCCCGCCACGTTCCAGCACTCCCGTCCTGTCCCGCCACGTTCCTGCCCTCCCGTCCTGTCCCGCCACGTTCCAGCCCTCCCGTCCTGTCCCGCCACGTTCCAGCCCTCCCGTCCTGTCCCGCCACGTTCCAGCCCTCCCGTCCTGTCCCGCCACGTTCCAGCCCTCCCGTCCTGTCTCACCACGTTCCAGCCCTGTCCTGTCTCGCCACGTTCCAGCCCTCCTGTTCTGTCCCGCCATGTTCCAGCTCTCCTCCACCTGTTATGTCCTGGGTGTACGCCAAGAGGCGTCCATTGAGGGGGGGGGTACTGTAACGTTCCGTTCCCTTCCTGTCCTTTTTCCATGTTTTCCCCTTTTCCTTCCGTGTCATGTTGGATTCCCTTGTCTGTGTTTTCCCCTCTGCTGCAGGCTGGGCGTTTCCCCTCTGTTTCGCTCTCTTGATTTCCCACTTTAGTTTCCGCCTATCGCCTTCCCCGCTCGTTGCATACATTCCTCACCTGTGTTATTAGCAATCACTCCCGGTTACTTTCCACACCTGTGCCTCATTGATTCCAATTTCACTGCCCTATTTAAACCCCCGTCTGGTTGCTAGTCGGGGCCAGTTCGTTAACTAACCTACCTTGTCTATGTCTTGTCACGCTTCTGGTCCGGAGTTTTTGCATTCCGCTGTGTTTAATCTGTTCACCTGTTCTGCGGTTGGTAGCTATCTTCCCGTAACATTCGCTGTTGCATGCTACTTACTTGTCTCCCTTCAAATCTCCAGACGCTGTGGTTCCAGCCTCCCTGTAGCAGTGTTTGTCTTCCCTTTATGTTGTGTGAGTGTGTTGCGGTACTCCCACCTCCAGCTCGGGCATAGATCCGCTGTCTAATCTGCCTGGCTATCTCTCGCTGTTGTTCCTGTCCGGCCGTAGCTACCTCCTGTACTTCGGTTACGGTTCCAGGATCCCTGGAGTTCAGCCGGCTCCGACGAGATCTACCCAAGCTACACCTCACCTCCCAGCTCCGTCGGGTTTTCGCCAGCTTACCCTGGCTGTCGACTTAACCTTCATTGAAACCTCCCAGTCGTTACCCTGTCTGTAGAACCCTGCTGCTAACCTCTGCTTTGTACCCTCTAACTCAAGTTGTTACCCGGTCCAGTTCCTGTTCAGTCCCGGAGTGAGATACTCCGCCAAAGTAAAGTCCAGTTTCGGCTTGGAACATTCGCGCCGTTCCAGAACCTGCACCAGAGTGAATTCTCCCGGTCCAGTTCCAGTCCAGTCCCGGTGTATAGCCCACCATTCCGTTAAAGTCCAGTTCCGGCTTGGAACGTATTCCGTTCCAGCACCCGTTTCCTGAGTGGACCTCCCGGTCCAGTTCCAGTCCAGTTCCTGTCCAGTTCCGGCTTGGAACGTATTCCGTTCCAGCACCCGTTTCCTGAGTGGACCTCCCGGTCCAGTTCCAGTCCAGTTCCAGTCCAGTTCCTGTCCTGGTCCAGTCCTGTTCCAGTCCAGTTCCTGTCCAGTTCCAGTCCAGTTCCTGTCCAGTTCCAGTCCAGTTCCAGTCCAGTCCCTGTTTCCAGTTCCGGCTTGGAACAGTAGGGCACTCCCTGCAGCTAGTCCGGCTTGGACTTCCAGCCCTGCACTCCTTTCGGTTCCGGCTTGGAACCCACCTTGTTTTCAAGTCCAGCTCCGGCTTGGAGCAGTCCGTGTAGGACTTTATTTATGTTCTGTGTATTAACCTTGTTTTCCTTTCTGTACAGCTTTGGGACTACCCCAACGCTTAATAAATATTCCTTTTATTTGAATCTGCCTCCTGGTCGTTGCACTTGGGTTCGTCCCGTATCAGGATCGTAACAATACGTGCACTAAAACTTCAGAGAATCTCAGAAGGCGTTTAAACTACAATGTAATAAATTATTACATTAATCTTAATGTTAGGTTCCTGTAGGGGGGACTGGACTCAAACGCAAGACTCAGAGACAGCTCAGGGGAAAACTCCACCAGGGAAGACGAAACTAAACAAGGCAGGAACTAGGACGGGTCAGGAACATAGAGGGGTCTGTGACTAGGAGGAGTCTGTAACAAGGAGGTGTCTGTAGCCCGGAGGGGTCAGGAATTCAATTCAATTCAATTCAATTTTATTTGTATAGCGCTTTTTACAGAGAACTGTCACAAAGACGCTGCACAGGGAAACAGAAGGAAAATTGAGCAAAAAACCAGGCCTTAGCCCCCAACCAGCAAAATGAGGTAAAAAACTCCCCGGTAGGGGAGAAAAAAAACACTGAACAGTGGCGAGAAAAAACTCCCCAGTGGGAAGAAATCTCGGAAGGAACCTGGCTAGAGAGGGGGTGCCCATCCTTCGCTGGCCGGCCCGGTTTAGACTAAAGGTGGACTGAATGGTAATAGTCAATTCAATAATCAGTTCAATCATCAGTTCAAAGGGGGCGGGGTGATGCATCTGGGACTCCGGTTGCGTGAAGTCGGGAGGATAAACCAAAGGAGGGACGGGTCCGAAGCAGTCTGCAAACTCAGGGTGAGGGGCATAACTGGAGCAGTCTGCAAACTCAGGGTGAGAGGGGGACGGGCCGGAGTAATCTGCAGCTCAGGGTGAAAGAGGAAAAGAGAAGGTTAGCCCCCCACCCCCCCCCCCCGACATCCTTAACTATAGGATTGACTAAAGAGGTACGTTTTTAGCCTACTCTTAAAGACAGAAAGTGTGTCTGCAGCCCATACATACATGGGAAGATTATTCCATAAAAAAGGGGCTCTGTAAGAGAAGGCTCTGCCACCCATTGTAATTTTAGATATAATAGGAATTTTCAAATAGCCAGCATTTTGAGAGCGAAGTAATCTAGGAGGACAGTAAGGAATGAGTAAGTCACTCAGATATTCAGGGGCCAAGCCATTTAAAGCTTTAAACGCTAGAAGTAAAATCTTGTAGTCAATTCTGAATTTGACAGGCAGCCAATGAAGAGTTTTGAGCACCGGGCTGATATGCTCCCCATATGCAACCCTAGCAGCTGCATTCTGTACAAGTTGGAGGCGATTCAGGGCTGAGCCAGTGCAACCAGACAATAATGCATTGCAGTAATCTAGTCGAGAGGTTACAAAGGCATGAACCATTTTTTCAGCATCCTCCAGGGACAACGCCTTCCTTAATTTAGATATATTCCTCAGGTGGAAGAAGGCCATTCTTGTGATATTGTTAATATGGGGCTGAAAGGAGAGATCTGAATCAATAATTACACCAAGGTTTTTAACAACCTTGTTAGGGGAGACAGAGAAGCAATCTAAATTTAAGGGAAGCTGTAAGAATTTATCTCGAAGGGATTTGGGACCTAATACTAATATCTCAGTCTTATCTGAGTTCAATAAGAGGAATGAGGGCGGCACTCTGGCCGGGGGGGTCAGGAATGAGGGCGGCACTCTGGCCGTGGGGGTCAGGAACCAGGACGGCACTCTGGCCGTGGGGGTCAGGAACCAGGACGGCACTCTGGCCGTGGGGGTCAGGAACCAGGACGGCACTCTGGCCGTGGGGGTCAGGAACCAGGACGGCACTCTGGCCGTGGGGGTCAGGAACCAGGACGGCACTCTGGCCGTGGGGGTCAGGAACCAGGACGGCACTCTGGCCGTGGGGGTCAGGAAAAAGGACGGCACTCTGGCCGTGGGGACAGGAACGAGTGCGGGGTTCCCGCGGATAGCGCAGGGGCCCGCGGTCAGGGCCAAGCGCTCAGCCTAGGGTACAGGCGCTCAGCCTGGGGTTCAGGAACTCAGCCTGGAGGGTGAAGAGGGAGCCAGGGGAGAACAAGGGAGCGTGCAGGGAACGAGGGAGCCTGGAGGGAAGAGCAGGACTAGGAGGAACTAAAGACTAAACTGTGAACAAGACATGACTATGAGGTACATAATGAGAGGGTACATAACAAGACGGAACATGGCAAGACCACAAACGGGAAACCCAGCTCACAAGCAACACAAGATGGTCCGGCCCCGAACAAAGTGACGGGGCAGACTATATACACCACAAGACGAGGACAAAACGAGCAACAGGTGGGGGAAGGCTAACGAAGACACGAGAGGAAAACACAATGCAGGTGTGGGGAGTGCAAGACACAAGTTGGAAGGTGAGAGGGAAAACACGGGGTGGACTGTGAGACAAAAGGAAAACCCGGGACGGAACCCGGGGACCTCACACTTAACCTACAAAGGTTATTACGTTAACCATTCAAGGACTGAATTTGTCATCTGCTTTGGGAAAGCTAAAATAGAGTCCCCAAGATCTAATTTGAGAGTGAGGCTTTTGAACCCCAATATTTGGCAGAGCTGTCAACCGCCTTTTAAATGATTTTTTAGCCTTCATTTAACCAGGAACAATTTACTGATATTCAAATCTCTTGCAAGAGAGATATGACAAGACAGTGGCAGGACTTTACAATGTCAGAAAATCCAGACCATATGTGGACAATAAAAACTATACTGCTTGTGATCCTTATGTTTTTACAGTGCATATCTAAAAAGCAATCATATTTTATCATTATTCTTATTTTTTAAAATCTGATAATGACCCTGGACTGGAGCATGTTCGCTGAAAGCTGCCCTTCTCATCCCAGTTCTTGGCCTGGATACTGAAAAGAACATTGATTGTGATCTAAGATCTATGGATCATTTGGAGAGAATTTATGTGATTGGTTGAAGTCAGTAAGATGCTTTATTTTATTGATCCTTTGTTTAACCAGGAAATCTCATTGAGATATAAAAATATATATTTTAATGAGAGACCTGCATGGCCAAGGTTGCAGTAGTACATACATAAAGTAAAGGTTTATGGCATCAGTAATTTTTGGAAGCAGAGCCATATATGCCTTAAATGTCTGGCTTAATTCAACCAATCATATTTATTTGTAAACAAAGAGCTAAAGTCAAAGACAATAGGCCTTGGGATGTGATTCAGTCTTATATTGATGTGGCTTTAAAAGTGGAAATCCACGATAGCTCAGCGGTAATTCAAATTGAGAAAAAGGATAAATTTGCCATTATAATTACACACGCACACGCACACGCACACACACACACACACACACACACACACAGAGTCTGAAATATATCCTATTTTGTAGATGATGGGGTAAATCTATTGCTTCCAAGGCAGGGGGTTACCATGTGTGCTTATGTACACAAATAAACACACTTGTAACCGAGAACGCGTTTCCCTCCATCCACGCCAGCGCAGCCGTACCCTTGCCAACCTGCTACGCACCAGTGTTTGGCTTCAATGGTTTGATTGGTTTCTACGGTAACATGGCGGCCCCCGTCGTCACGGGCAACCCAGGAGCAGAATATTCTTGTGGGCGTTTCCACCAATCACACACCCGTGACGTCCCTTAGAGTTTTGAACTAGCCAGTGGAATGCCGAAGGAGAGTGTGTCCGGAAGAAAAGCTCGGAAAGGGCTCTCTGCCCCCGGGAATGATGCTAAATATTTTACATTTTAAGTAAAGAATTTGTTTCGAAAACTTGCCTTTTCGATTTCACATGGTAAGATGAGACCGTTTACCAGCTTTTGGTTTGACCGTTTAGTTAGGGAGAATATTTTTGCAAACCAGTTGCACGCCGACGACCAATTATTATGTGCCCTTGTAGCTAACTGTGTAGGCAGTAATCTAACAAGGACCGAAAGTAGGTAACAGGAAGTATAGGTAGTTATACTTATAGTTTAGTTAACTACTGGATAGATTACTCTCTATAATGATAACCAGTACATGTCTTCGGTTGATTTTCCATTTAACGTGTCAGTTGTATTGGATATCTAACTAACGTTACAGCGAACGTCAGGTAAATGCATGTTAACGTTTTTGTAAACAGCAATTAACAGTTTTCATTAGGTTGGTGGCTGACTGGCTAGGTCGCTAACTGTAGATTGGTAGCGGGGAGAACTCGCAGGTTGGTATTATATTCATTTAAATGTATTCTGAGGGCAGCATTGCATGTGATTGGTTGTCTCAGCCATCCAAGCAGCGAGAAGGTTACGGTAAGGTTTGCAATGCTGCCCTCAGAAGACATTTCAATAACTATAACACCAACCTGCGAGAACTCCCGTCCCCTGCATTTGGGAATGAGCCAATACGAAGGTTCGTTTTACACAGGAGTAATGCTGTGTAACATGACCGCAAATATGATACGCAAGCCGGCACTCTCTGGCAGCATACTTTACACGGTTTACTACTGTATTCCTACAGGATCTGGAGCGAATAATCAAATAATTCGTATATAAATTATCAATAATAAGACCTTCGATATCCATTCAATTAGTCTTTTTATCTATTTTGCAACTTTCGAAAAATTAGTCAAGGCAAAGCAAAACACAGACTAAAGTAGGGTATAAAACAAAAGTACGAAGTGGGAAAGCACGTGACATTTGTAGGTTAGAGGAGATTTGACATACTTTCCAAGTCTTCCTCTTTTCAGAGAATAACGATGAAGACGCAGTCCTCCTCACCGCCGATACACGTGCACGTGGCGGAGAGCACGCCTGTTCACGTGCACGTGAAGAAGGGACAGAAGAGCGGCTCGTCCAGGACGCCACAGGTCAGACAGACATGGCTTTCAACATGTCTGTAAAATTGCTGTTACCACAGAATAGTTCTGTGGCTGTTACGGACGGATGTAAAAACAGGGACTTATGTGTTTCTGGGTTTCATGCCAAACTTTGTGCTGACCTATATTCTCTGTGGAAGTACAGCGGCGGAGCGATACTTTACGTTACCTACGAATGTAGTGCCCACACTGGTCGACTACAACAACAAAGAGCAACAAGTTGCAATGGCCACATTCGCTCCGCAGCCGTACTTCCACAGAGAATATAGGTCAGCACAAAGTAAAGGATTCAACGATAGTTTGACTTCAAAAATGATGGTATAAACACTCAAAATAACCCAGATAGACTGTTGTCGTATTTTATTTGCTTTGGGTGCACTGTGGAGTGTTTAAGTGCGTTTGGTAGTGGATGCTACCGGTTACCTTAGAGTTGCGCTAGCATTAGCAACGTGTGTATGTCCAAAAGAAGGGACAGCATGGAATTAGCTGAAAATGGTTTCCATCAACCAACTACATCATGGGTAAGTCGTAATTGAGACATTATGTCCAAAATTCCAAACTATCCCTTTAATTATTTAATTAGTCGAATAATCAGTGATGTCGATGTGACATTTTAGCTACATTTATTGATAAACTCAGGAATAGCAGCTGATAACTGATTTATGTTTCTATGATCCAGTGCAACGCAAAAATTTTATTTTGATATGTTTCTACATACCCAGAGTGCTACTTATCTGTCCAGGTAGTTTCGCTGAGAACTCACTAGTTTTGTAGATATCCGCTGCAGCTCACCGTGATATCATCCTGATAGAACGGACCTCAGCGGGTCCAAAGTTTGGGGTGCTCAAAGAGCCTAAAATGTACATTCGAAAAAATCTATAGTAACATCTCTTTCAAAATATAATGACACGGTTACTTACTAACATCCACAGACCTTATTGTGCACATGTTTTTTCTCGAAAACTACTTTCTACTGAAATACGCCAAATGTGTATATCCGCGCAAAGTATCAACCAAAGCTTGGCAGTATTATGTCAACACAGTGCGCACCCTAGAATACTAGCATGCTTTGGTTGATACTTTGCACGGATATACACAGTTGGAGTAGCCTACTTCTGTAGAAAGTAATTTTCGGGGTAAAGACTTGCAGAACAAGGTCTGTGTGTGAGCAAGGGCGTCACTTTGTTTTGAAAAGTGGTGGGGACACTTTGTTCAGATTTAAAAAAACAAACAAACAAAAAAAAAAAAACATTCGGTGGACCCCCCCCCCCCCCCCGCGCACAATACACTAGTACCCTACTATCTGTTAGCAACAGAATCAGGATTTACACTGACAGGCTACAGCCTAATCACAACCTTCAGGACAATATCAACACCTGTAGGTATATTCATACAGGATTTACACTGACAGGCTACAGACTATTATCACAACCTTCAGGACAATATCAAACAACACCTGTATCTTCTATCATACAGGATTTACACCACATGATTTCAACAATATCAACGCAGCCTACAGTACTCAATGGCATAAGCACACACATACTGTCCCACTTCCACCAACAGTTCTATGATTCAGATTCTTCCATCAATCACACACACACACACACACACACACTCTCTCACACACACACACACACACACGCACACACAGTGATCAATTCATTCTGCGTATAGACCTATAGCAAATAATAATATATCTACCTGTATTTCCTATCATATAGGACTTCCACCATATCACACATCCTGGCATTGAGACGCAATGATACAATAGCCTAATGTTTTCCAAAAAACAACCAATGTACTTGTATAAAACACAACACCTTGGAGACAAGAACTAACGTAAGCCTACCTTATGCGATGAGAAAAGATTTCACCATATCGCTGGTCGTGTCTCCCCATAAAGCTGGATCTGTAACGTTGTTGAACCAGTCCACCTGCATTTATAATCCATACTTAGGTCCTGGTTGCGGGTTTTCAGGTTCAATGGAGTTGAGTTGAGGTGGGGCCATGTTAGCATCGTCCTCCTCGCCAGGCTCTTTGCTACTAACGTTAGTAGGGAGCCAACTTTTGAAAAAGCTTGAGATAAGTTACTCTTATAGGTATGTTTTTCCGAAGTAGCACGTCCTTCTATCCTTTTGTTTTTGGTTTTTCTTTAGCTGCTCCACCGTTTTTGATCCATGTTTGTTGAGCTAACTTTAATGTCTCTTCTGTTTTCCTTGGTAAACTTTCACACTGCCGCTATCCAATTCCCACGGTCATGTGACAAAATTGGCCATTTCAAAAAGTGGTGGGGACATGTCCCCAGCGTAAATGACACCTATGTTCGTGAGTAACCGTGTCATTACCCTCTTAAGATCCCATTATGTCAGAAATAGCTGTGTATGCCATGAAAATTAAATATTCCACATTCACATCCCTGGAATTTTAAGCAGTCAAATCAACTACAGCTTAAATTTACTAGAATGTCCAATGCGACAAATGATTCCTTTAGAAAGAGGTTACACCTTTTAATTGATTCAAATAGAATAACAGGTGCAATTGTTGTGGTTCTAACTGTTCGCCAGCTTGTCACAGAAACTTAACTCTTTGTGAAAAATTAATTAATGAGTTTGATGACAACAAATGAAAATGAGCAAAACATTATGTTTATTATTGCATTATGTTGGACATTACAGTTACATTTTACCAAATTATGCAAGAGAACAGTAAATCTCATTACAGCATTCTCCGATGGAATACTGACGTCATAGGGATATTTGGCCTACTCTTGTGCCCATGCGCGATGTGTCCTTTTGCAGAAGAGCATCCAGGAGGCAAAGATTAGGGGAGAGGCAGGGAATCTTCGGCCCACGGCTCAAGTGAAGATGCGCGTGCCCTGGATACCCCCCGGCAAGACTTCCACTCGCGATGCCCTGTACAAGTGGGAGGTAAGGGCAAATGACACCCTCTCATTCACATTTACAAAGGATTTTTGGTTTTGTTTCTTCTGTTCATTTGTCTTCATTATTCTGTAAAGTAAAAGGCTGTGGAAAAGGCACAAAGCTTGTGTGTACCTCAATAAGGCTTTTAAAAGAAACAACTAAGCAGCACATTTTATTGCACTGAACTGCATATCACAACATTTATCATTTCACAGTGAATGATATGTATTATGTAGTGTTACTATTTGTAATTCTTGTCTGAATGTTCTGTTGCCATATGTCATCGTACTTGCAGGCCGAGAATTGAATAATTTCTGGGGTTTTGCCACTTTGGCCTTGGCAAAGCCAAAATTTCACAGTGCACCAAGGACAAATCAAAAGGCATTCAGGCTAAAATCAAATCTGACATTACAGGCAAAAACCACATTACAAAAGCTCTTGGAAAGAGACGTTGCAGTCGACTTTTTCGAATGTGTTTTTTTTGCCCTTTGAGCGCCACCAACAATCGCTGCATTGAGGTTCATTGTATTGGAGTGAGCGGCAGCAAATATCTATAAATATCATCAAATCACAGAAACTATCTGGATGGATAGATAACACCCCGGGTGAGTGGGGAAATAGGTTCTAATGTGTTTTAGAGTGAACTGCCCCTTTAAAAACATTAAAGGGATAGTTTGGAATTTTGGACATAATGTCTCAATTATGATTTACCCATGATGTAGTTGATTGATGGAAACCATTGTCAGCTAATTCCATGCTGTCCCTTCTTTTGGACATACACACGTTGCTAATGCTAGCGCAACTCTAAGGTAACCGGTAGCATCCACTACCAAACGCACTTAAACACTCCACAGTGCACCCAAAGCAAATAAAATACGATGACAGTCTATCGGGGTTATTTGGGTGTTTATACCATCATTTTTGAAGTCAAACTATCATTGAATCCTTTACTTTGTGCTGACCTATATTCTCTGTGGAAGTAGGGCGACGGAGCGATACTTTACGTTACCTACGAATGTAGTGCCGGCACCGGTCGACTACAACAACAAAGAAGAGCAACAAGTTGCAATGGCCACGTTCGCTCCGCCTAAAGCCGCATCCACCCCCCCATCTCTGTTATGGCGTGTGAGCGATCCTTCTCAACGTTACGCAGACTGAAGACCTGGCTACGTAGCATAGGCGTCACCCCGCCCAGAAAGCCTTATCTGTGCCCCCAATGTTACATTGAAACTGGGCCGGACACTGGGGACTATCCTTCTCCACTTATCCCCCAAACTACAGAAATATTAAAGTGATGGTCAAGGAAAATCCGTAATATGCTTATAACCACGTTATTTATAGCTATTAAGGCATGTATTGAGCACCAATAAAGCGCAAGGAATAAATTCCATTGCAATCTCATTAAATTTCAGTCCATCTATATTTCTTTATTCCTGTATGCTGAAAAAAAGAGTCGAAATGGGTCCATGGTGACATAGACATGAAACCTCAACCAATACATGCTTTTATCTCATTACATAACTCCCCCATAGTTTGAGGCGAATAAAACCGTCCTGTCCCACTAAGAAGTCCTGTCTGAAGTCTGAACCAAACGCTCGTTTTGTTTGCCCTTGAGAATAGTTGTCTGCATTTGGATTTGGAATAATTAGCTAAAGTGTTTATTTTTTCCCGCTCTCCTTATCTCTATACCAATTTTATCCCTCTCCCAGTCTTTCACCTTTTTATCCATCCCTCCGTGGTGCTAGCTAGTGACATTAGTTTGCTCCTTGCACAGCTCAGCATGGAAACGAACTAATCACTCACGCGTCGTTTTTACTTGGTGCACTGCTCATTCGTCAGATAATAATCGAAAAGAATAGATGGTTAAGATTTTGCCAAATAAAGCCTTGGAAATGGTTTTGTTGTATGGTTCAGTGGCTGGTTACAGTAAAAATAAAAAATAATAAAAAAAACTACGAGAACCATGATCCACTGAAGTACTTAGTTGCCATGCATGTAATTTTCGTTAGATTAGCAACCAAAATGAATGAATGGGCCTTTAAATAAATTTTACTATTTAATGATTTGTGTGGAACATGCATTTGGTGAAACGTCGCCTTGCAATTTAGCTTGCTTTAAATAGACTAACGTTAGATCAAATGGCTTAGCGTTTTAGTTAACTTAACTTTGATTGCGAGCCTTCGTGTGATATTTATCTCTTGATAGCAGCCGAACTGTATTTTACTTTGAATTGATTGCATTAATTCCTCGCCGGGTTCAAACCTATTGTTCAAGGGTTGGATGACGTCAATGGCACTCGGGTTGAGGGCGTGGATTTAGACCACACCCCTACAATCCTGAGTTTTTTCAAGATTTTATTAGCTGACTTTGAGATGTATATTAATATACACTGCCTGGCCAAAAAAAAAGTCGCCGTTGCATCCGTCATACGTAGTGCCCACTTTATAAGCCTCTGGAGGCAGTGTTATGATCTGGGGTTGCTTCAATTGGTCAGGTCTAGGCTCAGCAACGTTATGCAGCAATAAAATGAAGTCAGCTGAGTACCTGAATGTACTGAATGACCAGGTCATCCCATCAATGGGCATTTCCCAGGACGACAATGCCAAGATTCACCAGGCTCAAATTGTGAAAGAGTGGTTCAGGGAGCATGAGGAATCATTATCACGCATGAATTCGCCACCAGAGTCCTGACCTTAACCCCATTGAAAGTCTTTGGGATGTGCTGGAGAAGACTTTACGGAGTGGTTCGACTCTCCCGTCGTCAATACAAGATCTCGGCCAAAAATGTATGTAACTCTGGACGGAAATAAATGTTGTGACGTTGCATAAGGTTGTCGAAAAAATGCCACAACGAATGTTCGCCATAATCAAAGCTAAAGGCGGTCCAACAAAATATGAGAGTGTGCGACTTTTTTTTTGGCCGGGCAGTGTACCTATTCACATTACAACTATTTGGTGGGTGTATAGTGGACACATCCCTCTGTTGTGGTTATTTGAAGTTTTTAGAGTCCCTTGACTATCACTTTAAAGACAAAATGTAGCTAGTCACTTTTACTTCCAGACTTTCACAACCAAACGTGAATGTGGCGTGAGAAAATAAAGAACTTACAGTAATGTCCAAGCTATTACGGAATGTATATTATATACCCTGGGTTCAACAAACATATCTGCTTCATAGTTACTCACTTTTAAAAATTTACAATTGCCTCCGAACATGACATACTTGTGCAGACAATGTATTGCAAACACTATTAATAATAATAATAATAATAATAATAATAATAATAATAATAATAATAATAATTATTATTATTATTATTATTATTAATAGGGATTCCCGGAGACCAAGCAGCATAAGCAGTATTTCTCAAACACAGAGACTGCAAAATGGTAGACAACTCAAGACAGGGTTGACCCAAAAAGCAAATATTTGTCTCTAATCAGGGCTTTTGTCATTGTTGATGGCATATAAACCCGATCCCGTAAGGGCTTGCATAAAAACATGTAGCCAATGGCACAGTTATGAATTGATTTTTTACATTACTGTAACAACGCGCTTTTAACCAGATTGTATTTTGTGTGTCAACTTTATTTTCTGTGTCTGACAAATGGATATTTGTTCCCATAGCCTACTGCGTAAATGTGACCTGCTGTAAATCTTTCTTTGGTAGGCCTTTCACGTCTTTTAAGTACAATAGTGAACAGTTACTGCTGTTAAATTTCTTAACCTTTGCAATAAAAATATGTTTGTTAATGTGAAAAGAACATTAAAAGAAGCATAGCATTTGACGAACATTAACCCCTTGGCGCAGGTGGCAAATTTCACCTATTTAAGGGGTGCTCTGTTTAAGGCTTTATAACTCCAAGTGTCAGCATCACATAAACTTGGTAAATGGGTTAAATGAAACAAGACAGGTGTACCATTTACAATACAAACTTCGTTTTTTTTTTTTTTCATAATTTAAGTCAAAATAAAGTGCCACAAATGCAAAGAAACTTTGGAAAAAATCTTTTTAAAAATCGTTTTTATTTTTTATTTTGCTGAGAGCTACATAAGTGAAATCGGTAATATATATACATTTCCTGGATCATAAACTCCATGTCCGCAAGTTTTGCAAAATCTGAGGATGATATGCAGAACTACAAAAGGTCTATGATGCAAAATATAGCAGTGTACCCTGTTGTCCATTAGTGTCTCCAAATCTATCCAAATGGCTAAATTGAATGATATATTTAACTACAAATCAAGTTTTGGCTCATAAAACTCACTTTTGCATAATTTTCAAGTGGGAATTACTATACTTTCATCAGTATAGGGGGGGTACATATCTATGGGTCCAAAACCCCTATGCAAAACATGTCATAAAATTAATAAAGTAGTTTTGTCCATTACAAAGCATATACATTTGTTCCTTCTGATGGCTTAAGATAAAAACATTGATATCACAGTGTTACATACACCTAAATATGTTACCTAATCATTCACTCTTGTACCTCAATAAAACATCACTTGTCCCTGTACTCTACAGTATGTATACTTTTGTCCTGGGATTGCATTTTTCTGTTGTTTTAAAAAAAAAATTATGTTACTATTCATAATGACTCTAAGGAAAATTTTTCCATTAATCTACCACATATCAGCACACAGTAAATTGGAATGAGCATTTGCCATGCCATAAGTGACAAGTATATACACCATAGCCTATATTATGTACGATAACATGAAAATAAAATAGTATTCCACCATCTGCAAAATGCTGCCAAATGTTCTATCTTCAATGAAAATCAGTAGCCTACATCAAAAATAAAATTAACGATTGCACTACAGTATGTGAAATGCACTCAAAATGCAAAAATAACAATAGGCCTATCAAACATATTGGAAAGAGATTGCTCGAGTGGAAAAACGAACGTAGCCAGCGAGACCAACAGCATTTTAGACACAAAAATACTTACATATCGATAAAGGGGAACTCCCCTCCCTAATGTGTTATTTATAGAGCTTGCGTAATATGAGACCGTTAAAACGAAAACTGCAGTTACGCTGGGCTGTAGTAAATTGTTCAAAGAACCCCAGAGGACATTTCATATACCGTTTCTAAGGGTATAATGTACTCCATTAGATATAAGAGCTGACAATTAGACCAGAATTAACTGTAATGAATGAGACAGGCTTGCAGGGCATGGGGGGGGGGGGGTATTACGAGTCGACATTTCAGATAGTGTAATAGCGGTATAAAGTGGTGTACATTTCTCAAACCGATTCTACCAGACATTAAATGACCACTGAATTTTGAAAGGAACATCTTGATGTGTAAAACCAATGGTAGGATTGCATATTTATTTCATATTTAGTAGCATATATTGCTAGTAGAATACATGGTAGAATGAGAGAATACTTTCACATGTTTATTTTGCATTTGAGTGAGCAGGGCTTTTCACGGCTTTTCTGGCATACGATCAGGCTATTGTTGGGTTTATCTTGTTGCTATGATGGAATTCTAATTTTATATGATGAATAAATATATTTTGAACTCAAACATAGACGCTATTATCCACTATGTCACGCATGGGTAGGTATAGACTGGGTGGGGGGGGTGCTTGTTAAATGGACTTGCTACGGGAAAATAGTGACACTTAGAAACTCCGCATTACGCAGAAATCGTCACAAATCGTCTACCAATAAATTTAAAACACAGTGTTTGTGATTTCCACTAATAGTTTGGCTGTAGGAGCAACGAATGTCTCAGTTGAGCAAGCTGATGGCGCCGGCGCCATTATCACTATGCATCTACGCAAAGGAGTTTAGTCTTTGGTATCAAGCAGGAATCGAACAACTGACCTCACGCACGGAAAGCCAAGCATTAGGCCAAAGCAGTTTAAGAGAAATGTGCAGGCCAAATAAAACTTTTGAACCTTTTAACCTTTAGAATAAAAAGACGTTTGTCCATGTGAAAAGAACATTAAAAAAAAAAGATAGCATTTGCACAGTAGTTTTGCCAAACATTGATTTAGCCTTTGGTACCAAGCAGGAATCGAACCACTGACCTCACGCACAAAAAGCCAAGATTACAAGCACTTGGCCAAAGCAGTTTAACAGAAAGGATCAGGCCAAATAAAACTTTTGTGTTGTGGTATCAGATTGTGTTGGCTTACAGACTTCATAATTGAAACAGTTAACAGTTAACCTCTTGCTGCTAAACGCCCCCTAGCTTTAACGCGGGCGTTACGTAAATTATTAAATTATACATTTAATTAATTTAATAATATATAATAAACTGCTCAATATTTTGATTAAATATCCTTAAGATATATCCATTCCTTCTGGGAAAGTGGTTTTTAAGCCCAAAACGTTGAGTTAAAACTTTGTAAATTACATTGGAAACTCCGTCATAATTCCCAAACGTGTATTGCAGCTAGATGTCGCACCATAAACAATGTGCTGGTAATGAACAATGCATACACCATAAACAATGCCCTCGGAAGTCGCATAGATAGAGCTTCGCGTAAGAGGAGGAGGCGTCCATGCCTAATGAGATGATAATAAGATGGCGTTGAGTGTTTTTAGCTTGTAGCAGCTAGCTACATTCCGTTTAGCAAAGTATAATTCATTAGGTAACGGCGGCTGTTCATCTTTTTACTTTACAGTCTCTTTCATACAGTTTTTGGTTAGTTATGTCTAGGTTATTCAGGCGTTTCTCCGTGCAGCAGGTCCTAACCCGAAGATGTTTTTGCAATCTTGTCTCAGTGACGCTGAGTGGTGTAAGGTAACAGATTTGTTTTCCGGTATACCAGTGCGAATTCACTGTTATGTATAAAACGAATCCCTCTGAATTAAATGAATATTGCTAACATTACTATATTGTAACAATGGCAAGCTAGCCAGCAAAATTACACATAGCAGTTGGCTATCTATTTGTGTCTGAGACGAGCTGTTCCGAGTTTCTTTTGAATGAAATGGCGTCTGAAGTGTTTGTTTAGTAGTTATTGTTCCACATGAGTAAATTGTTCTGTATGCAGTACAGCAGGCAATTACAGCAGGTAAACAAATGAGCAATTTATACATGACGTAACATGAGGGAGAGATAATATGAGGATGAGTTTGTTGTTGATTATTATGCAGGGGTTTATTTTATCTAGGAAACTGGTGGAAACAATAATATTTGTAATAAACATTGTAGTAAAAGAATTTCCCCTTGCTTACTGTACTATATACAGTACCTGATGCACTTTCGGTTTAGAAGACACCTAATTTTTTTTCTCCAAAATTTCTCGTATAAATATGTTGAGGAAAGCAAGTACTTACCAGTATATTCAGCTACAGCTGTTTTCAGATTAACCGTGAAGAGTTTATCTTGTTGCATTTTGCCAAAGTCCCGTACAGTCCACATTTCCACAGCAACCATCTATCGCACATAGGGCTAAAATACGTTGCTGTTATTGTGGAGAAACACACGCCATTTTCTACGTTTAAAAAAAAAAAAAAAAAAACGTATTTAAATCCATTAGGCTACTTATGTTATGGTTATTATCTCACCAAAAAATAAGTTTTCAACGTAAAAAAAAAAGCCAAGATACTCACGCATAGCCTACAAAGCACTGTCTGTAAGTCCTTAATTCCAATTCCAAGCAAAAACTAGGCCTGCCTTTAAAAGTATTGAAAAACCTCCGGACAGTACCACAGTGCCCCCATGTTGGCCCATCTGTCATTACACCCTTTACTTCTTTCCTGGAACAGGACTCTGAAACTTCTGTTGGGATGGTCAACAGACCATGGAAAAACGTACAAACATTGCACATGTGATTCTTATATTGTTACATTATGTCTTATGTAGTAGTAACAGGAATTGCATGTAAAATGGTTAATCAGAAGGGAATTTTCATGACAACTGCAACATAATAAGACTTAATCTGTTAATAATAATCATAATGGTAAGCTGTTTGGTATGGATGTAATCCGGTAAAATCAAGGAATCAAATGAGATACATTTCATACCAAATGGAGTTTAGTAAAACATAGTTTCTATAACTCAGGGAAAAACTATAACATTGGAATGTCCTTCTCTGGTAATCATCTCCTTTTCCCCTCTCCCTAGACAGAAGATTAGGCACCCTACTCAATATCCCCCAAAAGGTGGGGGTCTAAATTCCTTTTTTGACCACCCTTCCAGGTTAATTTATGGCACTGCCGCCTGGTTCAAACGCATGATTTGGCATAAAAGAAAGGGAGACAAACCTATCTGGGAAGATTGCAACCGACTTCCCACACCGTGCATACTCTGTGTTTTGTGTAAGGAATATCGCAATCGATTTCCCACACCGTGCAGATTATGTATGTATGTGTGTGTAGCTGAAGCAGGCCGGGTAAGAGATTTACTCTGTGTTTTCTTTTCTTAATTTCTATAATGCAATTGACCTAATTTTAAGATAATGACCTACCTGCCTGTGAATAAATTCTTATTATTTTAACGTGTGTGGTCTCCATGACTCTAATCCTTTTTTATACCTTTTTCAGCCTAAGTTACGACTGAATACTCAAGGGAACAATTCTGACCAATGACCAACTGATCAGTGGCGTGGTACAGTATGTGGAGTTCTTAAGTCGGGTAGGCGGCTGCGGTCTGTCATTAACAGGATTGGTGATGCACGGCTCTGGGAATTTGATATGAAAAGAACCCCTGGACGTTCTACGTCGGTTCTTGTCAAATTAGCCTTAAGGAGCCCTCTGAGTGCACGCTGACCTGGACTCGCAACTATCTATGTAAAATATAATACATGTATTGTGTCGGCCAGACCCCCGACCTCTATGTTCTCCACCGAACTGAGATTCGGCAATAGTGCTAATCCCGGGAGCATATATTGAGTAATGGTGGCTCACAAGGAAGAGTCGAGTGTAACCACTCTGAGCTTCACGCATGATTAAAGTAAAATTCTAAATTATAAGTTAATATAAAGTTAGATAATTACGAGTAAACCAATTGTAACTGTTACGCTTACTGTTTGTGATCATAGATATATTCGATGTGTGGTTCAGCTCCTGTGTGAGTGTTCTAATGCTCCCATTAGAATATTGACATTTGGACGATAGGTCGGATATATCCGTGATGACAACATGGCCCCGTTTGCGAACGGAGAATACTAAGAATCGTACTGATCCGTTTCAGGCCTGTCTTAAGCGGGATATGGAGCAGCGCATTCATATCTGACTCATGGCGACGGACTCAGTATATTCTTAAATGTACTGACACCACAATGCAGTGAATAAATACATAATTCCTGCTTTTTGCCTTTTTAGAGGTATTTTTTCAATGTATCGAGTATCGCAGAATTGCTGTATCGTGATACCATTGTTATCGTGGGCAACGTATCGTGATAGTATCGTATTGTGAGTTACTCTGTGATTCCCACCCTTAGTGGACAGCCTGTTAACCCTATTTACTTTGGCCCTCCAGAGGAAATTTCCACCTGGTTTCTACTAGTTTATTTAAATGTCAATATCTCAAAAAGTATTCCTTGCACATCCATGGTTTAAAGTTCGAATTGAAGAAGAAGCTGTATCATTCCGAAATTTGCAACATAATACATTTATTTCAGAATAGTCACATACAGTATATATATATAATAACCATAACATACATCGCCGAATGTATTTAAATACATTTTAAAAAAACTTTCAAAAGCGCATGTGTATTTACACAAGAACAGCAACATATTTCAGCTCTAAGTGGTTGGTCGCTGTGGAAATGTTTGCTGTACAGGACTTTGGCGAAATGTAACAAGATAAACTCTTTAGCTACTCTGGAGCTGAATATACTGGTAAGTAATTGGTTTCCTAAACATATTTATACGAGAGATTTTCGAGAAAAAAATGAGGTGTCTTCTAAACCAAAAGTGCATCAGGTACTTATAGTACAGTAAGCAAGGGGAAACGGCGAATGCTCATTTGTACAACGTTTTAAAAAAATATTATTGTTTCTATACGCGAACCTGAGTTATTCTTTGAGGGTATGGAGTAGAGCCCGACCGATATATCGGACGACCGATATATCGGCCCGATATTTACATTTCTAGACCATACTGTATCGGTAGTCAAGGATGAAGGCATGTGAGATGAGTCCTTCTACCAAGTTTTGTGCAGACTGGTGAAATTTTGTAGGAGGAATAGCATTTTAAGTGTTTTACAAAAAATGCTAATTAGCAGAAAATCCAACATGGCTGACTACTTGGGTCCTTGAGGCAGATTTGTTCGGCATGATCAGAGGGACCTGTTCACCAAATTTTATGACTCTAGGTCAAACAGGGCGTCGGCAGTGGGCGTGTCAATGTCACAATTTTGTCACATGCGATGCAGCGCCACCATGTGGTCTATCGCCACCAAATTTGGTGAGGGCAGGTGGGGGCATTTTTCCTTGTTGTATAATGTCCTGCTTATGGAAATGTGACCAACCTGTTTTACTGGTAGCATAATGCTTTAAAACGTAATGCTTTAAACAATGCTTTAAAAGTCCACTTTCCGTGAAGAGGAAGATTTACAGCAGGGGAAACAGACCTGCTCCTGCATGAAGTTCAAGCACACATGCAGGGAATGGAATTAAAATTAATTTGTTTGCTGCAAATTTGTTTTTGTTTCTAATTACACTCTTAGTTCTCTTTAAAATCGTTTTGTTCAATTATGGAATAACAGGTCAAATCAGCAGGGTTTTAATAAGATGATAGTATGTAAACCTGGTCACTGTAATTAAAAAAATATGAGGGATAAAGAATAAGGTTAAAATTCTGTTAACATGGTGAAATTTAAATTAATCTCCGTTTTTTAACCGTAGGCTATCGGAAAAAACATATGCACAGCGAATCCTGGGGACTGTAGCCTAGGCTATTTGAAAAAGAAAATACACTGGACAAGGTTTTGAACTTTTTTTCAGTCAAAACCATTCTTACTTACAGGCTGTAGGTTTAGATGAAGAGAGCTGTATTGTAATGACATCTGAAGAGCATTTTCAGAACTGAAATGTCCGTCTATTGCAGTGTGCGAGTTTTCCATTGAATGACAATTCGTGCATTAGGTGTAAATGATATACGCATTAGGCTTGATATAGCGTAGATGTTATCAGCAAAGTTTTTAATGGATAGCCATTGTCCCGTAACAGAAGATTGTCCCCCCAGTAGTTTACAGGAATTATTGGAAAATAAAGTCATAGCTTGATCCAGGATAATTGCGAATAGTCTATACATGTAACCTTACACGTACCATCACACACGCCTGGATGTTGATGGAGTGGGCTGAAAGCAATTTGATGCGGCATTCCCCTTCGCTGGGGGACAGCTACGGTTGAAGTCGGATGTTTACATACACTTAGGTTGAAGTCATTAAAACTCATTTTTAACCACTCCACAGATTTCATGTTAGCAAATTATAGTGTTGGCAAGTCATTTAGGACATCTACTTTGTGCATGACACAAGTAATTTTTCCAAGAATTGTTTATAGACAGATTATTTCACTTTTAATTCACTATATCACAATTCCAGTGGGTCAGAAGTTTACATGCACTAAGTTGACTGTGCCTTTAAATTTTTCATATTTTGTTGCATATCCTTTGGCTTTGCATGCCATGACTTCCTGATGTCTGTGACCCAACAACATCAAAAGACTCTTGATATCTTATTTTCTGGTGCTTTTACATTTATAATGTCTCTGCATTTGAGTGGATCTTTATGGGAATTGGGGGGTGGGACTAGATTTAGCTGTAAATTACACTGGAACAGTATGGAAACACATGGTTGGCTAAATGGCTCTAAGTCATCAAGGGTCTGACGTATCAAACAAGCCTTAAATCATCACTCTGCTGCCAGAAATACAGTAAATATGGATGGATAACTTGAAGGGTTTCTTCTCCTGCCTTATTTTTCCATGGAGTTCAATAGAAAAATTTGTCTGGAGAAACAACCCTTAAAGTGATCCATCCATATCTACTGCATCGCAAATGTCTTTCTTATATGTAGGCTACTGCCGTTCTCTTCATCAAAAAATTGTAGCTGCTCGAGCTGACTTGGACGACACAATGGGAAGCTCTTGCCCCACCCCCAGCCTAGTAGACTTGACCGACCCAGCAACCAGGGCTGTGTCCAAATCAGCACTCATCCACACTGTTGAGTAGCCTTGGTGAGTAGATAGGGCGAGAAAGTCGTAGAGTATGAAATTTTTTTTCAAATTGCAGTATACTTCAAACACCCGGATGACACACTTACTTCCAGGTTTTCGCTGAGTACATTCGGTAGCACACTTTTCAAGAAGTACACGAACATTTTGGTCCCATGAATATGACGTGAAGCTTCGTTTTTAAAAAATGAGGCGCAGCTTCGCTGACGTTATCCTTCAAATACAACAAAAACAACATGTGACATGGCAGCGCAAGAGTGGGGCGCAGGGTTGCCAGATCTTGTAAGACTTTCCAAATGGCGACTCAAAACTAGCCCAATTCATAGGCTATTTTTATCCGAAACCAACGTATTTTAAATAGAAATCATCATGTTTTTACTTTTTAAAATAAGTGCGTGCTTTGTGACTTTTCATTTTTACCCGTGACTGCACTTTGAAAGTATCCCAATTTAGCTGTAAAACCGCGGACATGGCAACACTGGTGGGACATCTCATGACCTGCTTACGACACTTCCACAGTACGGTTTTGAAATAGTATAGTGGATATTTTTCACGTCCTGCTAAACAGTGCACATTAAACAGCACACTTCTGCCAGTGCACTCTTCGCAGGAGACAGGGCGCAGTAGATAGAGCTCTGATTCGGACACAGCCCAAGTTGCTCGCTGTGAGAACGTGAACGCTTCGAGCTACGCGAACGGTTTTTCTTTTGCCATGCTATTTGCGAAAGACAAGCCGGAGGAAAGCACAGATCGGACAAGAAAGTTGTTTACTGTTGTTGCCTGCTATCTCGTCCCTCGCTGCAACGCTCTGGCTTGTCTCATAAATGTCATGGCAAAAGAAAAATTGTTCGCGTAGCTCAAAGCGTCCACGTTCGCATATTTGCGGGACTCTTTTAGAACGCGTGCAAAAACACGCAGAGCCATGACTCTGGAAACACACAAGTGTCTCACAGACTTGCGTTTTTTTAATTTCACTTCTTCTGGCATTCTGGATTCTATTCGCGGTTTGGCTGAATCAAAAATTTAGGCTAGCCTAATGTTAGCAAGCGAATTGGTCATTAGGCTACAACAGACAATGCCTCAAAAACAGTGATTGTGAAGTATTTACAAGCATATTGTATAAACCTAAGTAATATTGAGAACTATTGCCGTGTAGCCTATCCAACTGAAAAGACAATCATGTAGGCTAAGCTATGTTTTATGATTTTAAAACCGCCGCTTCACATTCTATTTGGGGCGGACGATGTCGCTGGAGTTCCATTCATAAACGACCGATCACTGTGCGGCGCTATTTTTATGGTGAGCCAACCTCTGTGCCAATAATAGACTGTTAAGCACCACTGGCGACATTCACTCGCAGTTTTAATTGATTTATGAAAGCAAATGTATTGTCTGTTTGCCTATACATGGTGTATAGGCATGGTGTATTTAACAAACCATACGTCAAATCTCAGCATAAGATTCCATATGTTTTCATTAAAGCTTTGCTGCAAAATTATGCAGTTTATTAACGAGACGGCTCTGGCTGTTGCGTAGCTACTCTCACGTCCCTTTTCAACTACCATCTATTCGGTTTTAATTTGATAAAGCCATGCATGACAACTTTGCTGCAGTCCTCCTAAAGTAGTAATATAGTGGGCTACATTGTATTATGCTACAATTGAGAGAAGTGACACAATTATCATGCTACTGGGCGTTGAGAAAACGCTATCGCGTGAATTATTAAAAAAGACAAATAAACTAATATTAAAATAGCCTAATATGTTTATTTGAATTTAATATGCATGTTGATGTTTTCATTTCACATATGCTGAAAATAGAAAATAGCCTATGTATTTGAACAAGGAATTTAATTTATTTTACTCTTTTACTTTCAGGATTCGGTTCGGGGTTCGGCCGAATCTTAACTGGTGGATTCGGGATTCGGCTGAACCCTAACAATATGGATTCGGTGCATCCCTACTATTTATACTCATATTTCTGTATTATGAGATATCAAGAGCACAACGCTGTAAATACTTTGGGAAAATGCTGTTGAACAGCAGCACGTTGATGTGCTATGAAAAAAATTCTCTAATGGATTATTTCTACGAGCAATCACCATAGGGCTGCCTGTAATTTGAGCCCTGACTCAGTACTGAACAAGAAGTTTCCTTGTGGAAAAAATAAAGTACTTCTATGTCTATGTTCAAGTAAAGAGCATGTGCATATGGCTTTGTGCTCCATTCACAAAGTCCTGACAACACTTCTCCGGGGACGACCGCACTCCTTAATGAGATAATGTACGCGCATACAGCTGATTGGTCGAGAGCAGCGGGTGAGTCAGTGTTTCTCATTAGTCTTGAAGCTTTCCGCACTAGAAATGTGCCTCCCGGTTCCCTTGTTTCCAGCTTGTTTCCTGTGTCGCGCTGCTCTACGTCAGTGGTGGTTAATTCCAGCTGCAGGTCTACACTGTATACTGGAAGGTTTCAAATAGATCAGATTTGCTGATAGATAAAAGTCTGATATGACTAAAGAGATGGCATCCTCATTGTCTTCAGGTTCTTCCAAGTTCTACAATGTATAATTTAGCAAAATTTTGAAAATCGAAAACATTGTATATAATATTGCAGTCAAAAGTTCACGAAATTGACTGAAAATGCTTCGGAAACTTTTGACTGCAATATTATATACAATGTTTTTGATTTTTCATTTTCACAGCTTCAAGACTCGCATTAAACATATAAAATCGGTAGATGTTCAAGAAATAACCCAGCTTTCCTCTTTACGCGCATGTCTCCATTCCCATGTTCGGCCAGCTGGAGTGGCTGGGCCTGGCGAACGAAGCGTGAAAACGCTCTGTCTGTGCGGCAGGGTCCAACACACCGGCTGGAGATCACACCACTGCCAGACCCAGACCCCGCCCAATCAGCCGCGCTGAGATTGGCTGATCTCTCCACTGATGAGGAGGAGGCACTACAGGGCCGGATCAACCAGTACGAGAGGAAGGTTGACAGCCTGATGACCGAGGTCAGCTCCCTGAAGAGCGAGGTCAGTCAGTCCCCTTGTGGCCATAAACTCTGTCTTCCCACCTTTCCCTGCAGTCACTCTATCACAGTTACCTCACCGTGGTAACTCTTAATCATGGTCACCCTTCCTACTCAATACCTTGCAAATGAGAATTAAGTTCTCAGTCGGCTTACTTAGTTAATGGTTCAATAAAAACTGTCACACTTACTCACAAATAGACAAAATCCATCCAGTCACCCACCCCTTTAGAATAGAATAACTTTTATTTTCCCGTTTGGGAACTTCATTTGTAGCCCCAGCAACAACAAAAAGACAGACAGTGGGGCAGACCCACAACACACAAACAAACATAACAAATAAAGACATTCAATAGAATCATTGCATTAATCAAGTGAATTAAAGTGTAATACATAATACATAGGCAGGAGTACATGGGGTGTGTTGAGGTTGTGTGGAGGTGGACACACTTAGATCAGCCCTCCCACAAGATCACGCAATGACAATTTAACTTTTCCTGTGTTCAGATGGGCATTTTAAGATGTGCAAAATTCCTGACGGTGCAATAAAAAGTGCAGAAGCTGCAGATGTCTGAGTGGATGAGACAGTGAGTCCAGCAGGGTGGGGTCAGGCCGCTGTGAGTGCTCTTATGATTAAGCCTCAATGGACACCAGCCTATTACCAAGAACAACAATAGATTATCTCAAGGATGGAAACAGCACTTTGTTATTAGTGGCTCTCCACAGTAATAAAATAAATAAATAAATAAATAAATAAACATCTCAGTTCATTTATGGAAAAGATTTTACAGTTTTTAAAGCCACATCTATACATGATGATGCATCTCTGTGAATCTTGAAGATTTCATCAGAGAAATCCGAGGTGTTACGCATTTTTATTATGGATTATTGCCTTCTCTGCCTTCTCCTTGGGTATTACAGGAAATAGTCACAAATTCTCTCTGAGTGAGTGTTGGTATACAGTGCGCATAAGGTCTCTGTGTGTATGATGTGTGTAAACAGCGAGTACAAGTGTGTGAACATACGGTGTGTGTATGTGTGCGTGTGTGTGTGTATGCACTGTGCATAAGTTCTGTGTGTGTGTCAGCGTATGTGCAATAGGTCTGTGTGTGTATGTCAGAGGAGGTTTCTGTAAGAGTGCTGTAAGCAGTGCTTCACCAAAAAAAAAAAAAAAAGGACATGCATATCGGACTATTGAACCGACTACACTGAACGAGATCGAATGGTCCGTAGCTACTCGAGAATGAGAACATATCAGGCTATCACTCAAAAAGAACGGCAAACCGCACAGCCCAGTCACATTTCTGTATCGTAGTATTGAGCAAGGCTCCCCACGTTGATCTTGTGTATTGGAATGAGTGATCAGTGTTTGCCAAATAGTTCACAAGGCTGACTTAGATTAGATTGGAGGAATTAAAAAATAAAAAAATAAAAACATTTATTGGAGGAATTAAAAAGTGTTAGTGTATGCAGTTGTAAAAGTGCCTCTTTATTTAAATGGCAATACGAAACAAAACAACCAAACTAATAAAGTTGGTTAATAACAAATACTTAGCGTGATAGCCTAAATAAATAGCAGTAGCCTAGTTACTACAAGTTACTACAGGTCACAAATTGGCAAACTATATAAAAACCAAAAAAATATATATGATAATTTTGTCATTTCACATATAGGCCTACTATAGCCTCCATTCATTTTCAATGGGAGGTCATTCCTCACATCTGCAAGGCATTTTTGGATTGCGATGCGAGGCCGGCAAGCAAGCAAGCGAAGTGATCAGAAGAGATGGGGAACGTGCGTGGTAACCAATCAGATTAAATATTTGACATATACATTTTATTTCCCCATTCCTAGTTCTCAAGGACCCGTCAATTAGGTATTGCTGTGTTTGGATTTCCCAAATAATATGATTGATATAATTGAACAAACACAGCACATATTTAGGCTAATTGTTGTGCATAGACAAATGAAGAGACATACGTAAGTGTATATGTTCAAAAAGAACGACAAATCGCCGCAGTCGGTCTCGCACATTGAGCTTACGTCGCCGAGCCTACACACTGAAGATTAATGTATTAAAACGTGAAACTGATATTTATTACTGTGAACTTATACGCCATTATTGGTAAATGCAAGTTTAGTGGGGCGGGCACTGGAAGCACTGTTGAACGTGCATGTACGAATACTGAGCAGGCTATTACGGATCAAACTGTCTTTAAAAACTACCATTTCAAAAAAAAAGTATCAAAACACGAAAAGTTCGAAAGGTTCGATACAATTAGATGTTTCAGAACGAGATCACTCAGACTGTGCAAAAATCCGAACCACCCATCACTTGAAGAAGCTGCAGGGGTGACGTAACCTCGCTCTCAGTCTCTCTTTCTCTCTACTCTCTCACCCAGATGCGCTCTCAGGTACCGAAATTTGGCACCGATTGATTTTACGTGAATCAGTACTCTGTAGTATTGATGTAATTGGGTCAGTACCCTTAAAAGTACAGAGTTCGGTACCCAACCCTAGTTGTAGTGTTATTGTTATCTTTTTCCCCCACAAACCAAGATCTTAGCTAGCTAGTTAAAGGGACTGTAAAGATAAATCTGTAATCAGCAACAGTACGAGATTTCAATTTCATTACAATCTCGAACTATATCCATCTATCCATTTCCATCTATGGGTGGGGATTATTACTGGGCTCAGTTCTATTGGGAACAGGTCCTTCATGACGTCATGAAGGACCTGACGTAATGGCCAATAAATGTTTTAATGTCATTGCATATCTCCTCCCATAGTTCGAGGCAAATTATTCTGTCCCACTAAAACAGCCTCTTTGAGTCTGAGAAAAACAATTGTTTGCCATAGAGAACCTTTGTCTGCGTTATAAATAGTTTTGTAATCCTTAGCTGTAGTTATTTAGCTATTTTTCCGTTCTTAATCCCTGTACCAACCTTATCCCTCTCCCAGTCTCTCTCCTTCTTCAACCCGTTATTTAATTTCTCCCACCTTTTCTATCCCTTTGTGGTGGTGCTACCTAGCTGCCTAGCTAGGAAGGCTAATTTATCCCTAGAGGCTAGCTAAATGAAGAGTTATAACTTAGTTGTCATTATCGCCTCCGTTTGCATTGCAAGCATTCCGAATATACCCCGTGTATGTGCCCTCCCTGGATGCACAAACAGAGAGGATGAGGTCGAGGGTAATGCTACGTTGTAATTTTTTCAGTTTCCTCAAAATGCTGAAATTCATAAGAAATGGGTGACGTTTTTGGAAAACTGGCTACAATGGCAAGCTCAGCTTTTGCACGAAAACCGGACAGCTTTCAGAATTATAACCAGAGACTCAAATTCCTCAAACTTCTTGCTGAGGCTGTGCCCTCTACCCCGTTCCTATCCGGGATCATCCTCCCTCCCCCAACAACATTGGTGTCCATCGCCGGGCAGATGAACCTGCTGCAAGTTGCAACCGGCTGTAAATTACACTGGAACAGTATGGAACACATGGCTGGCTATATGGCTCTAGGTCATGAAGGGTCTGACGTATCAAACAATCCTTAAACCAGCTGCTGCCAGTAATACAGTAAATATGGATGGATGGATAACTTGAAGGGTTTCCTCTCCTGACTTATTTTTTCATGGAGTTCAATAGGAAAACTTGTCAGAAGAAATGACCCTTAAAGTGATCCATCCATAACTACTGCATATCTGGCAGCAGAGTGATGGTTTGAGGCTCAGACCCTTGATAACTTACAGCCATTTTACCAACCATGTATTCCATACTGTTCCAGCATAATTTACAGCTAAATATAGTCCCACCCCCCAATTCCCATAGAGATCCATTCAAATACAGAGACGTTATAGTATCGTTGTAAGAGTACCAGAAAATAAGATATCAAGAGTCTTTTGATGTTGTTGGGTCACAGACATCAGGAAGTCACGGCATGCAAAGGATATGTGACCAAATATTAAAAATGATTACTTTATTCTATATATAAATGCAGGGGTGCCAAGAATCGTGGCACACATGGTTTTGTTAAAAATAATTATTTCTTGATGAGGGATTTTTTTTCTCATAATAAATTTACTTCAATTACGGGTTGGATTTTTCTAATTTTTTCAGTGTGACATTAAGCTAATTCACCAAATGGTTCACCATTTTTACTCATCTTTACCAGGGGTGCCAATAATAGTGGAGGGCACTGTACATACACTTAAAAAAAAAAAAACATAAAAACGGCAGCAATGTTGCCAGTGGGGAAAAAAAATTAAAAAATCTAATGAAGGGGGAAAACTGTATGAATCCTGAATCTGTATGAATTTGAGTATTTATCTATTCAATACAGTATACAGAGTTGATGAGAGAATCAGACTGTTAATAAATGTGAGTGCAGTGTTTCCCCTACCATTATCTTGGCCGGGCGGAAACTCACGTGCCGCCCGGCTTGGACAAGAGGGAAAATAAATAATTTTAATGAAAAAAAAAAAAATTTATATTATTCTTTTTTTTAAAATATATAATCTTTTTTTAATTTTTTTTTATGTAGCTGCAATATTTCCCTTACCGCAGAATGCCGGAATGATCAAAATAGCATCTAGAAAAACCCTTGCCAATGCCAAAACAGCTTCGGTTTCCCGTTAGGCCGAATTTAAATTTTCAATGGCAGCGCTGATATTATGAGGGTGTAATTATAGTTTCCGCCTCTACGCAAAATGGCGCACTTTCACCGCCCGGCCTGAAAAAAAATCTAGGGGAAACACTGGAGTGAGTACATAACTACTTGTCATTGTATTCTATTTGATGTTAATCCTTTGAGAGAAGGCAGCTGAGTTTAAGCGGCACAGCCATAGGGATGAGTTGTCAAGCAGTTTAAACCAGTTTTAAATGGGCTGCCAGCTCTTTTCTGCCTACATCTTGCCATGTGACATAGTCAGTGTTTAAAGGGTTAGTTCGGAATTTTGGACATAATGTCTCATTTACAACTTACCCATGATGTTGTTGATTGATGGAGACCATTTTCAGCTGATTCCATGCTGTCCTTCTTGTGGACATACACACGTTGCTAATGCTAGCACAACTCTATGGTATCCACTACCAAACGCACTTAAACACTCCACAGTGCACCCAAAGCAAATAAAATACGACGACAGTCTACCGTGGGTTAACTTGAGTGTTTATTACCATCATTTTTGAAGTCAAACGTTGAATCATTGAATCCTTTCTTTGATCCGTCTCTTTCGGTTGGTCCGTCTCTTCTACCAATGCGCTTTTTGCCCTCTGAGCATCCATCTCTTTCTTCATCCGTATATTCTGGTTCGTACAAGTAAGGTTCGCCAGATAAACTAAACTCCTCATCATCCTCTTCAAAGTCAGACATACAGTATGTCTTTCGAACGTGGCCATTGCAACTTGTTGCTCTTCTTTGTTGTTGTAGTCGACCAGTGCCGGCACTACATTCGTAGGTAACGTAAAGTATCGCTCCACCGCCGTACTTCTCCGTATATTCAACTTCCACAGAGAATATAGGTCTGCACAAAGTAAAGGATGCAACGATAGTTTGACTTCAAAAATGATGGTATAAACACTCAAATTAACCACGATAGACTGTCGTCGCATTTTATTTGCTTTGGGTGCACTGTGGAGTGTTTAAGTGCGTTTGGTAGTGGATGCTACCGGTTACCATAGAGTTGCGATAGCATTAGCAATGTGTGTCAGTCCACAAAAAGGACAGCATGGAATCAGATGAAAATGGTCTCCATCAATCAACAACATCATGGGTAAGTCGTAAATGAGACATTATGTCCAAAATTCTGAACTATCCCTTTAACGACCTGGCTCCACAGGTAAAGCATGGCACTAACGGGTTCGGTTTTAAGGGGGAGGGAGGGGGGAACCCAGGGATGATGGTGGGTTTGCTTCACTCAGGTGTGTGTGTGTGTGTGTGTGTGTTGCAGGTGGAGCTGCAGAAGAAGGAACAGCTCTTGGAGCACCAGTCAGAGCAGCTGAGTGTGTCCCAGCGCCTCATCGCTGAGCAGAAAGAGGAGCTGGCCGAGGTCACCAAGGAGCTGGACGTGACGGAGCGGGAAAACTCCAGGCTCCGCCTCTCCATGGAGAAGATGCAGGAAGAGACTGACTACAGCAGGTATAGGTCCCCATCCCTTGGTGGAGAAATCTCACTGCATGCAAAGGCAGGAAGTATCTTGTGTCTGGTGTTCATTGGCTATGCCCAACCATGACTGTACTGTGTCTTCATGTTCACCTGTACCAAAAATGGGTCTATGGTTAAAACACTGATCTTTCATGCACTGATGCTTGTGTACATATATGTGCATACATTTACTGTGTATATATATGTATTGTAGCGCAGATCTACAGAGGTATGGCACAAATAAGGAAAAGGGAGGTGAAGTGGGGAAAAATAAACTACTTTTATTAAACTATCTCCATAACAAAAATGTCTTGGCCGCTGGGATAGCTGGCTTCACTTGTTGATTGTGGGAGTGGTTAGACTGTTATGATAAAAATAACTGCCTATCTGGGAGACTGAGGACCTTTTGTAGGGAGGCATACAATTATCTGAATGGGCTTCAGGTTAGAGGTTTGATTCTCTGCCCGAACCCGAACCCGTAGGTCGGGGCCGGGTCGGGTAGGAATTTCCCCTCCATTTCCTCGGGCCCGGGCCTGGGCCTGGCCAGTCTCGTGGTCAGAGATATAACGTCTTTTTTTTTTTTTAGAATTGGGGTGGGGAGTAAGCTATTGGTGTGATAATCAGAATGTTATATGTATTATACTGTAACATTGTAATCTTAACCCCTTGGCGCAGATGGCAAATTTCACCTATTTAGGGGGTGCTCTGTTTAAGGCTTTATAACTCCAGGGGCCCTATCTTACACCCAGCGCTAAGCGGCGCTAACCCAAACACAAGTGTCTTTGCTATCTTACACCCGGCACATGGTTCATAATAATGCCTTGCGTTCACGTCCTTTAACTACCATGTATTCTTGCGCCCATTACAAGTCAACTGGGCGTGTTGGTCTTAAGATGAGGAGTGGCCAGGATTCTTTCTGGCGTATTGCTATCTTGAGCCAGCAGAAAGCGCTTGCACTAGAACCACCACAAACCTGGTCTAAAGTCATGTCGCAGTTGTTTACATGTTATTTTAACGGTGCATATAAGTGCATCTACATAGGCATGTGCACAACGCGCGTACCATCCTGTCTGTTACACACAGGGGCGCGCACAAGCATGACTAAAATATCTAGATCACAATGTGAAATATTATTATTCTGTAGGCTATGTCAAAAATGCATAATAATACAAGGTTCCATAGGTCCACATACCTTTCCCTCAGCAAAGGGAAACGATGCCACATTACATTGCTCTCAGCCCACTCCATCAACATCCAGGCGAGGTGCGATGGTAGGGGACAATGGCTATCCATTAGAAAGGAGCTGATAACACCTATATCAAGCCTAATGCGCAAATTGTCATTTATACCTAATGGGTGAATTGTCATTCAATGGAAAACTCGCGCACTACAATAGACGGAAATTTGAGTTTTGAAAATGCGCTTCAGATGTCATTACAATACAGCTCTGTTTAACTAGGAATACAGCCTGTAAGTAAATAGAATGGTTTGTGACTGAAAAAAGTTCAAAACCTTTTCCAGTGAATATTGATTTTATTGTTTTTCAAATAGCCTTGGCTACAGCGGATTCGCTGTGCATAAGGTTTTTTTCAATAGCCTATGGTTAAAAAACGGAGATAAATGTCACTATGTTAACTGAGTTTAACCTTAGCTATTCTTCATATTTTTTAAATTACAGTGACAAGGTTTCCATACCCTTAGCTTATTAAAATCCCGCTGATTTCACCTGTTATTCCATAACTGAACAAAAGATTTTAAAGAGAACTAAGCGTCTAATTAGAAACTAAAACAAATTTGCAGCACGTTACAATTAATTCAGAATTAATTTTAATACCATTATCTGCATGTGCACTTTACAGGAGCAGGTCTGTTTCCCCTGCTGTAAATCACACTTTTAACGGTCTTCTTGGAAAAGTGGATTGTTTTAAAGCATTACGCTACCAGTAAAACAGGTTGGTCACATTTCCATAAGCAGGACATTATAAAACAAGGGAAAATATGCGTGAACCTATGGTTTGCCAACCTGACAGCTTTATTGTATTTGTTGTCATCATTAAGGCAAAATAACGGTATTTATTTTATTAATCAAAATTAGAATGCAGGTAATGAACTTCAGGTGAAGCTTGAACATGAGTTCATTACTTCATTGCATAATCAAACGAAATTTGTTAAAAAAGCAGGCTAATTTGGCGTTTTCTAAGGTGAGACGGTAGCTTATTCTCAGCTGTTGAAGGTGCCTTTATCTAAATTTAACCACATATATTTTGTAAAATAACAGCACTGTCGGGAATTACCGGGAACTCATAATGGTTTGTCCGAAAAATATTTATCATAGGCTACTATTGATCCATATAGCCTATTCCTTGATCGCACTAAACACGCACGAGCATGTCTGTTTCACCATCATATAAGCAATCCGTCAAGGTGGAAAAGCAGGCTTTTCAAGGGAATGGGAAATTACATTTTGATTGGTTTATTGCATGTCGCGGCAGTGTAGTATAACGGTTAAGGAACTGGACTTGTAACCGAAAGGTTGCAGGTTCGATTCCCAGGTAGGACACTGCCGTTGTACCCTTGAGCAAGGTACTTAACCTGAATTGCTTCAGTATATATCCAGCTGTATAAATGGATAAATGTAATAAGAAGTTGTGTAAGTCGCTCTGGATAAGAGCGTCTGCTAAATGCCTATAATGTATAATGTAATAATGTCATGCCCAAGACACACCTATAATTAATGAAGAGACTAGGTTCAGCCCACTTGCACGCTGCGCCGTGCTTAACGCCCAAAAAACACGCCGTTAAAATAGCAAAAGTGGACTTGGACACGCCCTAAATGGACTTTACGCCATGCGCTTAGACCAAGCGCCAAGATAGAGCCCCAGGTGTGAGCATCACATAAACTTGGTAAATGGCTTCAATGAAAACAAGACAGGTGTACCATTTACAATACAAACTTAGATTTGTTTATTTTCATAATTTAAGTCAAAATAAATTGCCACAAATGCAAAAAAAACTTTGGAAAAAAATTTTTAAATTGTTTTTTTTTAAGTTTGCTGAGAGCTACGTAAGTGAAATCGGTAATATACGTATATACATTTCCTGGATCATAAACTCCATGTCCACAAGTTTTGCAAAATCTGAGGATGATATGCAGAAATACTAAAGGTCTATGATGCAAAATATAGCAGTGTACCCTGTTGTCCATTAGTGTCTCCAAATCTATCCAAATGGCTAAAATGTACACTGCTCTAAATAAAAAAAATAATGATATATTTAACTACAAATCAACAGTTTTGGCGCATAAAACAGGTGGGAATTACTATATTTTCATCAGTATAGGGGGGTAGATATCTATGGGTCCAAAACCCCTATGCGAAACATGTCATAAAATGAATAGAATTAGTTTGTGTCCATTATAAAGCATATACATTTGCTCCTTCTGATGGCTTAAGATAAAAAAACATTGATATCACAGTGTTACATACACCTAAATATGTTGCCTAATCATTCACTCTTGTACCTCAATAAAACATCACTTGTCCCTATACTCTACAGTATGTATACTTTTGTCCTGGGATTGCATTTTTCTGTAGTTTTTTAATTTTTTTGATTTTCCTATTCATAATGACTCCAAGGAAATCTTTCCCTTAATCTACCACATATCAGCGTGCAGTAAATTGGAATGAGCATTTGTCATGCCCTAAGAGACAAGTATATATGCCATAGCCTATATTATGTACGATAACATGAACATAAAATAGTATTCCACCATCTGCAAAATGCTGCCAAATGTTCTATTTTCAATGAACATCGGTAGCCTACATCAAAAATACATTTACCGATTGCACTACAGTATGTGAAATGCACTCAAAATGCGAAAATAACAATATTGGGCTATCAAACATATTGGAAAGACAGTGCTCGAGTGGAAACACGAACGTACATATGTAGCCAGCGAGACCAACGGCATTTTAGACGCAAAAATACTTGCATATCGGAAAAGGGAAACTCCCCTCCCTAATGCATATTCTATAGAGCTTGCGTAATTCTAGACCGTTAAAACGAAAACTGCTGTTACGCTGGGCTGTAGTAAATTGTTCAAAGCACCGAAAAAGACATGGCATATACTGTTGCTAAGGTTATAATGTACTCTCTTGGATAAAAAAGCCAACAATTAAACCAGAATGAACTGTAATGAATGAGACAGGCTTACAGGGCATGGGGGTATTACGCGTCGACGTTTCAGATAGTGTAATACCGGTATAAAGTGTTGTATCTTTCTCAAACCGATTGTACCAGACAATAAATGACCACTGAATTTTGAAAGGAACATCACGATGTGTAAAATCAATGGTAGGATTGTATATTTATTTCATATTTAGTAGCATATATTGCTAGTAGAATACATGGTAGAATGAGACAGTACTTTCACAGTTGCATTTGAGTGAGCAGGGCTTTTCATGGCTTTTTTGGCATACGATCAGGCTATTGTTGGGTTTATCTCGTTGCTATGACGTTATTCTAATTTTATATGATGAATAAATATATTTATGAACTCAAACATAGACGCTATTGTCCACTATGTCACGCATGGGTAGGTATAGACTAGGTGGGGGGTTGCTTGTTAAATGGACTTGCTACAGGGAAATAGTGACACTTAGAAACTCCGTATTTCGCAGAAATCGTCACGAACCGTCTACCAATAAATTTAAAACACAGTGTTTGTGATTTCCACTAATAGTTTGGCTGCAGTAGCAACGAATGTCTCAGTTGAGCAAAAAGATTCCGTCGGCGTCACCTTCTTCGCAAAGGGGTTAAACCTTATGTATCAATAACTGTGATCGATACACAATAAGGTTACAACAAAGTTACAATGTTATAATACATTGCAACATGTGCACGCAAAGTGCGTCTCCTCCCCATCCAGCTCCCACCCCCACACTTCAGTTAATTTGTTTCGCACACGTTCACCTGGCTTAATTTATTTGTTTTGATTGCAATTTAATTTATTTTATATTATAGCCTAAGTGCAAATTAATGTGTATAACCTTATTTGTTTTAGCCTTTTTTGTTTATAGCAATCTGAGCGTTTGCACTACTTAATTTATTTGTCCATCCATCCATCCATCTTCAACCGCTTATCCGAAGTCGGGTCGCGGAGGTAGCAGTTCCAGCAGGGGGCCCCAAACTTCCCTTTGCCTGGCCACATTGACCAGCTCTGACTGGGGGATCCCAAGGCGTTCCCAGGCCAGCGTGGAGATATAGTCCCTCCACCTGGTCCTTGGTCTGCCCCGTGGCCTCCTCCCAGCTGGACGTGCCTGAAACACCTCCCTAGGGAGGCGACCAGGTGGCATCCTTACAAGATGTCCGAACCACCTCAACTGGCTCCTTTCTACGCAAAGGAGCAGCGGCTCTACTCCGAGTCCCTCACGGATGACTGAGCTTCTCACCTTATCCCTAAGGGAGAAGCCAGCCACACTCCGGAGAAAACCCATTTCGGCCGCTTGTATCCGCGATCTCGTTCTTTCGGTCATGACCCACCCTTCATGACCATAGGTAAGAGTAGGAACGAAGATTGACCGGTAGATCGAGATCTTTGCCTTCTGGCTCAGCTCTCTCTTCCTCACAACGGTGCGGTAAAGCGAACGCAATACCGCTCCTGCTGCTCCGATTCTCCGGCTCATCTCACGCTCCATCGTCCCCTCACTCGAGAACAAGACCCCGAGATACTTGAACTCCTTCACTTGGGGTAAAGACTCATTCGCTACTTGGAGTAGACAAATCATCGGTTTCCTGCGGAGAACCATGGCCTCAGATAATTTATTTGTTTTGATTACAATTTATTTTATATTATAAGGCCTTGCCCTTGTGCCTTGTTCAATTATATTAGGCGAAGGCTATCCAAAGTTAATTCTCGTTCATTTTGTATGTTATTAACCTCTAACCTCTAGCGGTAACACGGGCGTGATGGAAGTTATTAAATTATCCATTTCATTAATTTAATTATATACAATAAACATCTCACCTCAATATTTTGATTAAATATCCTTAAGATATATCCATTCCTTCTGGTAAAGTGGGTTTTAAGCCAAAAACGTTGAGATAAAACTTCATAAATAACGTTGGAAACTCCAAACTAATTCTCAAACATGTATTGCAGGTTGATGTCACTCCATAAACAATGTGCTGGTAAACTGTTCTGCTTAATTGTATTTCACAAAACCTTGGTTTGAAAAATCATTATACCTTTAGGCTTCAAGAAAAAAATGCTTTAAAACTTTTATACGGCTGTACATGATTTTTTTTTCAATTTTAAACCGACTTGTGCTTTTCTGCACTTCATTACGAGTAGTTTGGCTGTGTTCAGTTTGGCGTTGTGAAACTCAGCCAGTTTCTGGAGTACCAATCCCGTGGCTTAGTATATTTTAGCCAAAGTGGTTTTGTACTTGATTGCAGAGATTTATGCAAAACCGTTGTCAATTGGGTGTATTTCTTTGACTGATAGCACAAGAGGCCTATCTGAATTGGGAAAAACTTGCATCGACCCGCCTCCACTCCGAGTATTATTTGCTTTCTATTGGGTTTTAAAACTGTCTGTCAAATATATCAGCCAATAGCCAAGACTCTTATCTTTCAGACAAGCCCTCATTCAACACAAAGCCCTCGTAAGTCAAGTAAATACAGCCCGCGTAAGAGGAGGAGGCAACCAAGCGTAATTATCGAACCAAGATGGCGCAGTGTTTTTACCTTGTAGCGTAGCTCGCTACATTCCATTTAGCAAAGCACAATTTATAAGGTAACTGCGCTGTTTATCTTTTTACTTTACAGTCTCTTTCATACAGTTTTTGGTTAGTTATGTCTAGGTTATTCAGGAGTTTCTCCATGCAGCAGGTCCTAGCCCAAATATGGTTTTGTGGTCTCAGTGACGCAGAGTGATGTGAGGTAACATTATTTTGTCGGTATACCAGTGCGAATTCACTTATGTATGGAACTAATCCCTCTGAATTAAATGAATATAGCTAACATTAGAGTTGTAGTACTCGAGACTGGTCTTGGTCTCAAGACCATATTTTGAAGGTCTCGGTCTTGGCTCGGAATCGACTGCATTTTGACTTGGTCTTGTCACGGTCTCGGACGAAGAGGGCTCAAGACCTCAATTTTACACATTACACATTAACGATTTGGAATATGTTGCCCGTCCAGTTAAAGTGTACTAATAGTCATTATCTTTTTAAGAAAAAAGTCAAAATGTGGCTCTTAGAAAATGTCCGATCTTAGTAACCAATGATTCGTTAATGTAGTTTACTTTGTATTGGTGCTTGTTCTATAGTTGTATTGTCTATCTGTCTGAGACCAAGGACCACAATGGAAACAAGTCTTGACTTTTTTGTGTATATCCTTGATGTTTCTTTGAGATGCATGCCCGTACCCCTGTTACTCCATGTATTTTAACTAAATGTCAAATAAAATCAATCAATCAATCAACCTCAAAGCGTAGGCCTGGCTGTAAATAACGTTAGGCTAACCACTTATTTTTTCCTGTACCCCAAGTCGCATCACATACATCACAAAGACCGACAGCCACTCACCAGAGTCTGTCTGCACTCTGCAGTTGAACACTGAACAGTAACAGTGCCATTATGTGGGTCTCACGAGTCGTTGTGTTACAAATGCAAATGTGTCGCAATAATATTTTGTAGCTCAACTGAAACTGCTACTACAGGAGAAACACAGCCCCTCTCTTTTTCGGACGTTCACTCTCAGTGTGAGAAGGCTTTTGTTTATCGTTATTGTTTAGTAAGTATTAACCTATATGAACCAGATTCTTATAAATATACATAATTAGGCCTCTATAATTTTCCATTTTCTTTTTCATCCCCAGTGAACAACAGTCGTCCATGGATGGCTAAAATTGGAAACGCGTCTTGGAGGCCTTTTCAACGGCATTTTGTGGCATTTCGCGCACTGGGTCAGATTACACCAAACTGTTTATCTATACGTCACATTTTCGGTCAAGGATGTTCGCCAAATTCAATAAACCTGTGATCTGCGTTAGGTTAGGTTACCTGTGTAAATCCCGCGCAGCTAGACCAATGAGGGAATAGCTCGGAGCGAAGGTTTAAGCGTGATGTTTTCCGCTGTTGCTGTGGGAAAAGGTAAGAGTTCTGAAATATTACTGTTCTTACAACCGGATGAGACTGCTTCTTTAGATTCGCGGGATCAGCTAATAATTCACCACGTGTCAGAGGCAATAGTACCACTTTGCCTCCCACTCTAAGTGTGGTCTGCAGGCTGACCCCAGCTTATCCAAAAAGGCAGCCTGTGTATATTATATTGACTGTCAGCCACCAACGCTGATTCAATACTCATGTATCTGACTCCAATTTAATTATTAATATCTAATTGTGATGTAGAATTTACAGTTGATTTGTTAAAGTACTCTTGTACTCTTGAGCCTATTCTCTGAACTGGATGCGCTCGTTCCACCGGGTGCTACATACGGCCGTTTATGTACACCTCTCACGGCTGACTAGATGTCTGTGTTTATCTCAGAGGTTGCGGAAGAGGCCACTTCATAAGGTATAGCCTATCCAAAAAGGCTCAGGGACCCCAGAAGATAATATTGGCAACCCCCGTTCTCAACATGTATAAACATCATGTATAAACATCAAACAACATTAAGACATAGTTCTACGGGTGCAATACACCGTGATACATTAAGCTTAACTAGTCAATCTCCCTAGATCAGCAGAGGGGGTAACCCAGACTGAGGAAATTAATCAACTCATTACCGTGTTAACAGATAGAATGTATTTTTCAGAGAAACCACACAAATCAATAGTTTAGTTTACCAGGTAGGTTCTTTACTTTAAAATAATCAATCATAGTTACAGGTTAAAACACAACATATTCAAAATAGAGTATAGAGTAAAATACTTAGTCATACCTGGCAATCGCTACACACAAGACAGAAAGTGAGATGTGCCGGAGAGTCTGGCTACAGCTTCCCATAGTTCTTTGTTTCCTCTGCTTATATGCCCAAATTCTGTGTTTGACCTGGCTGCAGACGGTCGTAAAACCATAAACTGGCCAGAAAGCTAAATTGCACTTTTCGTCCCCCCTTCCAGGGGGGTTGGCAGAAAGGGTTTCCTGTGGTATAATTCTGCAGCGGCAGTTGAGCAGTTGAGTTATGAAATATATATTTCCTCCATGTTGACCATTTAGGAAATATAGGCCATTGCACCACACACACCGAGACCATCAAAACGATATCACACATGAGTTGGTCTACGTTCGTGTTGTCATGAGAATCCCATCTCTGCATAGTTTTCAAATGTGATTAATATTAATGCCACAAACAGTCCCAGGATTCCTGTTGAGAACATTACATTATACCCTAGTTTCCCCTGTTCAGTCAGGTACATTAAATGTGTGTACCTACTCATGTAACACTCAGAAACTGAACAATATATACTTATTCCTCTGGAAAAAGAGTGCACAATGTATGTTCCAGTGTCAGGATTATTTCCAGTATATACTGTACAATGTAGCATAAATATTCATCACATTTTAAGGTTTTTAGGCTTTTTGAAGACCAAAGCAGTCTGTTCTGTTATATTATGCTGTGTGGGCATTATTTGAATGAAAGGGATGTGGCCTGCCTCAGTGACGTCAGGTGGGGGCACTCTTGCATTGTCCGTGCGCGGGAGTTTCAAATAGTTCAGGGTCTCTCCCAGGATCATAAAATCCTAGGACATTCTTGGACGCCGTAAACCTTAGGCCAGATGGTCCCAGTAAACATCCCGGCACCAGATGCGTGACTTTACGGCTCTCAAAGATTACAGGGTGCCACTTCCCGGTATTGTGTTCCCTTAGGTGCCCTGGACTGTTAAATCCTGTCTTACGGCTGATCCTGAGGTAAAAGGTAACTAGCTAAGCAAACGTTACTTCACCCACGGTTTACCAATCATATCAAATGTAAGTAAATTTTACATGAACCTAATCTTTATATTACTATATTATGACTATACCATTAACCTAATCGATATTCAAAGACAACGTTTAATCTGGCCGCATTTTTTTTTATTTAAACGTTAAATTTAACGTTAAGTCTGAATGTTACAGATTCAGATTGCCTCAAAATGCAGCATAGGCTGAAGTTTCATTAAATTGAGAGTAATTCATTTTTCATTCTCGTCACTGGTGATTATTGATGTTGACTTTTTGTAGGTAATCCATTGTGTTTGATTTTGGGTCTCTCTTTTAAAATGTAATCAGTACTCATACCCTCAATGTTATAATCTATAAAATCTGACTTCAACTTCGGTGCTTTTTGAAGAAATGTTTTTAAAGGAATGTAGGCTACCACCATCTGAAAATGGGCTAAATTCTTAGTTTTACACAATCCATAAAGACTATTTTGTCATACTTGAATGAGCTACATGGTATTTTCTCTTATTGTTTCAAAAGGTTAGTTAACCAACATAGGGACTGCCACAGTCATATATGTACAAGTATAGCTCTGTAATTGAAATGGTGAACAAGCAGGCACTTTAAGTATGCCAACCTGTATTTGCATATAGCAAAACCAACACAAATTATTGATCCTTTGTAGCAGTGCAGTGCCTACTAGCAAAGAAACCCACCTCCTGTAACTAGACTGCATTGACTGCTCTGCTAAATGACACTACATACAGGTTTAGTGCACCTGCTAAATGACTGCAACTGAAGTTTGACAATTATTTGAGAGCCGTAGGGAGATTGTGGAGGGGGTCCTGCAATATACATATTTTATTTAGTGTGATTGCAATATGATCAGTCTGTCCGTCTCTATATTTTTCCCTCCCTCTATCTCCCTCCTCCCTTTATTTCTCCCTCCATCTCCCCTATCTCTTTCTCCCTCCCTCTCCCTGTATTTGTCCCTTCCTCTCCCTCTGTATCTCTGCTTCCTTTTCCCTCTGAATCCTATATTTTTTCTCTCTCCTGTATTTCCTCTATCAATCCCCTCTAGCATATTTACCCTCTGTCTAACTTCTGTTTATCCTGACCTTTATCCTCTCTCAAACCTCTGTCCTCTATATACTCTCTATATGTCACCTATCACTCTGTATGTAGTGTCTCTCTATCCTCTATCCATCAATCAGTGTGTGATATTCATATTGTAATTGGTTTTATTAGTAGTCTGCAATGTAATTTTAACAGTCAAGAGATTGTTATAAGATAATTGAACAAAATTAACATTTGACAGTATTAGAAAGAAATGACATTTGGTCTGGTCTCGGTCTTGGTCTTGGTCTCGCCCCCGCTCAGTCTTGGTCTTGACTCGGTCTCGCCACCTCAAAGTCTTGGTCTTGACTCGGACTTGATACGCTCTGGTCTTGGTCTTGACTCGGTCTCGGTTTAGGTGGTCTCGACTACAACACTAGCTAACATTACTATATTGTAACAATGGCAAGCTAGCCAGCAAAATTACACATAGCAGCTAGCTATCTATTTGTGTCTGAGACGAGCTGTTCCGAGTTTCTTTTGAATCAAATGGCGTCTGAAGGGTTTGTTTTGTTCCACATGAGTAAATTGTTCTGTATGCAGTACAGCAGGTAAACGAATGAGCAATTTATGCATGATGTAACATGAGGGAGAGATAACATGAGGATGAGTTTGTTGTTGTTGATTATTATGCAGAGGTTTATTTTACCTAGGGTGGACATTTGATTTTATATCCCGTTGAGAGGTTTATATCCCGTTGCTGCATATACCTGGACTCATTTCTGGCTAATGAGGCTTTGGTGGAATACAAGATTCACTGTGCTGCTACATGGGTTTGGAGAGCTTTTTGGGGACCACGAGTAGGCTGGTTAGTTGTGTAATATGAAACACACCAAAAACATATCTAAAAATGAACTGTTATTGCTATTATCAAATTTTATTGTAAAACTTAAAAAATAAATCATATTGAGACTTTTCTGGAACCTTGCCATTTTGCACAATTTGGCACAATTTGTGCTAACTTTGGTAACCGAAATGGTTCACCTGAAAAAAAGAATTTTTTGGTTTGAGATATTGACACCATATTTTTAGCAGAGATAGGCAGCATATTGAGGAATCACAAAGAGGAGTTATTTCCTCCATAGTTCTTGTAGCTCATCAGGTAAAAAATCAGAAATGTAGGTACCCGTTTTTTTATTTTTTCACAATTTCTGTACATAAATTGTTGTAGTTAAGTAGCAAGAAGTGTATGTATATGAATTATGACTACTTAGTCATAATAGTGCAGTTCTCTGTTTTAATAAAAGCTATGAACCATATTTGTAGCCTTTACAGTTTTTGAGATAAACAGCTTTGTTGGTCACTAGTGAAAACAGGCGAAAATTGGTATATTTTGCCCTTGGTAGGAAGAGGTTAATTAGATCGTTTCTTAAATTTTTTTATTGTATTGCAGTGTAATCCTTGTTTTTTGGCATCCTAAAACACACAGTTTTGCTTCCGTATTGCGCTATCCTATTCATTAAGATCCCGTGTGTAATTCTGAACAGATTTCTGTCATTCAAATTTTTCTGTAATCTGCAAAGTCTGATTGTTAATTCCTTGTGTCAATTGTGTTTTTATCTCCAGTCAATCAAAGGTTACGATTTGAAATGTTAGTGTCGGGTTTTCACTGCCTACGGCACCACACTCGCTTTGCGAGTCCTTCGCGAGAGGAAGTAGGCTATTCAGTAAGATCCCGCACGTAATTATGAACAGATTTTTGTCATTCAAACAACTCGGAATTAGTTTACTTATAAACAGCCAACTTACTAAGAAAATGTTGGGTTTAAACCGGGCTCGGGCCCATAAATGCAGCCAATGGGACGGGCCCGTGCCGGGCTTAGACAGAACGTGCTCGGGTAGGGTCAGGCTTGTTTTTTTGTGCCTGATCTAAGCTCTACTTCAGGTGTTCCTCTGGCCTTCAGATAATTGGCTGCCTGATTCAATAATTGCCACCAGGGTAAACCTCCATCTGAGCAGGTCATACTGAAGGGAGGAGAGAGCCCACTTAATGGCTAGAGCCTCTTGCTGCCTTCTTGTCCTGGGGCTTGGGTAGGCCCAAACCAGTAGAGTAGCCGAGGTACTGTGCATCATTCGGGGTAATGCAACACTTGGGTTAGCAGTGAGTCCAGCTCATGTTAGGGCCTCCAATCCTTGGCGCATGTGCTCTGGTGTTCTTGCCAGGTGGTGGAATGGTTGACCTCACCGTACAGGTACACAGCTGCAACGTGCTGCACTTGCGTGCCGGAGTCGTCTACTATGTCCATCAGCGCTGAAACGTGGCAACAGCAGAGTGAGTCTAGCCTTTAGTGAGCAAATGTGTTTTAGGATGCTACTGTTGTCAGCGATCCTGGATTACCATTCTGCACCCCGTTTCCTTTTGCTCTGGTGAGTGTGCAGAATTATGGGAGAAATATGATTTTTCCAGACGTTCAAAACTAGGGACTTCTGTTTGCGGATGATTGTTACCCCCATTGTTTGTTTGTGTTGCGATACAAAGGGTGGTCTTGTGTCAAGGAAGAAATATTGTCTGGGTCGATCACCAAGGCTGGACGCTAGGGCTGGGATGCTTACAGAAATACAGCGGTATTGCAGTAACAAAGAGCTGAGCTGGTCAACGCATTACCGCCGTTTGTTTGTTTTGCTTTCTTTAACTGTCTGTCAATTTTTGCTTTTGAAAGTTATGTGATCTTAAATAAGTTATTATCATAGTGCACAAGGCTACCCCCATTGTCTTCATGGCACCACAGCTTTTTAAACAATTAGGCAATGTTGGCGAACGCTATAGTCTACAAATGAGCAAAGTTAACGTCCTGAGTCGGGGAGGGGACGCACTGTCTAGGACAGTTCATTATTCATAGGGGGATTAGTTTTGAGTGTGTTGCTTTGTGGAATTTTTTATAGGCTTGAGTAGGCTATAGGCTACTTGTGATATGTTACAACATAGCATAGGCTATACATAAACAAGGGGGTAAAAAGCGTTGTCCTTGGAGTTATTATAATAAGTCATATCGGACACTTATATAGACTATTTGGTTATGGCCATCAGCTCACATGGGAGCATTTTGGCTTCGAGCTAGACGACAATGGTAATCCAAAAAATTTGGATGAGGCTGTGTGTCGGGTATGTGGGGTAAAAAAGAAAGAGTATAACACCAAAAACCTTGCCGCGCACCTCGGAACCATTCATCAGCTGTTTGGGAGACGTAGGCTACCGTGTGGTTGGAAGCTCATATTGCTTAGCAAAAGCCTGGAGCATGGCTTGAAATGCTGGCTTCTGTACTGTACTGAATGACACCGTCTCCTCAACCAAATACCTTGTTACAGAAGTTGTCAGGATTCGCCACTTGGCAGAAGAAAAGGAAAATGCAGCAAGCACAGGATGAGCTCAAAATGCCCCAACAAATCTTAGTTGTGGTGAGTTTAAAGCCCCAGGGAACAAATATTTGTGATTGCCTTCTAATTTGGGTCTTTTGGACATACAATATGCATATACTTGTTTTGGAAATAATTACTTTCTGAATTATTCCAGAGATACTGGATACTTTTACCCTCGTTTTTGGATTGAAGTTGGGCGGTACTATCCTTGGGAATAGTGATGTCACTAATCCCAAACCAGTCACAAGGCTGTCATTTGTCCCTCTTACCAACATTTGTCAAAACCAATGCGTTCCCACATTAATGCCTTATTCGAACACGGCCAGTGAGTTAGCTAGCCCTGTGGATTTACTACTTTCAGTAACGTTACACGTATCATGTCTACGTTGGTTGTGTAGCATTAATGTTAGCTAATAATGTCACGTATGCATTCGCATTGCTGCACTCGCTGGTGCTGCGTACATCACCGTTGATTACTGAAGCAGAACAGAGTGGAGCTTTAGTTGCCAGAATAACCAACCCAACAATTCTGTGGCATTCAACATGCGAGCTACGCACAGTTCTTATATAGTTCTGTGGAGCTACCAAACTTCAACTAGCTAGCTAACTAGCAGCAATATCCACATCTTATAACAAAGTTAAGAAGTGTGGTTAAATATTACATGGAAACTTAGTATCTGCTTGAAACCCACCATTCTGTCACCACCTGTGAAGCCTGAGAACACAAATTATCTAGTTGTGGAATTTCTTCATTCTCAAATTCAGTGTTGGTAGTTCGTACATATATTGTTGTACAACCCCGATTCTCCCTGCTTGCGCTATTTTGTATTTTTGTTTTGTGTGATGCCAAGTGTCTTTTTGGACAGAGAAATATCAATCAAGCGTGCTCATTAGAATATTACGACCATGCCCAGACTGTCCTAATACAGGTCTGATCAGCGAATTCAGCTGTTTTTGAGCAGTGTTTTATCATATTTTTATATATATTTTTTCATTCAAACTTTGGTGGATGCTTAATAACACACTCAAGTTTGATATCATACATACATTTTACCAATTTTAGGTTTTGTTCCCTGGGGCTTTAAATAAGCTTGTCATTTTAATCTAAAAAAAAGACATCTGTTTGACTATAATCTTTTAACAAGCTAATATGAAATGAATTGTCGATCTTGAAATTAAATGGCAAGAATATCCCGATACACGGTGACTCATACATTGTGACACATGCAGGATTGCGGAAACCTCAGCCTCTCCAGCACTACAGGGCAATAAAATAGTTAGGTGTATTCAGTACAGCGGGGCTGTTGTCGCTCTGTTGAGGGCATCTCTCAAACCCGAAAAGGTAAACATGTTGGTTTTTCTTGCGAGGAATAAGTCAGTCGCATAGGAGGGACTCACTTTGGCAATGGCCTTTAGTCAGCCAGAAGGAGAGAAAAATGAAAATGAGGAAAAAAACGGCAAGTTTGAATTGTATTACAGTCTATTGCAGATGCAAAGCTGCCGGTAAATAGCCTAATTGCTAATTATGTTCCAGTTAATTTAGGCTAAAATGTTGTAGCCTATTTTTCATTAAGCCTGTTGTTTCTGTTTTTGTTTCTACATTTGAAAATTTCTACTGTTAATAAACAGAGTTGTTCACCATCTCCGTGTTTCAATAGTGAATTACTGATTTCCATGCCGACCAGAAATCCTACAAAGACAAAGTTGCTTAGCCTTAGGGACAAAATTGGAATAAAGATCGATATATTAACCTCACTGGATGCAGAAAAAGCCTTTGATAGAGTCAACTGGACATTTCTATTTGCAACATTACAAAAATTTGGTTTTGGAGAATCGTTTATTCACTGGATAAAAATACTTTACACCTCACCTTTGGCCACAGTCACCACGAATGGATTAACATCACAGAGCTTCACTTTACACAGGGGCACTAGGCAAGGATGTTCACTCTCTCCCTCTCTATTCGCTGTTTTTATAGAACCTCTTGCTGCAGCAATCAGACAAAAATAAATTATTAAGGGAATTATAACTCATAACACACACCACAAGATCAGCCTTTACGCAGACGATGTGTTACTATACTTACAAGATCCCACCAACTCCCTACAAGAAACCATTAAACTCATCAATACATTTTCAAAAATTTCTGACTAAAATCTATAATTTTACCCTTAGATGGAGATGACTGGAATGCTGCAACTCTAAAATCAACCCTCCCCCTCTCCACTGGAAATATCAGGTATTTAGGTGTCAACATTTCCCCCAAGCTGTCAGAGTTATTCCATCTCAACTTTAGCCCGTTAATAAAAACAATAGAAGATGATCTACAACGATGGATGAAACTACCACTTTCCATAATTGGAAGAATAGCAACCATCAAAATGTCAATTTTACCAAAAATAATATCTATTCACCATGATCCCAACGCAACCCACCACCAACTGGTTCAACTCTCTAGATTCAATAATAACCTAATTCTACTGGAAAAATAAAAAAGCCAGAATCAAAATAGCTACTCTTCAGAGAAATAAAAATCAAGGAGGACTCGATGCACCACATTTTCATAATTACTACTTGGCCAACCAACTGCTATACATCTAGAAATGGATTCACCCCACCCAACAAAATAATTAATGGATTGATATCGAACAAGAAGTATGCAGGGAAATCTCACTAGCTGACCTACCATTCCTCAATACAAACATAAAACACCACAACTGCTTTAAAAACACTGTAATTTCTACAACTCTGACAGCTTGGTGGAAAAACAACAAAATCACAAACTCCACTTTGACACCCTGCAAATACACCCCAATTTGGCATAACCCTGACTTCCAGCTCAACAAAACTCCACTGAATTTCACCACAGAAAGGTATCTCTATACCACCACATTTTTCAAGAGAACACTTTAATCACTTTTAAAGAGCTAACCCAGAGATACGGTGTTGGGAGAGACCAATACCTTCAATATCTTCAGCTAAAATCTGTCCTGAAAGCCAAAATCAATATAATGCAGAACGATTTGCAGCCACCATTAAATATAACAAAAATAAACAAAATAACATCTCAGAAGAAAATTCTCTCTAAATTATACAAAATGCTAACACATATCAACTCTACAATACACCTCCCCATTACAAGATGGGAACTAGACTTGGCCATCTCTCCCAGCGCCGACTTCTGGCAACAAATATGCACCAACATTTTCACAATGACTAACAACACTAACTTACAATTAATTAAATTCAAGGTAATCCACAGAGCACATATTACTCAACACAAGATGTATATAATGGGATTAGCAGACACTGACATATGCTCACACTGCACTCTAAACACCCCGGACAATTATCTCCACGCTACTTGGCTATGCCCACCCATCCAACACTTTTGGCACACAGTCACTAAAAGGTTATCCCGTTTTTTGGGTCGCAGCATTCCACTATCTCCTTCTCTCTGCCTACTTGGAGACATATCCACAATCAATTTAACAACCCAGAACACCAGGTCCTTGCTCATTGCCCTAACTGTCGCCAAGAAAACTATCCTATTACATTGGAAAACAAGAAATACTGCAAATACTATGCAATGGTTGAACCTTCTCTCAGAATACATATCATTAGAAAAAATATCAGCTTCCAGCCACAATCAAATGTCACAATTCAGAGACAACTGGGAACCATTCATCAATAATCTAAATTTATAATCCAACCAAAATAAACCGGTTAGCCAACCCCCCTCCCCTTTTCCCCCTTTCTCCTCTTCTTTCTCTCTCTCTCTCTCTCTCATACACATTACACACTTATAAACATAGTCTAACCTGATGCATACATATTCACAATTCATGTTATTAATAGTTTCACCCTCTCAGTACTTCACTTTTTTCTGGCCCAATATACTCAGCTCATTTGTCCACTCTTACCTCCTCTGTCTATCCATCTGTCTGTCTACCCGTTTCCCTGTCTGTCTACCCGATTGGTTTGTCTGTCTCTCTGCCTATCCGGTCTGTCCGTCTATCTGTCTGTCATGGTAGGGGTAACCCATTGGTGTGTGGGTGGTGTTTTCTTTGTGGGGGATTAAGGTAGGAGGGTGGGTGGGAGGGGGGGCGACTTCACTATTTGTAATTATAACTAGTTTTATTTATTTAATTGTTTTTGTTATACCCTTTCCTCTAAGAGAGGCTTCATTACATAGTTTTGCAAATCATAAATAAAAAATAAAGTTGACCTGCCAAGAGGGGGTGGCGGGAATTAAAAACAAAATTATAAATAAATAAAGATATATTAACTATGGAATCTATAAAGAATAGACTCTCACCTATTTAGGGGGTGCTCTGTTTAAGGCTTTATAACTCCAGGTGTGAGCATCACAGAAACTTGGTAAATGGCTTAAATGAAATTACATTTTTACCATTTACAATACGAACTTAGATTTGTTTATGCAAAGAAACTTTGGAAAAATGCAAAAAAACAAACAAAAAAACAAAACATTTCTTTAGTTTGCAATGGAATTCTGAGCTACATGTGTGAAACAGGTATATACATACATTTCCTGGATCATAAACTCCACAAGTGTGAAAAATCGGAGGATGATATGCTGAACTACTAAAGATCTATGATGCAAAATATAGGCAGTGTAGCCAGTTGTCCATTAGTGTCTCCAAATCTATCCAAATGGCTAAATTGTGCAGTGCTCTAAATCATAAAATAATGCTATATTTAACTACAAATCAACTGTTTTGGATCATAAAACTCACTTTTTCATCATTTTCAATTGGGAATTATTATCTTTTCATCAGTATAGGGGGGTAGATATCTATGGGTCCAAAACCCTATCCAATGTCATAAAATTAATAAAATCTGAAAATTTGAATAAATGTTTTGTCCATTATAATGCAAATACATTTGCCCCTTCTGATGGTTTAAGATGAAAACATTGATATCACACTGTTACACACACCTAAATATGTAGCCTAATCATTCACTCTTGTACCTCAATAAAACATCACCTTTTCCTTTATCTACAGTATGCATTCCTTTGGCCTGGGATCACATTTTTCTTTAGTTTCTTTTTGACAAGTAACTAGCCCAGCAAGATATGAAGCCTAAAGCCTATGTTATGTATGATAACATTACAATAAAATAATATTCCACCAACAGGAAAATGCTGCCAAATGTTCTAGCTTCAATGAAAGTCGGTACATCAAACATAAAACATGACTGAGGAATGAATGCTTACACTACAGTGTGTCAAATGTACTCAAAATGCGAAAATAACCACATCTAACATAGCCTACTGGACAAGACAGTGATCGAGTGGAAAAACTAACGAGCATAGCCAGCGAGAAGAACCGCATATTACAAGCAGTATTTTTTTCATATCAAGGACGAAAAACTCCCATCAGCGAATGCGTTTTCTGAAGCTGTTTGCGTCATAGTACATTGACTAGATTAAAAATGCTGTTACGCTGGGCTGTGAATTATCGTTCAAAGCATCCAAGAAAAAATTGCAAACACCATTGAGAAGGATATACTGTCATCTATCGGATAAAACCGTTGTGAATAAAACCGGAATGACGTGAAATACTTCAGAGCAGCAGGTAGGGCATATGGGGTACTGCCCACAGACAATGCCCAAGACAATAAATGACAACTGAATTTTGAAATGAACATCTCTGTGTAAAACCAATGGTAGGATTGTATATTTAGTTATATTTAGTAGCATATATTGACTGTAGAATCATGTGGTATATGACACAATAATTGCATGTTTATTTTGCATTTGAGTGAGCAGGGCTTTTCACAGCTTTTTTGGCATACAATCAGGCTATTGTTGGGTTTATCTTGTTGCTATGATGGAATTCAAATTTAATATCATGAATAAAATATTTATGAACTCACACATAGACACTATTGTCCGCTATGTCACACATGGGTAGGTATAGCTGCAGGTAAGACTGGGTGAGGGTTTGCTTGTTAAATGTACTTGCTACAGGAAAATTGTGAGACTTAGAAACTCTGTATTCGGCAGAGTTGTCACGAATTGTCTACCAATAAAGGTAAAACACGGAGTTTGTGGTTTCCACTCATAGTTTGGCTGCAAGAGCAACAAATGTCTCAGTTGAACAAAATCTTGGCACCGGCGTCATGGTCACTAGGCATCTGCACAAAAGGGTTAAGAATTGGAGCTAGCTGAAACACATGGTAGTAGCAGCTTAATATTCTCCTATAGCTTTAAAGGTTACTTGGGCTTGGCAGGGCCAGTGACACGCTATTGTTTAATTAAACAAATGGTTGAATTAACACAGTTAATTCCACCGGCTGGACTAGCATTAAATATCTCGGTATTTGAATGCCTTTGCAATGCAGGAGAGAAACTTTCAGTTTCTATTGGCTGAGATGGGGCGACCAAATGCTGATCTCGATGCACACACACCTTACGGTTATCCTTTATCTGTTTTGTACGGTTCATACGCCATTGTTAACGGCTTGTTTCAAACCTCCGAACACGTTAGTTTATTGGTTCTCTTTGAACACATGTCTGAGGCATGCACATGCAAAGCTGTGCAACCCCCATACGCAGGACAACATACAAACCCCTCACATGCTTGCGCGCATGCGCGCCCAACAACACACACACACACATGCACTCGCACATAGTTTGTTGTACATGATAGTAGTGAATCGTGCTTTGCCCTTTTGGTAATGTTTCTCTTGTGTTGAATTGAATCAGCCACTGCTGATCAAAGGAACTCCCAGAATGCCTTCACCTCTCAGCTGAATCGTTTATATTAATTTGGTATCAACTGAATATATAATATTGTGATTTTGTTAAGATTAATTATTAATGTGGAATTTTATTGATATTTAATTTAATTATTAACTGAAGTGCCCAATTTTTGTTAGCATATTCTCTTTTGAGAATGGTATAGAAAACCTAACGACACCTGATTTATTATACTAACATTACGCCACCAGTTGTAGAAGGATGGTGTTGCCGTGTGCCCTACATAATTGGTGCCCCATGTGAGGATATAGAGATATGTCCCCTACAAATGTTTTGTTTTCCAAAAGGCTCTAACAGTCCTATACGATACTGTTTACAGCTCCAAACAACAGTGACAGAGCGATTTTGTAAACAATTTTTCATCATTGTTTATGCTATAATTCCGTCCCACCATGACTTTTTCAACATAGCAATACTGCAAATGCCCATGTTGTAGGCTACACTTACACTTATTCTGCGGGAGTTGCTCACAGAAGCCTCTGAAAATGTGCATTGACTAAATGACACACGGCATATTCATTTTTATAATGTTTGTAAAAATGTTTCAATTGATTGCAATTGCTGTTTTATTTTGCCATTTACAACTCCAAATAACACCAGAAAGCAGGATTACTTAGTTAGCTGGATAACTGCACTGAGTAGCAAATACCCGGAACACTCCAAAATCTGGAACATGGACTGAAGTAAAAAGAGCTGTTCCGGGTTTTACTTAGGGTAGTTTCACATCTGATAGTCTGGTTCTAGTCCGCTTCCTTGGTTCGCACCAGATGCGAGAATGGTACATTGTTTAGTTTTTCAGCTGGTTCGATTCCCTTTCACACCTATTCGTTTGCTCTGGTCCAAATCAGTTGATGAGTTGGTGAAGCTAACCAAAATGCAGCCGCACAAGCCACGTGAGAACGTTCATTTCACTCATTGAATGTGTCTGGGGCGGCAGCAATAACGTAGTTCCTGACCTGCTCTCCAATTGGTCAGAATTTCCATGCGGGAAAACTCGAAAGAAACTCCGGGAAGTAGAAGAGCAGACAATGCACCACAAGTAATTTCGCTGTGATTTCACAATGGAGAGACAACTGCGCGGGTTGATTTTGGCGTTGGTCATCGGTTTTTACATTGTTTGCATTTATCAATTTAGGCAAACGATACAGTTTGAAAATGAGGCGCGGCTGCGGCTGGAAAATAATGTCCTGATGCACTGGAGATGCGTTTGTCTGCGATTACTCGGATTCGTCATGCTCGCATGTTGTTGTTGTTGTTGTTGCGAAAGGGGAAATGCTTGTCTTCCTCATCCCATAATGCACAGCGTAGCTGGCTACGGGAGCTTGTTTAGTTCAAAAATGCGCAGTGCTTTCTGCAGTTGGGTCGGACCGAGGTCGGATCACGTTCTCACCACAAACGAACCGTTAGTTTGGAAGCGTACCGAGACCACCTCTTCAACAAGGTCTCGGTCCGCTTGTTTGGTCCACTTTTGGTGCACACCCGAGTACGATTGCTGTGTTCACACCTGCCCAAACGAACCGCAACAAGGGGGAAAACGAACCAGAGTTTGATTCAGTCGAACCAAACAAGGCAGGTGTGAAACAGCCCTTAGTGCAGTTATCCAGCTAACTCAGTAATCCTGCTTTCTGGAACATGCCCCAGATGTAGCCTAATAGTGATAACGTGTAAACCTAAATTAGACTATTTATTTCCATCTAATTTATCAAAAGAGCCGCATAGCTTGCTCTTCTAGGTTTTCTTAAGGTACGGGATTGTATTTAGAGAGCGGGCGGCAGCATGAATTTGGAAAAAAAAATTGTGAAAATAGATAGGCTAGCGTGTAGAATAATCTATTCCAAACTGCTAAAATTAAAAAAGACAGAAGACAAAACTTGGGAGTGAGATTATCTAAATATCCCGGACTATGACCTCTCTATTATTTTATGAAATAACACTAGGATCCATCTGGACACTGACTCTAACAGCTATCCCAGAGCAGCTGAACAACCGGATAGTGAAACTATAAATATGCCCAGTCAGTAACCCGTTACCGCTAAACCAAATATGAGACCAATACAGTGATTGGTGCAGATATGCACCCCCTGGTCAGTATATAAGCGAACCACGTACCTTAGATGCATTGATAAAGGGAATGCAATATTATGACATAAGACAGTTGGCAATAACCAAGGATAGGCAGCAGTGATCAAAAAAGGTAGACATTTTATTTACAAGACATGACAAAGAATGATATTTTATACAAAGAGAAAAGACATACACTATAACGCAGAGGTTCCCAACCTTTTACAACTCGCGGCCCGCATGACCGACCACAAAAGGTTCCGCGGCCCACAACAGGACCCCAGCGGGGGGGCTGGGCTAATGAATTTTGATGCAACAAACAATAAACAATAATAACACTAATGTTACAGAAAAAAAAACATTCAATGATCCCGGGCTAATAGGGCGCTACTATATATTTGAAATGCATGTTACTAAATGTTTTACCAGTAGCAACGCAATCACTGCTGTTAATTGAGCATGGACACAGTTAATTCATGAGCCAAATCAAATGCATACAAAACCAATGCTGATGTTATGTGCGATTAATCAAATGTGTCATTACATCTAATTGACAAATTCAACCTTTAGTTATAGAAACAATAGTGTGGGATAGGCGGACAGAAACATGCACGTTATTTAAGTTCATTTGATTGAAAATTACTGGAGGGCCAGGCTAATGTTACTCAGAATGTTTTGATAAACAGTTGTAAAACATAGCTTGATAAAACTAGATCCCAGAGCCATAATTTACAATTACATAAAAAGCTTATTCGGAATGGCTAGTTGTGAAGGAATGTATTTTGTGCATTCTGGCTAGCTATCGTTATTAAAAGCCAAGCTAGGTTTTGCGAGTAACGTTAAATGCATTCACGTTTAAACAGTAGGCCTACAAACTAACCTGGCCACTCGACAATGCCACTTACGCTTCCATGCCACATTTCTTTATTCAAGTCGTTTTAAGTCTTCAACACGTTGTACGCTACATTGCGGGGGTTTTCAGACATTGCATGTAACGTCAGCGCATATGTTTAAAATGTGCGATCATCGCTAGGTGGCATAATGGGATAAGAATGCTGCATTTTGCATTCAGTAGACTGGGCCTGGCGGTCATCTGCGTTTGCATCAAAATGTGTGGGGTTAATTATTCAAGTATACAGAGTAAAATATGCCGTTGCATACCAAACATCAAGTATTTGAATAAACAGTCGCAATGAAAATAGAACGTGCCAGGAGTTCACTTCACAATAGAATCAGAATCAACACAGCTAAAATGGTGGTCACATCGATCAAACAATTCTCCAGCCACTGTAGAGACCAATCAGAGTTTTCCCTTATCTGATGTCTTATTTTTTGCTAAAATAATTAAAATACGCGATTATTAAATAGTTTTTGTAATTTTGGGTAATAACTTATTTTTCGACAATTTTTTTTTTCAGTTTAAAAAAAATAAATGACGGCCCCCCTGCAGTACCAGTGGGCCATGGCCCACAGGTTGAAAATGCTCGTACGAGAAGACACTGGTACCAGGAGAACTCTTAAGCAGATTCTCCCCAAATGTCCCTTTGGACTTTCCTTAAACGCAATCTTGAGCAGACCTTCCACATTCCACAATTCCCTTTATTTGTCCAAATAAGGTATGGCCAGGAAGAGGGCTGTAACACCCCACCACCAAGAGACCCCCTTCTCCTCCAGGAAGAGAGAAACTGTATAGTCAGTTCAGAATATCTGGGGTGGGGGCTTTTTACAGCAGGTAACAGGTTCTGTCCCGGCCATCCTGGGTTCCTGCTCTAGGCAAATCCAGTGCTGTCATTAGGAGTCAAAAGGGTCGCAAGATGCCCTGATGAGTGCCTTTTACAACCTCCAATGTCCAGTTGTATGGTCTTTCTAGCTGCTGTTTGCGACCTGTGCTTTTTATGGCTCGAAGTTGTAGAGCAGAGGATTTGGAAGTCCAGTGTGAAGAAACAAAGATGCAATGTGGTAGTTAGAACAGTGAAATTGCACCTTACACAGGTGTAGCCTAATAGAGATTCCACATAAGACTTAATTATTTATTTTCTAAATGGTGCCATCTAATTTATCAAAAGCGCCGATAAGGTAAGCTATCTGCTTGTGTTTAGACTGCTGCAGCGGGCAGCAGAGTGACTTTGTAAACATTTTTTCTGAAAATAGATAGCATGTGAAGTGTAAATAGGCTACAAGTAAGATTTTAAGAAGCTGTCTCTTGTTTATTGTTGATCTATTGCATTTTTGGTTGCCTAATGTTTATTGGGGGCTGGGCTTTGGCCATTATCACTTCATGCACTATGTGGGATGGAGGACTGATCAGTGAGAACAAAAGGATGCAGACACTTGTTTAGCGTTGGCGGTTCCCGACCCTTTTGCTTTGGCTCTGTGCTCAAGCACATTGAATTTGAAATAAAACAATGAATTTGAGGTTAAAGGAACACGCCTTGTTGTAAACAGTTGCGAAAATAGGCAGGGGAAGCCAGGGTCTAGTGTAATCTTTCATAGAATTCCAACCAACAATCCGGACCGGATGAAGCTATGGCTAGTTGCTCTGAACATAGATCCCAACACACCAACAGAAATAAGCAAGAAGCAGCGTGTTTGCTCAGAGCATTTTGCACAAGATGATTATTTTGAAAAAATGGAACTTAGAACCCGAACCATGAGACTTGTTCTGAAGGATACGGCCATCCCATCATTCGGCATCACACAGAGAGGACAAAGTGGAACACTGATACCCATGGCTGTGGTAAGTGACTTTTCGGTTATGTTTTTAGATGGAAGGCTTAGCACTGCATATGTATCTGCTTCGAAAATTACAATGTCTCATTTTACATTGTTATTTCTACATGTGGTAAATACACAAGTCACAACATGTAAATAAGAAAGTTTTGGAGTTGTTGGAAAGTGTGTTTTGTAAGCTAGGCTAACGGTGCGGGTCTCTATGCTTCCTACTGCACGCACAGAGAAGAGAAGGGTATCCATCTTCTTGTCTGACTCTGGGGAAGATGGCATATAAGCCAATTTCCCAAAAAGTTGGCGTGTTCCTTTAAAGAGCAGACAGTCAGCTTTGATTTGAGGGTGTTTACTCCAATTTCGGATGAACCATGTAGCAATTGGAGCCCTTTTTATACATAGTTCCCCTATTTTAGGGGACCAAAGGTAATTGGACAAATTTACATAAACTTAAATAAAGTCAGCATATTTAATATTTGGTTGCAGATCCTCTGCATGCAACGACTTCCTGATGTCTGTGACCCAAAAACATCAAAAGACTCTTGATATCTTATATTCACGTACTCTTACAGGTGATACTATAAACTTTATTTGAATGGATCTCTATGGGAATTGGGGGTGGGGTAGATGTAAATTACGCTGGAATACTATGGAACACATGGTTGGTAAGTCATCAAGGATCTGAGTCTGCGAAGCGTTTAACCAAAATATTACTGTGCATTAGTTATGGCACAGCTATTCTGTTGTCAGCAGCTGCACGGCAGGCTGCCTTCTCATAAAGAGAAAAAATTTAAGTCAAGGAAGTCATTATGAGACTGAGAAATAAGAAAAAAAGACATATCGGCTCTATCTTGACGATCTTAGCGCATGGTCTAAAACGCATTGCACAGGTGCATTTAGCGTTTGACCAACTCCACTTTTGATAGTTAGATGGTGAAGTAAGGTATAATTGGGCTGATAGGTGTGTCTTGGGCATAACATACAATAAACCAATCCCATTCCCTTTAATAGCCACCTGTGTTTGCACCTTGGGGGATTGCTAATACGAGAGCGATTTACAGCTGGCGAAACAGACCTGCTCGTGCACAAAGTTAAAACACGCATTAAATTCTCAGAATTAATTGTGTAATATCCTGCAAAGTTGGTTTCGTTTCTAATTGTTAAAAATGTTTCTTTTCCTTAATTAGACTCTTAGTTCTCTTTATAATTGTTTTGTTCAGTTATGGAATAATAGCTGAAATCAGTGGGGTTTTAATTGCTGAAAGTATGGAAACCTGGTCACTGTAATTAAAAAAATACGAAGAACGAAGAATGGGGTTAAATATTCAGTTACAAATCATGAAATTTAAATTAATCTCAGTTTTTTTAAACCGTATCGAAAAAACCTTGTGACTATGAATACCCGGGACTGTGAATACTGGCTATTATGCGTTTTTACCCTGTAGGCAGGTTCCCCTTCAATGAGGCAGGGGGTTTCGGGTAGCGGGGGCCAGGGGGCTAGTGGCAACAGGTTTTAGACGGGACACATGAAAGGGGCGGCAATCGGCCTGGTGCTGGTTACGAGCGGGGGCTTGGAGGAGGGCGGAGCGTGCCTTCTTCCAGGTGCAACTACATCGGCTGACGAAGGCTTGCGCGAATGTTACTCCCACATCAGTGGCTGTATCAGGGAACAGAGGAGGTGAGAAGCTGAACTGACACTCGAAGGGGGACATACTGGTAGAGGAGCTCCACAGAGTGTTGTGGGCATATTCCACCCAAGGCAGGAGCTGGCTCCAGGGGGCGGGGTTGGCTGGGATGTGGCAACGGAGAGTGGTCTCAAGATCTTGATTAACCTGCTCCATCTACCCATTGGACTAATGGTGGAACCCCGGAAGACAGGCTGGCGGAGGAGCCCAATAGGGAGCAGAATGCATTACAGAACCTGGAGGAGAATTGGGGCCCTCTGTCGGGAACGATATCCTCGGGTAATCTGTGTATCCTGAAAACATGATCAATGGCCAGTTGTGCTGTTTCTTTAACGGGGAGAGGAGTTTGGGGAATGCAATGAAGTGGGCGGCTTTGGAAAATCAGTCCATCATTACCAATATGGTGGTGTGGCCATTAGAGAGGGGCAGCCCCGTAATAAAGTCAATGGATAAGTGGGACCAGGGACGGGTGGGAGTGGGTAGGGGGTGTAACAGGCTGGGAGGAGGTAGCCGGGAGGTTGAACTACAGGCGCAGGTGAGGCAAGCGGTTACGAATGACCTGGTGTCCAGAACCGCCTCTTGAGGAACTCCAGCATTCTCTGAATCTCCGAGAATACTATGGAACACATGTTGCCCCCCCCCGGATAAGGGCGCATGGAAATTAGTATTCTGATGGTAGAGACATAGCTGCAGCTGTTCACAAATGTAGTTGAAGGTGTGCTTTTGCTTTTGCATATGGAAATTGAGAACCCAGTTGGAACCTGTGAAATTCAGCACAATATGGTTCCACCAGTCCTGGCTATGTTTGCGGACCCATACCCTCCTCTCCACCGAAACAGCAAATGCACCCAGAAGTGCAATAGCCTACTTGCAATTGTGTCAAATGTGGGCACAAATCATATCTGGCCTGATGTGATCGGATGTTGGAATTCCGATTCCAGAAGTCGCATGAAGTAACTAGTGTAACCGTAGCCTAAATTACATTTGCCAAGTTCTTTACATCGTTATAGACAGGGATCGAATTGTCGTTGAACGCGGGGAGCGCTGCCCCCTTGTTAAACGAAATTGGGAAAACCATCCCCCTTGTTAAAGGTATACTATGTAGTTTCAGAACACTAGATGGCGATATAGAGCACGTAGGAGAAAAGGGCTCCCCGAAAATTGCTTATCACCTGTTCTTGTCAGACACGCACGACGACGCACGAGCATTGTGGTGACGTTTCACACATATTTTCTCTGACTGGACTCAATTCAATTCGCTTTATTGGTATGACAAGACATTGCATCTGTATTGTCAACGCATACTGCATTAAAACAGTCGAATACATACATCTAACTCGATGAACAATACAAAACAGCAAAGACTAGAAACGAATGAACAGTAACCATACATGAAAAAAAGAACTTTTCTTTGATTATGGATTTAGAAATAACAATAATGTAAAATAATAAATTACAATTAAAAATAATAATAGAAATCAATAGAAATGATAATAATGATGATGAGAACGACACATATGATCTTATAAAGTGAATATAATAAATATAAAAAAATTTAATTGGTTTATAATGATCTCTGTCACTCACTGTCCCTAAGACGATGGCAGGCAGCTATATATTGTGCTGCCAGGTCACAGCACGTCCTCTCCTCTCCTAAGAGGATGGGGAGTTTTTGGATGTCTGTTAAATTTTTTAATTGAGGGTATCTCTGATTTATTTTTGGAAAATATTTATTTCTGATTTGATTGTATTGTATCTTGATTGTATCTGATCAAGCTGTCCTCTTCCCCTGGCCCTGCCTCGCCCACCACGAACACGATTGTCGCTTTGGATAAAAGCGTCTGCTAAATGACTAATGTAATGTTTATGTAATGACTGCCCCTCACCCTTACTCTGGGGCCGCAACCACTGGATGTTGATGGTTACAGAATGAACCAAGCAGAATTACAAAATGATGATTTTGAATTATTTTATGAAAATGAACAGTGGTCAAATTCACAGAGCAATAGCTAAGATTACTAACTTATATGCTTTGAGCATGTAACGTAGTCTCCATTTACATGATCAAGGTTTGGTCATACATGATGAATAGACTATTGTCAAACAAAACATCACGACAATAGATAGCCTTAGCTATGGATAGCTGCTACGTTATGGGATAGCTGCTATCGTTATTCTTTGTCTTATCTGTTCTGTAGTTACTTTTATGATGTTTCTGTATGCACTTATTGTATGTCGCTTTGGATAAAAGCGTCTGCTAAATGACTATAATGTAATGTAGCTAGGTGTATGGTCGCTATTTTTATAATGAAATTGTTACCCCCCTCGGCTGAAAACATCTTTCTAATGAGTAAGGGCAGAAACATACCTCATGCAAATAGCTACGCGAACGTGGACGCTTCGAGCTACGCAAACAGTTTTTCTTTTGCCATGACATTTGTGAAAGACAAACCAGAGGAAAGCACAGATCGAAGAAGATGTTGTTGCTGCTATAGCGTCCCTTGCTGCAACGCTCTGGCTTGTCTTGCACAAATGTCATGGCAAAAGATAAACTGTTCGCGTAGTTCAAAGCGTCCACGTTTGCGTATTTGCGTGAGGCATGTTTCGGTCCTAAGCTATAATAAGAGTTTACCTGGAAGCCTGCCCACATGGCCTGGCCATGTCAATCAAATGAACAGGAACCGCCCATTCATGATGTTTACACAATTTTAGCTGTTTATGGCTTTAAAAATGGTGGCGGGTTGTCAACAGTGTAACATTCAAAACATTAACAAAAAAACACTTTGCGAACGACTTATGAGGTAGGAAATACATTCAACATGTTTATTAGACCACAAGGACACATACAATGTTTTTTGGGGAGAAAATTAGAATGTAAACAAAGAACAAGTTGTTTACAATGAAACTACATAGTATACCTTTAAGATACGCAATTCTGTAAAATTTACTCGCTCCTTAGCTCCACCCAACAGAGTACATGAGGAAGAGATGCAAGGATGAGATACGAGGAAGAATCGAGGCAACGTGAATTAAGCAAATGGAACGTCCTTGATCAGTTAAGCATCAGTTTAAGCAATGTTAATTAATGGTAATTACTAATGATGTGCTGCACAGCTGAATCACCTGTCGTTCGGCTTTTAACAGATTGTTCTTGTCTCAGAGCTTGTGTTTGCACTGAAAATGGGATGTAGCCGACTGTTTTATCGGGCGCTGTTTTATCGTATTTCAGGCAAGAAATATGTAGCCTATGGTAAAGGATACAAAATATTGTAACCTCAAACATGAATTGCATCGGTGAAAGACAGCAAATGCACATAAATAGATGTAAATGACATTATTCTTTCCCAGTCATACCCAGCTAATGGAATCGCGTTCTAGGAAGGTTCCCTGTATGTTATTAAGGTTGCTCTAAACGTTCCCTGGTTGATGCAATGTTGAGTTTTTTTCAGGTTCTAAGAACTTTCACACAACGTTTCTGAGGAACGTCCCTTTAACATTCCAGAAACATTCTAGGAGCATTCCTCTTAGGTTCTAGGCACATTCTATGTAACATGAGGGTATCGTTCTGGGAACCTTCCTCTTACGCTCTATGAACAGTTTATATAACATCAGGGCTGTATTCTAGAAGCATTCTATGAAACATCAGGGGAACATTCTATGTAACACGAGGGTAACATTCTGGGAACCTTCCTCTGGCATTCTAAGTATTCTATATAATATGAGGGGAACATTCTCTGGGCATTCCATGAAACATCAGGGCAACGTTCTACGTAACATGACGATAACATTCTGGGAACCATCCTCTTGTGCTCTACGAACATTTTCTATAACATCAGGGGAACATTCTAGGAGCATTTCATGAAACATCAGAGGAACGTTCTATGTAACACAAGAGTATCATTCTGGGATCTTTCCTCTTGCGCTCTACGAACAGTTTATGTAACATCAGGGGAGCATTCTAGGAGCATTCCATGAAACACCAGGGGGACATTCTATGTAACATGAGGGTAATGTTCTGGGAACCTTGCTCTTGCGCTCTACAAACATTGTATATAACATCAGTGCAACATTCTAGGTGCATTCCATGTAACATAGGGGGAATGTTCTGGGAACCTTCCTCTTGTGTTCTTCAAACATTCAATATGACGTGCCAGGAATGTGCCAGGAACATTCTATATAACATTAGGGGGACGCTCATTTAAAAGGTTTAAATGCAGGGTCTAAGTGCCTAACACAAAGGTGATGACTGATAGGAAAGCAAGGTTGGAAACCATCACAGCAGCGATAGGCATAGGCTGAACGTAAGTCCACAGCTTTTAGGTTATGGTACACAGTGCAATGCAATGAGGGTGCAAGGACACTCCAGGGGGAGTTCTATAACAATTTCCATACAACATTTACACTTACCCAATTTAGACTCTGCCGATGCCGGGATTCGAACTTGTGATGCTTTCGTCAAGAGCTCTGTCCATTACACCACGGTCTTGTGATGATAGAGCTCAACTTCGAAAACACACTACCAATAACGTAGGACTTTGGTTGTACCAGACCTGTGCCAAAGAATACTTGTATTTTCACTTGTATTCATAAATATTACATTACCAAATAGGAGAACTAATGAGGAATTAAATCTCAAACGTTTGTGACGATGTAATTTTCTGTAGCTAGTGGGTTACCTTAACACATTTTATAGGGTAGAAAATGTTCAAATCATAATGACATCCGTGCAAAAGAAATATTGCAAGTATCTTATAAGTGACTTTTTAAAGGATGTTGTAGTTGTGTTATAAATGTGAGAAATATCTGCATAACACCTTATTTACAAATTTCCCAGAAAAGCTAGCCTATTTGTAAAACGTCCTTTCATAGCCTACAAGAGTTGTTGTCAGAATGTTGTCAGAGCTGATTATGATATAAGCTATGCATTAAATATCTAAGTGGAGGGTTAATAATGCTAGACTGCATGACATATGATAGCCTATACAAATGTATTTCATAGATAACTGAGCAGTTATTGCTCCAAACTTTAATAATTATATTCATTTGTATTGCATTATATAGCACGTCGCAGTTCAATATAGCCTCGCTATATGACTTGGTGCACATCTAATTCTATAACACTATATTCTCAGTCAAGCTGATCTCCTGGATAACAAAGCTATTTTTCCCCTGCTGAGTAGGTTAACCCCAGTAAAATTGCATAACCTAGTTTGAAACGTAGGCAACCAGTTGGTAAGCAAAGCGGAGGTATCTAAACGTGTAAAAAGCCACGTGGAATAGACTACTGCAACTTGCTCTACGAATTCCAGCTTATTTTGTAGGCTAATTATAACTGGGTTATATTTCTGCAGAATGCGATGTCTTGGAGTAAGAAACTGGGTGTGCGTTCATTGTTAGGCTACCCCTTCTTAATGACGCTTACCCTATGCACGGTGCCCCCCTAGTGGTAGTTGTTGAGGTCCCAATTATAGCAACCTATTCATATTTCTCTGAAATTATAAATGAATTTACAACAAAAAACCTCGACATTTTGACAACTCCTGTAGGCTATAATCGTTAAAAGGCCTTTTGCAAATATGCTAGCTGCTCTGGGAAATTTGGCAATAAGGTACCTGTGTTATGCAGATATTTCTGACGTTTATAACACGAAAATTAGTTCAGCATTAAGGGAGTTATAGACCTAGCATATTTTCTGTATTTGTCAATACACTACCAAAATACGCTGATCTTTATGTGACTTATATATGTATTATATTAGGCTATATGTAACCTATGAAACAACGCATAAGTGAGCGGTATTTAGTTTTTTATATTTAAGGACTGAGCAACCATACCCTTTTCATGCCGACTTGAAATGTATAGGTCTACGACTTGAAATAAATAAGCCTACGCCTTGAAATACATGCCAGTGGATATAAATAGGCTACCCATTGAAATAAATAAAAGAGACGTAAAATAATGAATATTTATTTTGACACACGCCAATAACAGCTTGTTTAGCCTGACCGTCCGAGAAAAAAATCCAAGCGTGATTTTGAGGTTATATGATTACAAAATAGGCATTTGAAGACGAAATAACCATTGTTTTTTTCTGTTACCCAGTGAGCATTTTTGTGTTGAAAAGTCGGCGGAACTACAATGGTGGTGTCATCTGCATATGAGCACAAACCTATATAAACGTTAAAATGTTGGTGAAATATGGAATACCATCCAAGCTCTCATTTGGCCATTTTTAGACTGGCTAAAATCTACAATATAAATGTGCACATATGGATTAATGTGGATGCATTTCTCAAAATGTCATTGCTTTTGCAGGCGAAATCCGGCCGAACCGTAGATGCAATTTCACCGCATGAAGTGTATCACTTAAAATGTCAAAACATTTAGCCAATTTGTTGCGACAAGAAGCTTGGGCAAACAATATGGCACAAGTTTCTATCCTAGGCAGACAGAGTTTTTACCCAAAAATAATGTTGCACGAATTTCTGCTATGCGCATGTGTGTGGACTTGTACATGAGAGTCAACAACTTGCCTGTCCATGCTCGTTTGTGATATTATTCATTAAACACTAAAACACACTGGCAAACACGTGGCCTCGATGGCTCAGTGGAAAAGCACTTGTCTTCAGATTTGAGGATTGTACGTTCGATTCCTACTTGCTGTGGTGTTTATTTACATGAAAAAATTTGGTTGAAACGTGGTCTAAACAAGAACTCTTGAAAGAGGTCGACAAATAGATGTAGAAAAAAATTCACTTTGGAACAATTTTAAGAGTGTTTTTCACTCACTGCAATAGACGTTTATTTTAGGGCTTTTAGCCTGAAAATTGCTCGCTGGGAAGGACAGGGTCCTCTAGTAGCTCAACCGGGTAAATCGCATGTCATCAGCAATTCCGGAATTCCGCAACATGGGTTCAAATCTGGCTCTAGATAAACCTCAAAGGCCATTCTCTCTTTCTCTTTCTTTGATTTTCTAGTCTCTCATCGATTACTGTCCAATAAAGCCAAAATGCCACAAAAATATATTTAAATGGGACTACATATCACCATCTACTCGGCAGCAGAAGAACAGGCCTAAGATCTAATAATAGTTGCGCATTCTTACATCAAGTTGTAAGAATGTTCTGAGGACTTGAGAGGAACTGAACATTATGACATCCAAGGAATGCATTGCAACGTTTATGACATTTATGGGATGTTCCTGGAATGTTCTTTTGTTATCTTGGAGTAACATTCCCCTATATATACACCCCAGAATGTTCCCAAAATAACGTTTTGTAATGATGTGGCAAGAATGTATGGGGAATGTTAGCAATGTACTCTGGTGTCACAGTAAGGGAACGTTAAATCCAAGCGTTAGATAAACCCAAAGGGAACGTTTCTACTAACATTATGAGAACATTCCCTTAATGTTACATAGAATGTTCCTGTAATGTGAAGGGGAAGTTCCACAAACAAGTTGAAGGAATGTTCTGAGGACTTGAGAGGAACACAACATTATGACATCCAGGGAATGCATTGCAACGTTTGTGACATTTATGGGATGTTCCTGGAATGTTCTTTTGTTATCTTGGAGTAACATTCCCCTATATATACACCCCAGAATGTTCCCAAAATAACGTTTTGTAATGACGTGGCAAGAATGTATGGGGAATGTTACCAATGTACTCCAGTCTCACAGTAAGGGAACGTTAAATTCAAGTGTTAGATAAACCCAAAGGGAACGTTTCTGCTAACATTACGAGAACATTCCCTTAATGTTACATAGTATGTTCTGTAATGTGAAGGGGAAGTTCCACAAACAAGTTGAAGGAATGTTCTGAGGACTTGAAGGGAACTCAACATTTCGACATCCACGGAACGCATTGCAACGTCTGTGACATTTATGGGATGTTCCAGGAATGTTCTTTTGTGATCTTGGAGTAACATTCCCTTATACACCCCAGAATGTTCCCAATGTAATGTTCTGCAATGACATTACAGGGCTGTATAGGGAACATTCTTTAAAGATCCCAAACGTTCCTCGTTACCTGGGTACAAGAGTGAGGAAAAATGTTTTGAACGCAAGGCAGTTTGTGCATTTAAGCAGTTGCAGTAGAAAACGGTTGAAAATTGTTTATCGAGTTACAGTGCATCCGGAAAGTATTCACAGCGCTTCACTTTTTCCACATTTTGTTCTGTTACAGCCTTATTCCAAAATTGATTAAATTCATTTTTTCCCTCAAAATTCTACACACAACACCCCATAATGACAATGTGGAAAAAGTTTTTTTGAGATTTTTGCAAATTTATTAAAAATAAAAAAATAAAATTTCTCATTTACATAAGTATTCATACCCTTTGCTTTAACGTATTTTTAAAGTATCATATTTCATATTTGGTCACATATCCTTTACATGCTGTTACTTCCTGAAGTCTGTGACCATCAACATCAAAAAACTGTCGATATCTTATTTTCAGGTACTGTTACAAGCGATACTATAACCCAGGGGTGTCAAGATCCGGTCCTGGAGGGCCGCAGTGTCTGCTGGTTTTTGGTGCGTTTAAGCACAAGTGATTAATTTAAGTCACTAATTGGCTAAGAAGTCCACACACCTTGTTCTCAATGCTTTAACTGGGTGCTGATTGAAAGGAAACCACAAATACCTGTGACACTGCGGCCCTCCAGGACTGGAGTTTGACACCCCTGCTATAACCTCTCTGCATTTGAATGGATCTCTATGGAAATTGGGGGGTGAGACTAGATTCAGCTGTAAATTACACTGGTACAGTATGGAACACATGGCTGGCTAAATGGCTGTAAGTTATCAAGGGTCTGAGCTATCAAACGAGCCCCAAATCATCACTCTGTTGCCAGATATGGAGTAGATGTGGATGGATCACTTTAAGGGTTGTTTCTCCTGACTTTTTTCCCCATAGAGTTCTATAGGAAAATGAGTCCGGAGAAATAACCCTTGCAGTGATCCATCCACATCTACTCCATATCTGGCAACAGAGTGATGGTTTGGGGCTCGTTTGATAGCTCAGACCCTTGATAACTTACAGCCATTTAGCCAGCCATGTGTTCCATACTGTACCAGTGTAATTTACAGCTGAATCTAGTCTCACCCCCCAATTTCCATAGAGATCCATTCAAATGCAGAGAGGTTATAGTATCGCTTGTAACAGTACCTGAAAATAAGATATCGACAGTTTTTTGATGTTGATGGTCACAGACTTCAGGAAGTAACAGCATGTAAAGGATATGCGACCAAATATGAAATATGATACTTTAAAAATACGTTAAAGCAAAGGGTATGAATACTTATGTAAATGAGAAATTTTTGTTTTTTATTTTTAATAAATTTGCAAAAATCTCAAAAAAACTTTTTTCACATTGTCATTATGGGGTGTTGTGTGTAGAATTTTGAGGGAAAAAATGAATTTAATCAATTTTGGAATAAGGCTGTAACAGAACAAAATGTGGAAAAAGTGAAGCGCTGTGAATACTTTCCGGATGCACTGTATATAGCTATTTTTGAGTTATTTGCCAGATGCATTCAACTGTATGAACTTATAGGCTAAACATGACCTATTGCATTGGCCACATACGGCGAGATTACATATGTTTTGAAAGGACACGGGTTAACATTAAGCATTGAAGGTTGCGTTACCTATGCAGTAAAAAACAAACTGAATTATATGGGAAACAAAACCGTCTGTTTTGTGCTGAAATGTATGCTTACACGCTTAACTATAATGTTTTTTAGCCTATTTGTTCATGAATAAACGTGGCTTTTGTTCATCCTAAAGAATGAGTGTTCTTATGGATTAAAGCGCTTTATAATAAATGAAAAGGAATGGGAAGATTCCATTTGTGTAGGGGTGTACAGTACTGCGCAAAAGTCTTAGGCACCCTAGAATTACTCATATCAAGAGTGAGCTTTGAAATAAATGTCTCAGGGGCAGGGGGAGACGCTTAAGCTACTTTAAAATGTGGTTGCCAAGCTGGGTTACCAGCAGTATGGTAACTCAGGATGGTAGCCCAAAACCAAATCCCATATCTTTTTTGATGACCACAGACATTTGATTAAAGAACCTTGTTTAATAAAGCAATGAAGTGCATTACAGCATTGAAGTTGCGTACAAAATTACACATGCAACATACATAATTTCTACTTTAGTTGTGCATTATTCGTTGTACGCTATTGTAGGCTAACAGCAAACCATCTATAAGGCATGCAATCCTGGTAGCTACCGGTTAGCCTACCGTTAGAGAGCGCAGCTCCCCCGCTTTAGTTAAGCCCCACTTTAGTTAAACCTATGAATAGCCTAATTAATCAATAAATACCAGGATTTTTCTGAGATTTTTTTCATAGGGTGTCGCTGGAGGCAGTGATGGATGATAAAAAAGGACTAGGCTACAAAAAATACATATGTATTTATGAAAATTAATTCCAAAAGAAAATAAATATTAAAAGTGAAAGCTAAATATCTCACTTAAAGGTTTATGACAATTTATAAGCTTTTAAAAAACTAGTTGAAGAAATACTATGAAATATGTGGAAACGCATAGCCAGACTAGGCTTAGTGTAACGGTAGCCTACAAAAAAGTCTTGGTTTTTTAATACACAGATTAACGTGCTTTGTGAAGTAATTAACTTGCTCACATTCGCAACCAGCGTTGCTCACGTTAAAGTTACATTACATTAGGTAAAGCCCTACTATGTTAGCTACAGTGGTGTTCAAAAAATAGCAGTACAACATCAGTAACCTGATGAACCACTGTTATTAGTAGTAGTGATATTTCTGCATGGCAAATAATTTACTTGTAGATGAAGTAGTGTAATAGAAAAACAACAGACCCAACTGTCATGACATGCACACTGCTTGTTCTGAGTAATTGACTCATTCATTGAAAGGGCATGTTCAAAATAATAGCAGTGTGGAGTTTAATTAGAGAATTAATTCATTCTGTGAAAAAAAACAGGTCAAACAACTTCTGTGGTAAACAGGTATTCCACAGGTAAACAGGTGATGCCATCATGATTCTGTATAAAAGGATATCAAAAGACTCCTGATATCTTATTTCCAGATACTCTTAGAAGCAATACTATAACCTCTCTGCATTTGAATGAATCGCTATGGGAATTGGGGGGTGGAACTAGATTAAGCTGTAAATTACACGGGAATAGTATGGAACACATGGTTGGCTAAATGGCTGTAAGTCAACAAGGGTCTGAGGTATCAAACAAGCCTTAAACCATCACTCTGCTGCCAGAAATACAGTAGATATGGATGGTTAACTTAAAGGGTTTCTTCTCCTGACTTATTTTTCCATAGAGTTCAATAGGAAAATTTGTCAGGAGAATTGTGTGCAGATTAGTCTGAAGCACTTTTATTGGGCGATTCTTGGGAGAGCAGGTATGCAATGTTATTATCCAAAGGGGTGAATTATTCTTTGAGGGTACGGAGGCAGGCAGGTAGTGAGGGTCTCTGGGTAGGCAGGAAAAATGGGAATAAGCAGAAGGAGGAAAACCGCAAAATAACCCAAGTTTGGGGCTTTATTGTGTGGATGTGTGAAGTTCTATCTGAATGCTGTGTGGTTACATGAGGTCAGAACATACAGAAGTTAATGTTTTTAAGGGCTGAGAGTCTGTGGTCTTTGTGGTTACTTCTGTAGAAAACCCTGAAAAGTGCCAAACTCTCTGTGCTGTATAGGTATGGGGCATGCCCCGCCAAGCCGTAACTTGGCGGATGGCATACCTGCCATCCCAATTAGGCAGTGTTATGATGATGAAATAGACACTTTTGAACTCGTTTTGAAGTTCTCATCTGCCCTACCACACCGACCCCTGCTTCTGCCTCATCGTCTTCCTACTGCCATCTCCGATGAATGCGGTTGTAATTGGGAGATTCTATCATTGCAACCTACCTAGCTGGATAGCTAATGTTAGAGGTAACGTTACTTACAGGTCCAACAGAAAACATGGCAACTCCTTGCAAAACTCCTTGCTTTTCAAACCCTTACAAAATTTCAGCTGTCGCATTGAGGAAAGGCAAATCCTTGGTTGGCTCTGCTTTGTATACTCATATTGTTTCCCAATGACCAATAATATTCAGAAGATTTTCGCTTTTGCATTTGTTGGTAAATTGAGGAAAACCCTATCTTACTCTGGAAAGTAACCTGTAAATCAGAAAAACAAGCATTAAACAGAAAAGAGCCACACTTTCCAATGATAAAACTTGCAAATACACATCCTGCTCTATAACTGCATGTGGGCCCATAAAATCTACTTGTTCTGAAGGTAGCAACTGTTTTTAAAGCCTGTAAAATACAGCCTTTAAAATTAAAGATCTGCTATTATTCATTATTATTAATGATAGGTAGTGTGTTAAATCAAGTTTGGTGCTTTGAAAGCACAACAATTTCAATTCCAATGTATATTACACATACAGATATTTTTGTTCGTTGAACAGATACAGATAGTGTTTTCCCCATTCTGCCCCAGGTCAGGCCCCCACTCTGGCAACACCCCATGTTAGCCCCTGCTTACGCTGACCACACCCATGTTAATCCTTCCTCTCATTGGCTAGGCCCAATGTTAACCCTGCCATTCATTTGCCATGCTGCCCCTCATCGACCATACTCATGTTAACCCTGCCCCTCATTGGCCATGCTCATGTTAACACCGTCCCATGTTAACCCTTCCCCTCATTGGCCATTCCCATGTTAACCCTTCCCATCATTTGCCATGCCCATATTAACCCTTCCCCTCATTGGCCATGCCCATGTTAACCCTTCCCATCATTTGTCATGCCCATATTAACCCTTCCCCTCATTGGCCATGCCCATGTTAACCCTTCCCCTTATTGGCCATACCATGTTAACCCTTCCCCTTATTGGCCATGGCCATGCCCATGCCCATGCCCATGTTAACACCGTCCCATGTTAACCCTTCCCCTCATTGGCCATGCCCATGTTAACACCGTCCCATGTTAACCCTTCCCCTCATTGGCCATGCCCATGTTAACCCTTCCCCTCATTGGCCATGCCCATGTTAACCCCGCCCCTCATTGCCCTCACCCTTGACCACAGGCTGGAGAAGGAGGCCTTAGTGCAGGAGAAAGACGCCCTCTTGAGGAAGCTGCTTGAAGTGGAGATGGACGGAACAGCGGCCTCCAGGCAGGTCTCAGCCCTGCGAGAGGCCGTGTGCAGGATGAGAACTGTGAGTCACCAATGGGGACGGTGCTAGGAAGCCAGGCAGAGTGACATTACTACAGCTTTTTGCTTAGGCTTTGAGACAGCAGAGGAAGGAGAATTTAAATTGTAGTTTTTATTGATTCCTAATTATTTTACGTTTCTTACGATTATTTTTTTCATGTATTAGAAAGAGGCTCATATCCAAAGGAATGTGTGCATTTATATAAACCTTATCCAGTAAAACACAAACAATTACTTTGACATGTAGGATATGCATGTATGTATTTACAGTTGAAGTCGGAAGTTTACATACATTTAGGTTGAAGTCATTGCAGGGATAGTTTGGAATTTTGGACATAATGTCTCAATTACGACTTACCCATGATGTAGTTGATTGATGGAAACCATTTTCAGCTAATTCCATACTGTCACTTGTCACATTCGTAGGTAATGTAAAGTATCGCTCCGCCGCCATACTTCAACAGAGAATATAGGTCAGCACAGAGTAAAGGATTCAACGATAGTTTGACTTCAAAAATGATGGTATAAACACTCAAAATAACCCCGATAGACTCTCATCGTATTTTATTTGCTTTGTTTACAATTGTTTACAGACAGATTATTTCACTTTTAATTCACTATATCACAATTCCAGTGGGTTAGAAGTTTACATACACTAAGTTGACTGTGCATTTAAACAGCTTGGAAAATTCCAGAAAATGATGTCATGGCTTTAGAAACTTCTGATAGGCTAATTGACATTATTTGAGTCAATTGGAGGTATACCTGTGGATGTATTTTAAGGCCTACCTTCAAACTCAGTGCCTCTTTGCTTGACTTCATGAGAAAATCAAAAGAAATCAGCCAAGACCTGAGAAAGAAAATAGTGGACCTCCACAAGTCCAATTTCCAAACGCCTGAAGGTACCGCGTTCGTCTGTACAAACAATAGTACGCAAGTATAAACACCATAGGACTACGCAGCCGTCATAACGCTCAGGAAGGAGACACGTTCTGTCTCCTAGAGATGAAGATGAATGTGCTTTGGTGCGAAAAGTGCAAATCAATCCCAGAACAACAGCAAAGGACCTTGTGAAGATGCTGGAGGGAACAGGTACAAAAGTATCTATATCCACAGTAAAACGAGTCCTATATCAACATAACCTGAAAGGCTGCTCAGCAAGGAAGAAGCCACTACTCCAAAACCGCCATAAAAAAGCCAGATTACAGTTTGAATCTGCACATGGGGACAAAGATCTTACTTTTTGGAGAAATGTCCTCTGGTCTGATGAAACAAAAATTGAACTGTTTGGCCATAATGACCATCGTTATGTTTGGAGGAAAAATGGTGAGGCTTGCAAGCCGAAGAACACTATCCCAACCGTGAAGCACGGGGTGGCAGCATCATGTTTTGGGGGTGCTTTGCTGCAGGAGGGACTGGTACACTTCATAAAATAGATGGCATCAGGAGGAAGGAAAATTATGTGGATATATTGAAGCATCATCTCAAGACATCAGCCAGGAAGTTAAAGCTTGGTCACAAATGGCTCTTTCAAATGGACAATGACCAAAAGCATACTTTCAAAGTTGTGGCAAAATGGCTTACGGACAACAAAGTCAAGGTATTGGAGTGGCCATCACAAAGTCCTCAATCCAATTGAAAATTTGTGGGCAGAACTGAAAAAGCGTGTGCGAGCAAGGAGGCCTACAAACCTGACTCAGTTACACCAGTTATGTCGTGAGGAATGGGCCAAAATTCCAGCAACTTATTGTGAGATGCTTGTGGAGGGCTACCCGAAACGTTTTGACCCAAGTTAACCCAAGGCAATGCTACCAAATACTAACAGAGTGTATGTAAACTTCTGACCCACTGGGAATGTGATGAAAGAAATAAAAGCTGAAATAAATAATTCTCTCTACTATTATTCTGACATTTTCTTAAAATAAAGTCGTGATCCTAACTGACCTAAGACAGGGAATGTTTACTAAGATTAAATGTCAGGAATTGTGAAAAACTCAGTTTAAATGGATTTGGCTAAGGTGTATGTAAACTTTCGACTTCAACTGTATTGGTAAGTGAGCAATCATGGAATACCTTCACCTATTATTGGGTTCATGATTTAGATCATGTTTCAGACACATTTAGACACTCCCAGGTTTTGTTTTCTGTCTTTTTTAATTTTAGCAGTTTGGAATAAATTATTCACTCCCCAGTATTGCTAAGGGAGAGCAGATGGGTGGTTGAGACTGAATGGTGTCTGCCACCCCCCCTCCCCAGGAGAGGCAGTTATCAGGGACGGATTCCACACATCTATCCCGTCAGAAGGAGCTCCTGCTGCAGAAGTTGGAGACCTTCGAGGAAACAAACCGCGCCCTGCGCCATCTGCTGAAGGAGAAACACGGGCGTGAGGTACAGTAAATCTGCAGGGGACATACTCTAACACTAAGGGGACCTGCAGGGGACATACTCTAACACTAAGGGGACCTGCAGGGGACATACTCTAACACTAAGGGGACCTGCAGGGGACATACTCTAACACTAAGGGGACCTGCAGGGGACATACTCTAACACTAAGGGGACCTGCAGGGGACATACTCTAACACTAAGGGGACCTGCAGGGGACATACTCTAACACTAAGGGGACCTGCAGGGGACATACTCTAACACTAAGGGGACCTGCAGGGGACATACTCTAACACTAAAATAGAGCTCTCCTCTCCCTTTATCGCTGCAACTCTCAAGACCTGCAGGGAGTACACTTTCTAATACTACAAGGGTGTAGGGCTCACCTCACTCTGACTGATTTCCTGCTGAACAGGTTGATGCGATGCGGCTGTCAGGGCAGAAGGACGTCATCCTCAAGAAGCTGGCAGACACAGAGGCAGAGAACACAGTAAGGCCTCTTCACCTTTCACCTTTGACACACATAAATACTGGTGTTTATCCATGGATTCTATGGACTAACCAATTAGTCAACTCTGTGTTCTATTGCAAGTTATTTCTCTACCATTGATGCTGAATCATTACGGTTTGATGCATCCTATGAATATTCATGAATGTGTGTGTCGAAAAAACAATACTTGCAAAGATATTGTGTTCTTGGGCATGCCTCTTCATGCATATTCATAAAATTCATAAAGAATGAGGAAGTAGAGGATGGAAGGAACACACAAGCTTGACCATCTTGTTGCGATAGAGAATCTGTGCTATATCTTGGGATCTTTCAGTTCCATTGATCATTATCATTGTCTCAACTTCAGGACATGTTTTTTTTCTTGATAGACGAGCATCTGTTTAATGGGTACAGTAGGGTTCATAGTGGTATTTCTGTGTGTGTGTCCTGTGTGTGTTCTCTCTGTGTGTGTGTGTGTCCTGTGCGTGTGCCCTGTGTTTCAGCTGCTCATGGTAAAGCTGCAGGACAGAGAGAAGGAGCTGGATCAGCTCACAGTGTTGCTGGAGACTGAGAAGGTACACACACACACAGACACACACACACACGCACACACAGTTACCCTGTCTCAATTTGCTAAATAGCTGTATAGTCCATTGCCAGTCATTGCTGAGCTTATCAATAAATGTTCCTAAAATTTCAGTTCACATGAATGATTTGTCTAATGTAAATCATTAAGAAGTTGGCCTGAAATTCAGAAATGGATGCGGCCCTCCTTGCCCACCCCTACTCTGGTCTATATACACTACGGTACATTGACACTCATATTGCACTCAAATCAGCAGAACACAAACTCAAATACACACTGCATTCACGTCACAAAATGGACACACCTATCCCCAAACTCATATCTGTACTGCACATCTTCACTTTATCACTGGACGACACATTTCCAATGATCAAGAAGCTTTACTCTAGTAACTCAAGTGTGGTTTGTGTGTGTATGCGCCCCCTGCAGGAGAACGCAAAGACCACAGCAGAACTGTCCAAAGCACTGGAGTCCACACGTGCTTATCTGCAGGGCCAGCTGCGCAGCAAAGAGGCTGAGAACAACCGCCTGGACGTCCAGATCCGGGTACCCCAAATAATACCCCCATTTTCTGCATTTGTGTGTTTGTGCCTGTTTTGCGTTTGTGAATAGAAAAGAATAACTTTAATTTACCTTTTGGGAACTTCAGTTGTAGCCACCAGCAACAACAAAAAAGACATAGACAGTGGAGTGGGGCAGACCCACAACACACAAACAAACACACCAAATAAAGACCTACAATATCAAATTAAGTGAATTTAATTGGAATACAGCCATGATTAAAAATAGCCCCCACTGTCCCGAGATGTCCAATGTCATTCAGCAGTCCAACACACAAACTCTGCCTCCACAACCCTCCTCCACACACGCAGCGCCGCGGTCCCCGCACCGCCTTAACGGAGCACCGAACTGCATCAGCCTTCCCACTCGTCGCCTCACTCCTCCCCCGCACCATCTTCTCCTTCCCTTCCATGGTTGTCCTTTGAAGACCGCCTGCACTCTCTGATCAGTCCCGACATCTTCAACTCTGGTGACGAGCGATGGTAAACTTTGCTGCTGCATATGTTGCGAATGCGTCTCCATGGTGACGACCACAAACAAAATTATCCCAGCGAGACAATTCGCCAATATCATCAAAACAAGCGGCAGGAGTGCCCTGAATAATCTCCAGCCTGCCTCCCCGTCCCACAACAGACACACACTGCATGAAAAACCAAAGGACAAAAGCCCAACACAACAAAATATGTTCAAATTAACAAACACAAACACGAGAGACAGCTGGACTACATGTCGCCATTACAGCGCCACGTGACGTGCATTAGTATGTTTGTGTATTTGTTCATTAGCATGTTTGTGTACTTGTGCATTAGCATGTTTGTGTGTTTGATCATTTGCATGTTTGTGTTTTTGTGGAGATTTGCTTGTTATTGCACTTGTATGTGTGTGCTTGTTATGCATTTGTGCATTAAAGTATGTGGGACACCAAGGTGGTGTAGCGGTAAAAGCGCAGACTTTTTCTGTCTGTGCCGTTGTACCCTGAGGATCGGGGGTTGGATCCCCGGTCCTGCCAGATCCGAGTATAGCTTGAGGAGTCAAGCGCCCTCTTTCCTACTACAGGCTGACTGGGTTGTGTAGTGGCAATTCTCTAGCGGTTGCTACATGGGGGAATTGAATTGCATAGGGTTCAATTGGCTACCAAATTGGGAGAAAAAGTGAAAAAATCTGAAAATAAATAAAGTATGTGTTTGTGCATTTGTACCTTTGGGCATTTGTGCACATTTGCAGATTAGTACGTGCATTTGGGTATTTGCGTGTTTGCGATCGTTGGAGCTTGCCTGTGCGTTTGCGTGTGGGTGACCCTCTCTCCCTCAGAAACTGGAGCGTGCAACGGCGCAGCGGCAGGGGGAGGCGGACCACCTGCACGTGCAGCTCCGGCAGCTCAAGCAGCAGGGTGACGGCGACAAGGAGGCTCTGAAGCGAGCAACGCGCGTGCAGAGAGAGCGGGCGGAGCGCAGCGAGGACGCAGCAGGACAGCTCACTGCGCAGCTGCTGCAGAAGGTGAGGAGGAAGCATTTGAGAGGTTTCGGCTTATTTTGTTAAATGAGAAAAAAAAAATTTTGGATATTGTTGGAAAAATATCTTTACACTCAGCAAAGAAAGGTATTGAAAAAATTTGGCATCGGTATCAAACACCAGGTATAGGTTTCAAGACCGGTATCAAAAAAATTAAAACGATACCCAGCCCTAGAAGCAGTGCATTTTTCTGATCTTGATCAAATATTTAAATTGTATATACAGTTTCTCTCAGGGGTGGGGGAGTACAGCAATATTCCTGGCCTCGTACAGCACAGAATTAAGCTGTAGTGCTCTGTACAGAGCTTTGTATGTATTAATCACAAAAACTACATTTCAAGTTAAATGTTTGCATTTGCCAAAAGCCTCAAAAGACAGGAAATTTAATTGATCAGCCCCAACGCTAACATCAGCCTGCTCTTCATCAAGGTACATCAGCACAGAGCTTTGACAACTGCTACAGCCCTGTATATGTCTACTGTACTTCAAACACTCACCACTGGGCAGATTGCTTAAGATTTAAACCTTCTCTCAAAGAGCCTCTCAAACATAGTTTTTTGTGATTAATTTCCTAGGTTTTTACACCGGGAGGTTTAATTAATAGGTATTATGATGCATAACCATCACTGGAAATTATTACCATATGAAATTCAAAACATCATCTCAAAACAATTAAGCATTACATCGTATAGTAGGCCTAGTGTACAAAATGTTTAAATTATATTTTCTATGACACTCCACTGCATATGTTCATTGAGTAGCCTGCCCTAGACTATTGTGCTATAGGTGAGAGATCCCACACAAACACACTGTGCATTCAATGTAGCCTACAATGTCACCATTTAACACCCCCCAACCCACCACATTACTTATCGCAAGTAATCAACTACATGCAATAACCTTTTAATATCTAATTTATAAAAGTATTTCACTTTCACGAATCAAATGTAATTGGATTTCCCATCAATAAGAAAATTGAGTTCACAGATGAGAACGAACTAACTTTAGCACGCATTTGTTGTTTGTTCTTCACAAAGACATGCTCCTACGTTACACGAAATATAATGAAAACTTACGTTAGGCTAATGTTACTTTCCAGAAGCAAATACTTTGTCATCCGTCCAACTTGGTAAAAAATAAGGATAACGTTACAACAGAAGCAGTACTATTCGTAGACGTAACGTTACGTTAACGTGAAAATCTTTTGCGCAAAAAAAGTCTTAATTTTTATTTTTTATTTTTAGTGGGTAGCCTACCCATAACTTTGTAATGGCCTAACATAGCTATACCAAAAACAGTATTTGGTGAGCCCATGGCGATAGTAGTCCACCTGTGAAATGGCATTGAGATTGTTTATGAAACGCGCTCAGTGTAATTAAACAGATGACTTAAAGGGATAGTTCGGAATTTTGGACATAATGTCTCAATTACGACTTACCCATGATGTAGTTGATTGATGGACACCATTTTCAGCTAATTCCATACTGTCCCTTCTTTTGGACATACACACATTGCTAATGCTAGCGTAACTCTATTGTAACCGGTAGCATCCACTACCAAACGCACTTAAACACTCCACAGTGCACCCAAAGCAAATAAAATATGACAACAGTCTATCGGGATTATTTTGAGTGTTTATACCATCATTTTTTAAGTCAAACTATAGTTGAATCCTTTCCTTTGTGCTGACCTATATTCTCTGTGGAAGTACGGCGGCGGAGCAAACGTGGCCATTGCAACTTCATGTTGTTCTTTGTTATTGGAGTCGACTAGTGCCGGCACTACATTCGTAGGTAACGTAAAGTATCGCTCCGCCGCCGTACTTCCACAGAGAATATAGGTCAGCACAAAGTAAAGGATTCAAGTATAGTTTGACTTAAAAAATGATGGTATAAACACTCAAAATAACCCCTGTCGTCGTATTTTATTTGCTTTGTGTGCACTGTGGAGTGTTTAAGTGCGTTTGGTAGTGGATGCTACCGGTTACATTACATTACATTACATTTATTTAGCAGACGCTTTTATCCAAAGCGACGTACAGTAAGTGCGTACAGAGACATCATCATCATTACAGAACAGACGAGGCAAAGCACATCCTTTGCATAATGTAGCAGCTATCCCTAGCACCCGGTTACCATAGAGTTGCGCTAGCATTAGCAACGTGTGTATGTCCAAAAGAAGGGACAGCATGGAATTAGCGGAAAATGGTTTCCATCAATCAACTACATCATGGGTAAGTCGTAATTGAGACATTATGTCCAAAATTCCGAACTATCCCTTTAATACATTTTAAATGACTATTCATTAATAGCAATAACAGATAGATTAAGAGCAACAGTAATAATAATACGTATTTAGAAAATAGAAGTTTCAGACAGCAACGTCCTTGTAAAATAGCATCTTGTGGTTCAATAAATATTTTACAAGGGATAATTATGGGAAAAAGTTTGCTGTCTAACTCCCCGTCCCCTTTTACTAGTAGGCTAGAAGTTGTAGCACCCAAACATCATGAATGAACAGCTGTGGACATGTTTAAAGATACAGGTCAATTGGCTGAAATGTATATCATCTCTCGTAGTCGTTATCACACCTTTTTACTTCAGGGAAGTTAGGTCAGATTGCTACACTCTCCAGAGGAAGACATCGCCCATGTTTTAAACTCAATCAACAACTAACGAGAAGTAAGCCAAGGTCAAAGCAGATTATTTTTTGACTGTGGTCCCGGTGCCGTTTTTCGACTCCCCTGCAGATCTCTCCCCCCTTCACTATAAACGCGCTAGCTAAGCTACGCGATATGCTATGAACACCCTATGCTTTTCTTTTACTTCATTTCTCCAGTTAAAATGAAAATGATAATGGATTGTGTTATGAACCTTGAATTGTGGATTGCTCTATTAATTCCAGCTCGACCTCTTCGCTCTGCTGCAGCAGGGCGACTTGCACTTCCTTCCCTCCGTGTCTTGTTCGCCCCGACTGCAAAGCTTTTCCACCCTCTCTCCCCAGTGGTGGAACAAACTCCCCACTCCTCTACGCTCGGCTCAAACACTACCTGTTTTCATAGTACTTGTTTCCTATTTTTTGCTTGTTTCCTATATAACTTGTGTTTTGTTATTTTATAGTTCAGAATGTATAGCTGACTGTGTGTACTATATTCAATGTTCATTACTAGGGATAGCTGCTACATTATGAGAAAGATGTGCTTTGTTGGATCTGCTTTGTAGTCGCTCCAATGACCTTCAGTAAGCACTTATTGTACGTCGCTTTGGATTAAAGCATCTGCCAAATAATTGTAATGTAATGTAATGATTGACGTGGACCATGAAATAATTGCTAAAAGTCCCGATGTTGAACACTATCTTTTTCATTGTAAAGAATGGTAAAAAGCAGGAAAAGGCATGATATTCTGGTGTCACGAAGCGACAGCATATTAACAGACGTACATTTTTTAAGTGTCAGACCTTTCACTTTGCTTTGTGTCACTTGAGATATCCCACCCTCTGCCTGCCAATGAAAAAGATAGTGTTCAACATTATTACTCTTTGCAATTACTTTATGGTTGACCACAATCAATAGAACAATCTACAATGCATGGTTCATAGCTACAGTTGAAGTCGAAAGTTTACATACACCTTAGCCAAATCCATTTAAACTCATAAACTCATAGTGGAGGGGACTGTATGTAAAAGAGAATTTGCAAATCACTGCTTTCTGTTTTTATGTGCATTTTACATATTTTCCCAATTTCTTGGAATTGGGGTTTGTATATAGTTGAAGTCGAAAGTTTACATACACCTTAGCCAAATCCATTTAAACTCAGTTTTCCCAATTTAATCCTAGTAAACATTCTCTGTCTTAGGTCAGTTAGGATCGCAACTTTATTTTAACAATGTGAAATGTCAGAATAATAGTAGAGATAATTATTTATTTCAGGTTTTATTTCTCATCACATTCCCAGTGGGTCAGAAGTTTACATACACTCTGTTAGTATTTGGTAGCATTGCCTTTAAATTGTTTAACTTGGGTCAAACGTTTCGGGTAGCCCTCCACAAGCATCTCACAATAAGTTGCTGGAATTTTGGCCCATTCCTCACGACATAACTGGTGTAACTGAGTCAGGTTTGTAGGCCTCCTTGCTCGCACACGCTTTTTCAGTTCTGCCCACAAATTTTCAATTGGATTGAGGAGTTTGTGATGGCCACTCCAATACCTTGACTTTGTTGTCCTTAAGCCATTTTGCCACAACTTTGAAAGTATGCTTTTGGTCATTGTCCATTTGGAAGAGCCATTTGTGACCAAGCTTTAACTTCCTGGCTGATGTCTTGAGATGATGCTTCAATATATCCACATAATTTTCCTTCCTCCTGATGCCATCTATTTTATGTTATTTCTATTATATTATTTATTTCAGCTTTTATTTCTTTCATCACATTCCCAGTGGGTCAGAAGTTTACATACACTCTGTTAGTATTTGGTAGCATTGCCTTTAAATTATTTAACTTGGGTCAAACGTTTCGGGTAGCCTTCCACAAGCTTCTCACAATAAGTTGCTGGAATTTTGGCCCATTCCTCCTGACAGAACTTCAGTTTATACAGTAAGTGTTTGAGTTTGATGAGAAAAATGTCGACACTGCTATTTTTTTGAACAGGTTAATATTCCTTTTCTTTGCTTCCTGTAAAAGAATAACGCAGACTTGATAAAATTTGTTAATGCTTTGATTTGGAATTGAATGTGTAATGTTTCCACTACATTTGAAATATGGAACTAAAAGCTATTAAAAAATATTTGCACTTTATTCACTTTTTTTAACGCACTGCTATTTATTTGAACACAACTGTATGTCTGAATTAACGTTCTGTAGCCTTTAATGAACTCAGCGGATTGCTACTTCTAATTTATTTGAATACTGTAAATCAACAACATGGTTTGGTGACAGTTGAGATTTAAATTATATCTCGCTTAATATTTGTAGAAAGATAATATTGTCATCGGCAGAAAGCTGAGGCTATCCTATTCATAACTGTTTATAATACTCAAAAAGGCATAGCGTCTGCCCGCCCCGTCCTTTTTAAAAAATATATCTAATATATGGTCACCCTTTATAGTAGGCTACAAAAAAAACTAGATGACTACTCTGATGATAACAACTATAGTAACATAATTTGTATTATACAACAATAAAATGTTGTAGGCACCATATCGGAGTCATGTTTGCACCTTAGAAGGCAGTGACCCTTGTGACGACATTCTCAACTGAACGTTCTAATGATATGTTCTAATCAATAATTTGTGATGGTACATGTGAAAGGGTTAAAAGCAGGGGTTAATTTTCGAGTAATTGCAGTAAAAAGGCGGCAGCAAAATAATCGTTCATTACAAACAACCAATCAGACCTAAACCACCCACATAAAAGACAACCTATGTAGGCTATTTGTGGGTGTCATAAGCTACTGTTGGAATTGATTTGTTCTGTCTGGACACTGCGGTTCAGTAAACATTCTATTTTGGAGAGGAGTGCAGACAAGCAAACTCCAAGTAGAATAGAGGATATTGTTATTGAGATATTGTTTTTGAAATAAAAAAACTTGTGAGAATGCTGTCAATGTGTGCATTCTCTGTGTACAAAAAATGTCAACAGGTCATTAAAACAACTTCAACTCTCCATATAGGCAAACAAAACAATTAATAAATGTATATTTTATGAACTAAACTAATGTGGTATCTAAACAAAAAAATGAAATGTTCATTTTTATCACAATATATAAACCGGAACGAACTGGAGCTTGCGGAGTGGTAACGTCCTAGTCATCACTTTAATTAAATTACGTCCGTTTCCCCTCCTCGCTCACACCCGCTCACATACTCTGACACACACACCTTTGAGCATCAGATGCACTCCATCAGCCCGGTATGCAGGCCAACCTACAAGCTCCAGAACAAATGTCAAATGTTCCCCACTGGCTGCATACAGGCGACCGGGCTGTGCTAGGCTTGCCTAGTCTTATGATCAAGGTGATAATCTTGAGAAGACGGGTTCAAGCTACTGATTGGTGGGTGAAGAAAATTAAACTAAACCTTGTACCCTGTACCCGTAACTCCGCCCCCTATATCCTGCCCTTCTGTAGGAGTCCCACCTGGCCGATGCCCTGGCTGCAGCAGAGGGCTTCCAAAACCGCCATGACCAGGAAACACAGGAGAGGAGCCGGCTGGAGGTGGAGGTGACCGTTCTGAACAGGTGAGTTCTAGGGCCGCATCTACAAGAAAAACCACCACCCTTCCTCAGGGAGAATAGCACATTACATTACAATCATTTAGCAGACGCTTTTATTCAAAGCGACAATAAGTGCATACAGAAGGTCATCGAAGCAACTACAGAATAGACAAAGCACATCCTTCCCATAACACAGCAACATAACATTAGAAAAACTACACTGCCCAGTGTGCATTGCAAAGCCTGTCTGAATGTTTGTTGTGACACAGAGTATTCTGAGGAGTATAGTTCATGAAGCCCCTTTTTCATTTCAGGGCCCCCTAAAATGGCCTCCCTGTGTTTGAGGACCCCTATTGTAATCTGGTTAATCTTTGACACCTATATCCAACTCCCACAACAGGCTGCAATGCAGTGGTTATTTTACACTGCATTGCTTAACAACTTAATGATTTAGACATGGAAGCATGTCTAAATCATTAAGCTATTATATCATGGATCTATATAAGACGGATAGGTACTACGTGTATTTGGCTTTGCATTCAGAGGGAAATCAATAATATGGCTATGTGCTGTGATAATGTACACGTGTATGTAGGAGATAAATGATGATCACAATGATAATGTGTAAATTGTAAAGCAAGATAAAGAAGACCATAGATGAACAAGATATAAACAAGACCATAAAATATTATACAGTTGCACTCAAAATTATTCAACCCCCTTCACTTTTTGCACACTTTATTGTGTTGTAGATTTAATTTTAAATGGATGAAATTGCCATTTTTGCCCATCAATCTACACTCAATAACCCATAATGACAAAGTGAAAACATGTTTTTAGACATTTTTGCAAATGTATTAAAAATCAAAAACTGAAATCTCTCATGCGCATAAGTATTCAAACCCTTTGCTTTAATGTATTTTTAAAGTATCATATTTCATATTTGGTCACATATCCTTTGCATGCTGTTACTTCCTGAAGTCTGTGACCCATCAACATCAAAAGACTCTCGATATCTTATTTTCTGGTACTGTTACAAGTGATACTATACAAGCCCCAAACCATCACTCTTGATGGGTCACAGACTTCATAGAGTTCTATAGTAAAATGAGTCAGGAGAAGAAACCCTTAAAGTGATCCATCCATATCTACTCCATATCTGGCCGTAGAGTGATGGTTTGGGGCTTGTTTGATACCGTACACTGCGTTCTCACATCGAGCAACTTCGGTCGCCCGGTTGCCGGAAGTCCATTCATTCTCTATGAAGCTGAGCGACGGTCAGCGACCTGAGCAACTAGGCAACTGAGCGACCAAAATCGGCCGATAAATGTTGCCCGCAGTTTAACTTTTTTGTCAACATCGGCCGTAACTGCCAATCAGAGTTCCGCGCTTCATATTTCTCCAACCGACACAAAACCATTTTGTGAATAATTGTTCCGTAACTATATTGCCTATCAAACTAAGCTAGGCGAAATAGGGTTAGCAGCGGTAACAACAGTGAATAATTTATATATTATCATTGTATAATTAGTGTCATAACATAACCTTAAAGGATATATGTGGCTTGTTCTACCAATATCACATTGAGCCCAAACTACATGTTGAGTTTTATACATAAATCTATATAGATAGATAGATAGATAGATAGATAGATAGATAGATAGATAGATAGATAGATAGATAGATAGATAGATAGATAGATAGATAGATAGATAGATTTATGTATAAAACTGCTGGTACTTGCAATTACGATCGAGAAATAAAAGGGTCTTGAATCGGTTTCGATGATGAAAGACGGTAATTATAGCTTCTTTATTTGTAGATACAGTTCAGCATGATGTTGGTCAGCTGGCGAGATCGCCAGCTCGCGACGAAGATAGATATAGCCTATCGCTAGCTAGCGAGAACATATAATTTCTTAATATATTATTATTAAGAATAGGCTGCATCGCAAATATGTCTTTCTTATATGCAGGCTACTGCCGTTGTTGCACGAGCTGACTTGCCCCGACCCAGCCTAGTAGACTTGACCGACCCAGCAACCAAGTTGCTCGCTGTGAGAACGCGGCGTTAGACCCTTGATAACTTACAGCCATTTCACCAGTCATGTGTTCCATACTGTACCAGTGTAATTTACAGCTGAATCTAGTCTCACACCCCAATTCCCATAGAGATCCATTCAAATGCAGAGAGGTTATAGTATCGCTTGTAACAGTACCTAAAAATAAGATATCGAGAGTCTTTTGATGTTGATGGGTCACAGACTTCAGGAAGTAACAGCATGCAAAGGATATGTGACCAAATATGAAATATGATACTTTAAAAATACATTAAAGCAAAGGGTTTGAATACTTATGCGCATGAGAGATTTCAGTTTTAGATTTTTAATACATTTGCAAACATTTCTAATAACATGTTTTCACTTTGTCATTATGGGTTATTGAGTGTAGATTGATGGGCAAAAATGGCAATTTTATCCATTTAAAATTAAATCTATAATCCAATAAAGTGTGAAAAAAGTGAAGGGGGTTGAATAATTTTGAGTACAACGGTATGTAAATTTGATGATGATGATGATGGTTATGCATGTGTTTGTGCTGTGCATCTGTGGGTTTGAGCAGCCAGGTGTCTGACCTGACAGAGCAGCTACGCAGTGTGGAGGAAATGGGACAGTCGGAGAGGGAGGGGCTTCTGGACCGGCTCCGCGCCCTTACCTCCGATAGCACCACCCTCCGACTGGAGAACCAGAGCCTCAAGGTGCGTATGAGCCCCGCCTACTCTGCCCCACTCTTGGCCCCACCCACTAAGACCTTGTCCAGCCCACTGTTCCTCCTTCATCCTTCACAGACCCCTCGTCTACCCAAAAAAAGACTAGAGACCGATGAAGAAACAACACACAAAGCTCAACCTCATAATTAGCACTGTGTGTGTGTGTGTGTGTGTGTGTGTGTGTGTGTGTGTGTGTGTGTGTGTGTGTGTGTGTGTGAGAGTGAGAGTGAGAGTGAGAGTGAGAGTGAGAGTGAGAGTGAGAGTGTGTGTCAAAAGGCCCTGCAGTAATCCCTCCCCCCCCCTCTCTCTCAGGCCACTCAGTCAGCAGTAGAGGAGAAGTTGGCTCTGTCTCATTCTGAGCTGCAGCAGGTGAAGAGCTCAGTCAAACAGTATGAGACCCTGTTGGAGAGCTACAAGAGCCAGGTACTCATATACACACTAAAACACACCCACACACACACGCACACACACACAGACACACACACACACACACACACACACACACAGACACACACACACACACACACACACACATTATTTGTGAGCAAAAGTGAGCAGGTTTACCAGTGTGACCAGGGGGGTATTTCACAAAGTGGGATTAAGGAGTTTACAGTTTATATTTAAAATTTAAGTTAGTTGGCTAACTCCTTAATACCGCTTCGTGAAATATCCCCTAGGTGTCCTGGTTGTGAGCAGCGCCTGTCTCTCTCCCCCAGGTACAGAAGGCCCGAGCGGATACGGAGGAATACAGGCTGCAGCTGGAGCGGGCAGGGCAAGAGGCGGAGTCTTTGCAGGCAGAGGTGGGGCGGGAGGTGGAGGTGGTACGGGCGGAGCTCCTGGGCCGGCTGGAGCAGTTGGAGCCGCTGCCGGAAGCACTGAAAAGGGCAGAGCTGCAGCTGCGGCAGGAGCAGGCCCGCGAGCGCAGGCAGGAGAGGAGAGTTGCTGAGCTGAGCCGAGCCCTCGCTGAGCAGCGGCTCAAGGTTCGAATGCGCCACCCGCCATGAGAGACACTGCTGCAACGCACTGTGCGTGTATGTTTGTTGCGTATGTTAGTGTCAGTGTGTGTGGGTGTAGCCCTTAAGCATCCAGCAGATTATATTATCTACATTTAAGCCAATAAGCTAATAAGTCTTTTAAAAATGGGAAGGTGTGTGAAAGTGGCTGTGGCCACACCCACAGGTGGAGCAGCAGGGGGCGCAGCTGGAGGCGGCCCGGGGGAAGAATCTGGCCCTGCAGGAGGAGAACAAACAGCTGCAGCACCAAGTGGAGAGTCTGGAGCGGTATCAGCCAATCACCTTCTGCGCTTCCCACACCTCAGCCAATCACATCCTATGCTTCTGCCAGTGTATAGTCACACAACCTACCACAGCCAATAACACCCTGCCCTTTGCACATAGCAGCCAATCTCATCCTGCGCCACCAGAAGAACAATAAATCACATACCTGCGCTTTCTACACAACAGTTGCACTTGCCACACAACAGTCAAACATTGGAACACAAAACAGAGACAATAAAATTTTTTGTAACTCATGATTTCATGGAAGGAATTTTATGCTTGAGGCTTGTTTCCAATATGTTTGAAAGGCAAGTTGGCGGTTAGAACGGCTATACACCGCCATATATTAATTCAGTAATTACCCTAAAAATATCTCTGAAAAATACATGCTTTTTGTTTCCTCCTGTTTTTGCTCTCCCTGCAGGAAACTGAGCGATGCCAATGCGCAGAACAAAGACCTGGTACAGGTGGTCTCCAAGCGGGAGGACACGATCCACGGCAACCAGCTGCGTCTGGAGGAAAAGTCGCGGGAGTGCAGCACACTGGTCCACCAGCTGGAGGAAGCGCTGGACAACGCGCGGCGCCAGGTGCATAGAACAGACCCACTGGGAATTTCAGCTCGTACTGTCTGTCAATATTTAAACATTTATTGGTGGAGGTGTTCTGGATTTTAAAAATATGCATTTTTATATTAATTTGCATAAAAATGCATAATTGTTAGATTTATTTAGATATTTTTTACTCACATTGTAGGATATCTAATTTTTAGATATAAGTACCCCCCCCCCCCCCGCTCTTCTCTCTATCTCTGTCGCTCTCTGTCTCTCTCACTCTCACCCCCCCAACATCAAAGATAAGCCAGTCTTTGACCCCTCCCCCCCCCCCCCCCCCCCCCCCCCTCCCCCATATCTTAACCCAATCAGGACAGGGATGGTCTTCCTGTGGAGGTATTTTATGAGTGTACCGCAGAAAAAGAAGTTAGTCAGTTCTGGAGTTTGTTTGGGGAAGTTCATCCTTTTTGGTTCCTTGTGCGTTTCCTTTTGTTCCTGTTCAGCTGGAGGGTAAATAATATTGGCAATTTTTGGCTTATCTCTCTTTTACTGGTATAATCAAATTAATGTCTGGTTTAATGTCTTCCTTTTGTGAATTATAAGTAGTCAGCCTACATTCCTTCCTGAATGTATGATTCCCAGTCATTATTCTAATTGAATGTTTTCATTTAATAAAATTACTTAATCTCAAGACCTAATTTAGACTTTGTTTTGGCTTGTTGGTTGATCCACCAGGTTACTGTTTGACTCACCTATCAAAGAATTTGGCAATTTAATTGATGATTGTCATTTTTAATAATAATTATTAAATTAAATCACGTAAAGCTTATTTTGAATGTAGGTTGAGTGAGGGGTTCTAGCACGCAATATCGCTTGTGTTCAGTATTCAGAGTGCTGAACATTTTAACAAGGGCATTGACTGTTGGAACCGCTGGATTCAGAAAATACACATTTTACCTAATCCTCACTTACCCGACAACAAATACTGCATATTTACAAAATTCCATCAATTAGCACTTCTTAAAAAATGGCATCTATGAAAGTGCCAATAGCTTACATATATTTAACATCCTCATATTTTGGTATTTGGATGTATATTAAAATATATCCCATGCACAGTATTTTTTCCAAAAGTTCCTGGTATAGTGCCATGCTTTTGCCTCACTGGGCCAGAGTTGGGATTGGTTGAAGGAAGAGATGATGTAATGTCTGATACGCATGGCGGGGGGGTTATGGGCATGGGCCGATGCTGAGCCTGGTTCCGGTTCTGGTATTGGTTATGACAGGTGGCGCAGACACGGGAACGGGCCACCTCTAAGGAGCGCTCCACTCAGTCAAAGGTTCTAGACCTGGAGACTCAGCTGAGCCGAACCAAAACTGACCTGAACCAGCTGCGCCGGGACAAAGAGGATGTGAGGAGAAAACTTTCCGCCTGGAGCATGTTTCTGTTACCTACACACCCACACACACACCCCTACACATGCACTCACACACACACACCCCTACACATGCACTCACACACACACACACACACACACACACACCCCTACACATGCACTCACACACACACACACACACACACACACACACACATGCACCCACACACCCCTACACATGCACTCACATACACCCACACACCCCTACACATGCACTCACAAACACCCGCACACACACACACACACACCCCTACACATGCACTCACACTCACACATACACACTCAAACACATACACCTACACACTCTCTCACACACACACACACACACACACACACACCTCCACTTGCACTCACACACACACACCTACAAACCTGCATGGTCACTAATCGTTTCAGAAAAGTCTATTTGCAATTATTTTATTGTAAAGTACTCTATCTGTCTATCCGCTGAACATATCTATCTACTCTTGTGGGTAAATGGCATGTATTGATGGGCTGAAAGGCCTGTTCACCCCATTATGTTCTTGTATCTGTGTGTCCGTATGTCCTTGCCCCGCAGGCAGAGAGGCGGTTCCAGAGTCGGCTGCAGGATGTGAGGGATCGGCTGGAGCAGTCAGACAGCACCAACCGCAGTCTGCAGAGCTACGTCCAGTTCCTCAAGGCCTCCTACGCCCATGTGTTTGGAGACTCTGCCCTCACCAGCTCCACCCTGCGAGACCCCTCTCCAGTCTGATCAGACTCCACCCCCTCCTACCACCTTCTGTTTCAAAGACACATATTCATACCAAACCCTTTTTAGAACTGCAACTATCCCTCTCAACTATTCCTCTCTAGCCTTTATTTTTATTGTATGCTAAAAATCAGCGATCCTCAATCCTGGTCCTAGAGAGCAGGGTGGCTGGCTCGTTTTCACCTTAAAAATCAATTCAGACCAAAGAAACCAGGTGAGGTGAGTTAACTGTAACTGCTTTAATTGATCAATTAAGTGCTGAGTAAGAACAAAAACCAGTGGACTGCAGCTCTCCAGGACCAGGTTTGAGGACCCCCGTCCATCCAAGTTATACTTATGCAGTTGAAGTCAAATGTTTACATACACCTTAGCCAAATCCATTTAAACTCAGTTTTTCACAATTCCTGACATTTAATCCTAGTAAACATTCCCTGTCTTGGGTCAGTTAGGATCACAACTTTATTTTAAGAATGTGAAATGTCAGAATAATAGTAGAGAGAATGATTTATTTCAGCTTTTATTTCTTTCATCACATTCCCAGTGGGTCAGAAGTTTACATACACTCTGTTTGTATTTGGTAGCATTGCCTTTAAATTGTTTAACTTGGGTCAAACGTTTCGGGTAGCCTTCCACAAGCTTCTCACAATAAGTTGCTGGAATTTTGGCCCATTCCTCACGACAGAACTAGTGTAACTGAGTCAGGTTTGTAGGCCTCCTTGCTCGCACACGCTTTTTCAGTTCTGCCCACAAATTTCCGATTGGATTGAGGTCAGGACTTTGTGACGGCCACTCCAATACCTTGACTTTGTTGTCCTTAAGCCATTTTGCCACAACTTTGGAAGTATGCTTTGGGTCATTGTCCATTTGGAAGAGCCATTTGCGACCAAGCTTTAACTTTTTGGCTGATGTCTTGAGATGATGCTTCAATATATCCTCATAATTTTCCTTCCTCATGATGCCAACTATTTTATGAAGTGCAACAGTCCCTCCTGCAGCAAAGCACCCCGACAACATGATGCTGCCACCCTCGTGCTTCACGGTTGGGATGGTGTTTTTCGGCTTGCAAGCCTCACCCTTTTTCCTCCAAACATAACGATGGTCATTATGGCCAAACAGTTAAATTTTTTGTTTCATCAGACCAGAGGACATTTCTCCCCAACAAGTAAGATCTTTGTCCCCATGTGCAGTTGCAAACTGTAGTCTGGCTTTTTCATGGCGGTTTTAGAGTAGTGGCTTCTTCCTTGCTGAGCAGCCTTTCAGGTTAAAAAGGACTCGTTTTACTGTGGATATAGATACTTTTGTACCTGTTCCCTCCAGCATCTTCACAAGGTCCTTTGCTGCTGTTCTGGGATTGATTTGCACTTTTCGCACCAAAGCACGTTCATCTCTAGGAGACAGAACACATCTCCTTCCTGAGCAGTATGATGGCTGCCTGGTCCCATGGTGTTTATACTTGCGTACTATTGTATGTACAGACAAACGTGGTACCCTCAGGCGTTTGGAAATTGCTCCCAAGGATGAACCAGACTTGTGGAGGTCGGCCTTAAAATACATCCACAGGTACACCTCCGATTGACTCAACTAATGTCAATTAGCCTATCAGGTTTCTAAAGCCATGACATCATTTTCTGGAATTTTCCAAGCTGTTTAAAGGCACAGTCAACTTAGTGTATGTAAACTTCTGACCCACTGGAATTGTGATATAGTGAATTAAAAGTGAAATAATCTATCTGTAAACAATTGTTGGAAAAATTACTTGTGTCATGCACAAAGAAGATGTCCTAACTGACTTGCCAACACTATAGTTTGCTAACATGAAATCTGTGGAATGTTTAAAAATAAGTTTTTTCATGTTAATGACTTCAACCTAAGTGTATGTAAACTTCCGACTTCAACTGTACATACCAAGTGATTACAATTATACGAGTATGATAATTATGTTTACAAACTTTTGAGAAAGACATGTAACCTTTTTTATCATGAGCTTTTAAAAAATTCCTTTTATTTATGTATTTATTTATGACAGTGTTCTTGAACGCATTTTTATAGGGTCTTTCAAAAATATACATTACTGGATGGTATTATAAAAATGTACTATTATGGAAGGATTTCAGATGCTGTGTGAAAGTCCTCCATGGGTGCTGTCTGTTTTGATACCATTAAAATAAATTCAGGTTCACTGTTTATATTTGCAATATCTATGATTTTGCTTTTGTTTAAGTTTTGACTTAAGTTTATTTTATTTTTCACAAAGGATGTTCAGTGCCGTAATATGAACGCACTATCCACAAAGCTACACATCAGTGATAATGGCTCCCACTGTTTCTGTGTAAGTAAATATCTGTGCTTCAATTTATTTACATTAGATTTTTATAGAGGTATTCTAGTTACAGTACATATAATTTATGTGAAAAATCTATTTAAATGCAATAAAGTGGAAGTTTCAAAAATAAAAGTATCATGTGTCCTAAATTAAATATATTTTAGTTACTTCTTGATGACCTTTGGGGATGTAATTCGTTTTAAATGCACAATATTGTCTGTGAAACATCAACACACTTTAAAAAAGTAAAAATTTTCCTAGATGTTTAAAATGGCTGCTTTATTTTGTTACACTCCTGTGTTCATTTAATTCTACCTGCTATTCAACTACAGAAGGTTCCACGTTGTAAAAGGAGTTTCTGGTGCTGTATTACAGTACAGTAAGAAAAGGAAACGGCTGCAGTCACTATTAAAATCTATTCATATTGAGAGTGCTGGCCATTTTCTTTTCTTGTTGAATGCTCCCTGGACTACCAAACCCATGAGCTAAGAGCTGAGTCTTTTGTGAGTAGAGCACATAATTTCCTACTACTGTATTCCAGTACAGAACATCCATTGCCACAGTATTGTACTTGGTCATGCCCCATCATGAATATTAATGATGTATCAGATTAGAATGTTTTTGCTTCAATGGTAGAGAGACAGAATTTTCAATGCTAAGAACACAGAGCCGAGTATCGGTAGGTCTAAAGCAGGGGTACAAAACTCCAGTCCTGGAGCTGTTCTGTGTACTGTTTTTTGTTCCAAACAATTTAAAGCACAAATGAAGTTTGATAGAACTTTGGGTTGTGTAGTTACCTGGCCATGATATGAGTCCAAATAGTGGCAAAATATGTTCGTTAGTTGCTCTGTGCTCTCCTGGGGTGATAATCCAGAATATGGTAGGCTATTTGTCGCTCTCCATTCACTTCTATGGGGCAGCTAAAACGGTCTCAAAATTACACTTCTAGCACATATATGACCGCGAAAGAAGTGGATTCTGTCAATACAAACAATAACCAATCCTCGTACGTATTTTGTTTTAATTCAATGGCCCTTTTCTTGCTTTTTCATATTTTATTTGGAATGTAGATCCGGTAGGTGTGCTATGTTATTGTGCCAGAAACAGCGTTAATGTGCCGATGCGTCAGAAACCACTCATTGGTCCAAATTTCCACAGAAGCAAGCGTTCCTAGTACTATATCTATGGTCCGACCAGCCAACATTTTGGTAGGCTAGTCTTTTCTGGTAGCCTGCTAACAACATTGAAGAAAATAGTACTTTATAAAAAAAAATAATTACACAAAAAAAAATACGTACGAGGACTGGTTATTTTTTGCATTGACAGAATCTGCTTCTTTCCCGGTCGTATACGTGCTAGAAGTTGCATTTTGAGACCGTTTTAGCTGCCCCATAGAAGTGAATGGAGAGCGACAAATACCCTATTCTGGATTATCACCCCAGGGGAGCACAGAGCAACTAATGAACATATTTCGTCACTATTTGGACTCATATCATGGCCAGTTAACTACGCAACCCAAAGCTCTACCAAACTTCAGTTGTGCTTTAACTTAGTTTTTGTTTTCTGAGAGCTCTATAAACACTGGTTCACTTCTGTAGCTACTTGAGCACAATAAAATACGTATTTAGGATACACTTGAGTCTGTGGCTGTACGTGATGCTTATACAAATGTCAGATCAAGATATGATTGAGCTAATTAAATAATTAAGAGCAGAAGTTGGCACAAAATCATGAAATGGATCGGCCTTTGTTGTGCACCTCTAGTTTAAAGCATGGATACTCAAATCCAAATCCGACCCTGGCCCTTTTTTCTCCCAGGTAATTAACTGAACAATTAGTGCTACTGATTGGCCAGACTGTCTTCACACCTGACTCCCAAGTAAATGGAGGGTGGTAAACCAGCCGTCTTGGCCCTCAAGGACCGTGGTTTGAGTAACGGTTCCGAAGAGTCTGGTGTTGATATTTATTGGAGGTACATTGTTGGATTGGTTAGGCTAAGTTATCCTCTGTGACATCACTGTTGTCCAGCCTTGACGATTCTGGCACAGTCCAGAGATCTCTCCGGATACTGTTCCAACATTTCAATCCCATGTGAGCACTACCTGTGGGGGGGGGGGGGGGGGGTATTTAGGTGAAACATAACATCAATGATTTATACGCCGTTGTGATTATTTGATGCGAAACATAAGCGTCTAGAGTGCATTTAAACAGTGTATTTATGTGAAGTTGGCATGCGGTGAGATGCCACAATAGAACTCATTTTACCCCAAAATGCATTTATTTTATGAGGTAAATACAGTACAAAAATGATGGCAATCATATGCTATAGCCTTTGCAGCCACAGTGCCACTAGATCTCAACCCAATTGAACATTATTTTGGAAGAATGGTGTTATTTTCCTCCAGTAGAGTTCCAGAGACTTGAAGAATATGCCAAGGCGCAGATTTCTCACAGCCACCAATGGCGGTGTCCAGAAGAAAACACAAACATCTATTCTTTTAAGCTAGTACAGCTCCTGTGTACGGAGGATTATTCAACCCAAAATTAAAATCAAAATGGAAAATGAAAATGGAGCATTATTCAGCCCAAAATTTAAATTAAAATCTTTTCATTTTCGTTTTCATTTTCATTATCTTTTTCATTTTCATTATCGTTTTCATTTTCATTTTCATTTTCATTATCGTTTTCATTTTCATTTTCGAACTGTACTATCTATGTAAATGAGGGGGGTATGGTCAAGCAAGCAGGGTGGGCCTCATACAGCTTTAGTGCAGTAGCACTTAATGAACACTAGGGAGAGCATAGCATAGGGATGGGTAACAGTCTATGCTTGATACTATGCTGTCAGGGCACTCATACGTTTTAATGTATGAAATGATGAAGAATCTGAGCAGTGTTATAAAGTATTCTTGTTTTATGAAAGAAACGGAGCTAGCTAGCCAGCGCTACACTGTGTAGGCTATAGGTCAAACCTGCGAGGTGGAAAATCCAGGTTCAGAAAGTGAAAGATTGCAATCATTTGTTGCAATCACCTGGATTTGCTAATTATCACAATTCTTCAGCCAAGAGGTAGGAGCTAACTAGGCTAATTAGTGAAATCGTGAGTTCATGGGTGGAAGAAACACGGCAGGACTTTTACTTTCTGACCCCTGGAATTTCCACCTCTGCAAACCTGGTAGTAGCCTACGATAGGCTACATTGTGGCAGGTTAAACGTTGGATTGGATGGTTGTGTTGTGAAATCCTTTCTTAAAATAAATGAAAAGACCGCAAATGAGTCACTGGATCGTTTAAACTTTTAACCTGGCTCCGGTACTTTAAGCGAACATTAAGGCATTGCTTCAAAAAGTCTATCGACAGCCAGATTCTATTCTATATGTTATGCAAAATGAGAAATGTTAATGTAGGCTATTTGAAAGTGAGTCGGCTTCGTCATACAAAAAATCCAGGGTTAAATCTTAAATTGAGCTTGCTAGCTGTTTATTATTATCCTAAAATAGCTCTCATAAGTGTTTATGTTACCCATCTATCGTTAATTGTGTTTACTGTATTACACACTTCATGTGTGTGCCATGAGTCACTGGACCGTTTATTTTAACCTGGCTCCGATAGATCTAGCTAGCCTACTTCAAACGAACATTAAGGCATAGCTTCTAAAAGTCTATCGAGACATTAATGTATTTGAAAGTGAGTCGGCTTTGTGATATACAGAAAATCCAGGGTGGAAATTTAAATTAGCTGTCTAACCCTTTAATCTCGTTTAGTAGCTAGGCTACACCTCTGCTTCGTGAAATTCCCTCAGGGAAAAAACAACGACACACTTGGCAGGTTCCAAGTTTAGACATTCTTGTTTATTTTTCAGGATTCTAGCTCCGATGTGTATTAAAACAACCGGATAGAATAAAACGTCATAGCACCATTTTGTGCGTTCCATTTTCAGCTGTCTTCAGCAATATTTTTTCTTTCACAACGCAAAAACGCACCTTTCATTCCCTCACCTATTCATATTTGCGACCATATTTTTTGACGACCGTCATGAATCTAGCTAGCTTTTAGAAGCTATGCTTTAATGTTCGTTTGAAGTAGGCTAGCTAGATCTATCGGAGCCAGGTTAAAATAAACGGTCCAGTGACTCATGGCACACACATGAAGTGTGTAATACAGTAAACACAATTAACGATAGATGGGTAACATAAACACTTATGAGAGCTATTTTAGGATAATAATAAACAGCTAGCAAGCTCAATTTAAGATTTAACCCTGGATTTTTTGTATGACGAAGCCGACTCACTTTCAAATAGCCTACATTAACATTTCCCATTTTGCATAACATATAGAATAGAATCTGGCTGTCGATAGACTTTTTGAAGCAATGCCTTAATGTTCGCTTAAAGTACCGGAGCCAGGTTAAAAGTTTAAACGATCCAGTGACTCATTTGCGGTCTTTTCATTTATTTTAAGAAAGGATTTCACAACACAACCATCCAATCCAACGTTTAACCTGCCACAATGTAGCCTATCGTAGGCTACTACCAGGTTTGCAGAGGTGGAAATTCCAGGGGTCAGAAAGTAAAAGTCCTGCCGTGTTTCTTCCACCCATGAACTCACGATTTCACTAATTAGCCTAGTTAGCTCCTACCTCTTGGCTGAAGAATTGTGATAATTAGCAAATCCAGGTGATTGCAACAAATGATTGCAATCTTTCACTTTCTGAACCTGGATTTTCCACCTCGCAGGTTTGACCTATAGCCTACACAGTGTAGCGCTGGCTAGCTAGCTCCGTTTCTTTCATAAAACAAGAATACTTTATAACACTGCTCAGATTCTTCATCATTTCATACATTAAAACGTATGAGTGCCCTGACAGCATAGTATCAAGCATAGACTGTTACCCATCCCTATGCTATGCTCCCCCTAGTGTTCATTAAGTGCTACTGCACTAAAGCTGTATGAGGCCCACCCTGCTTGCTTGACCATACCCCCTCATTTACATAGATAGTACAGTTCGAAAATGAAAATGAAAACGATAATGAAAATGAAAACAATAATGAAAATGATAATGAAAATGAAAACGAAAATGAAAAGATTTTAATTTTAATTTTGGGCTGAATAATCCTCCATTTTCATTTTCCATTTTCATTTTCGTTTTAGTTTTCATTTTCATTTTCATTTTCGTTTTCATTTTCATTTTCATTTTGGGTTGAATAATCCTCCATACCTGTGTTTGTTCATCTCTTTAAATAAGATGGAAGTGGTTTCCAAGTGAAAATATAACGAGAAGTAATATTTCTGTTGCACACAAGATATTTGTCACTCTTGACTATAGTTCAAACTAAGGTTCAAAATGAACCAAAATTTAAACGCAACATGTAGGCCTAACAGTTTCAAAGATTTTACAGAGTTACAGTTCATATAAAGAAATCAGTCCAATGCAATACATTCATTAGGCCCTAAACTATGGATTTCCATGGGGATATGGATCTGTAGGTTCCCCCAAAGAACAAGAGGTCTTTTGGGGGGGGTTCGAGGATCAGTCAGTATTTCGTGTGATTGTGACCAGCAATTCTCCTTTGCATAGAGTTGATCAGGTTATTGATTGTAGCCTGTGAATGTTGTCCCACTCCTCTACAATGGCTGTGTGATGTTGATGTGACAGTCCTGAGCCAGAATAGTTATACGTGGTCTGTGGTTTGTGACAGGTTGGACGTCCTGCAAATGCTCTGAAATGATGTTGGAGGTGGTTTATGGTAGAGAAATGAACATTCAGTCCTCTGGGGGGGTTGTTGGAGCTGGGATGGTGGGGATTACGGCAGGGTGCCTCTCCTTCCACAAATACAGGTGCTTTATGAAGTCCTGTCTACGTAGCAGTGTTGACTGGCAGTGGATGCAGTGATAATGCCATTGTGGTCTGCAATCTAACCCACATCTGTGAATGGTATACCCTAAAACAAGAACATAGAATTGTAGTATTATTATATTATGATCATATTATTTTAAAAAAGTGCTAATCATGAATACCCAAACCATTAAAAAACAATGTCAAAATGAAGAGACTGGCTGATAACACATAGGCTATTGTGGGGGTAAACAGGCTGCCAGCACAGTTTAATATTAAGACTATTTAACCTTAATTTAAATGGTAAAACAGTATTTAACATTTATGGCCAGTTTATAGTCCAGCGACAGAGTGTCGCTCGACTGAAATCGCAGAACTTTCATAAACATTCTATTGTCGCGCTACATACACTGTGGTCGTTGTCGTTCGCAAAAAGTATAAACGCACTCCAGCGACATTCCAGCGACAGTTTACACTCAGGGGACAATGGAGGAAGAAGCAGCTTTTATAGGCTAGCCTACATCTCATTATGTCTTTTGCTTTACCCCTTTTTTTGTCGGAGGTCTCTGAAATAAAGTTTATAAATGTCCATTTCGAGGGCACTGTATATTGTTTGAAATATCATTCACTGCGTCTTTCACACACTTGTAGGATGTGGGTTTTGAACAAGGTAGCAAATAAAACGTTCAACATCGATGCAACTCATATTAAACGTTATTTAGTAGGAAAACACGGAGGGCATAACCTACGTTCGGGATGTAAATAGCTAGCTAGTTACAAGACAGGACTCATTGGGGGAGCAGCCTACAATTATCTAGTTAGAGAATGAGGTTCAAGAATGTGGAGTAGCCTATTTCACTCACTATCAGAATGCCACGGATCAGATGGGCTGTCACTGAGTCGTTGCACAAAGTTTAATCTGGCAAATCTAAGTTAGTTACTGTGAAAGCAAATAACTTTGCAATGCATTCGCAGGCGCCTACAACGCTACAAATGTGTAGTCAAGCTGAAAATGTGTCTTTGTAACCATTCACAATAGCCTACAGACTAATAGACTATCGTAAACTAAATTGTAGCATTAGAAGCGAGCTGCTTCTTGTTTTGGATTGTAACGTTTTCTCAACCTCTAGCAAAGCATCAATCGGTGAAATTACATTGTTATTATTATTAGGCTATTTATAATAATAATATTAAATTGTGCTCATTTATAATGATATTCACGCGCTTGCTAGGTAGGTAAGCTATGGGTAGGTAAGCCGACCCTATGGCTGCACGCACAAATTTTTCCAACAGAGAAATCTGTACATTAACAGTTAGCTTATGTGCTAGCTAGTAAGTTGACAGCTCGACCGAAGCCTCCGCTGTCCGAGACAAATGTTACCATAACAACAGAGGCAGCGACAGGGTCAAAGTTGAATTTATTTTATGTCTCAGCGACATCTTCAGCGACCGTCGCAGCGACCACAGGACGACAGTCGCCCGAAGTATAAACCAAATGTCGCTGCGACCAGCGACATCCATGGCACGTCGTCGGTCGCAGCGACACTCTGTCGCTGGACTATAAACTGGCCTTTACACTGAAGACAGTACTGCTGATTTAATGTAGCTGACAGACACAGATCATATCGACATGTTCTTATCATCTTTTGAAGTTTAATCAATGTGCTGGATAGAATTCATTATCATAGTGAACTTTTACTAGACAGCTAGTTGGGCTTGCCAAAATCTGGTTACGGTTTAAGTAAACAAATAAACAAATGAGGCTAACGCCAACGTTAGGTAATTTTGCAAGCTATCGGTAAGCTAACGTTATAACAGATGATTGTTTGTATGGGCTTTTAAATATGCTTCGATTATCTTGGAATCGAACATTAACGTTAGCAAAGACTATAATAAGCTAACGTTCAATTATATTTAGATAAACGTTAGATACGTTAGCTAACAAGAACTGTCCAACATGCCCAACGTAATGCTAATGTTAGATCCATAGCTATATACACCCTGGCTAACTCTCGAAACTGTGTCAGATTCTCGCTAACGTTCACGTTACATACATAACCTTAGTTAGCTACTCACACTTCGACTAGCTAGCTAACATTAACTTTGCTGTCCAATTCAAGACACCGGGGCTGCATTTGAATTCAATTTAACACGCTCCCTTCCCTTGCCGTCTTCCCTCGAGGGAGCTATATTGTGACGCAATTTGCTACGTGCAGCAAGCAAACTTAAAAGGTGTTCTGCAAGGGAGGGTTGACGAAAAACAAACAAAAACAGAACCTTTCGGAAGTGCAACACATAGTTCTGTGGTGACCGCCCACTTTTTCCATGTGGAGCATTGCATTGTGGGATTCCCTTCTTGCTGGAAGCTTGCATTTAATACCTTTGATGGAAGGGAGGATAAATGAGGGAGCGAGGGAATATAATTACTCCCTCCCCTTAACTTGGATCTGAATCACACTTGGTGTGGCTGCCATATTTCATCCGGGCATTTTGGGGATTCTGCCCTTGAAGCAAGGGAAGGGAACGACAGGAAGAAAGGATACATTTCTGATCCGGATGCAGCCCCGAATTGTTTTTAAGGTTAAACAAATGAAACTTGATTCACATTCAGTTTTGTACTCACACTCCAATTGTCGTCCATCTTGTTGTTTCTCTTGGGCATGCACAGGACTCCAGGGACCTAGAATCGCGGTCCTGAGACTGGGGTCCTGAGAATGCGCCTGGCTCCATTATTGCAGGGACACCCTTCTCATGAGATGAGTCTTCCTGCAGACCTCAACCGTGAAGCCCCACCTCAACCTCCAGGCCCCTTGGGGCCTAATGGTGTATTCAAGTGGCCAACTTGGGAGGATCGTGCGTGATGTTTTCTGTGACGATGGTCCTGTTCGTTACAGTAAAGGTGTTCAAATGGCCAGCGGCAAAAAACATGGATGCCCGCAGAAAGCTGATGCTTGTTTGGCTGGCCTCTGATCAGCATTTGCAGTTCCAAATGTTTTAAATAGCGTATGCAAAAACGATTGAAGATGAAAACAAACACAGAAGGTGAAAGACTACATACACCAAGCAACGGGTCTCTCTAGCTCCAGATCTCTCCATGTTTAGAGATGCTCAGCTGTTTACCTTTGACGTATTTTTCGTCACCTTGGTCATCTCGGGGACCTCAGGAGGTGCCCGAGTTCAATGTCGGATTTCAGAGATCGTTGTCACCATCTCGTCACATGTGTCATGTTCAAAACGTTTTTTCTTCTTGGAAGTCGGAAATATTCAGACTTCCGAGATCATTTGAATACACCATGAGCATTGAGGTGGCAGTTGCGTTCATGTGCCCTGGCGTCACTTCCCCGTTCTGTTTGCGGAACACAACAAATGAGCCAGACCAAAGATGGTATGGCCAGACACATCTTTGTTTGTCGATGCAAGTTTGTTCTGTTCATGATAAGTGGAGCGACATCTCCCACCAAGGTAAACGATGCCAATGTAATGTTGAAACCAATAAGGTTAACGTTAAGCAGCAGACAACAACTTAATACTAGGATTTGGCTAGCTAGCTAATGTTAGCAAATTAGCACTAATGTTATTAACTTTGTGTGTTGTTTTTCCATTGCTGTGTTTATTTGTAGCGTAGCAAACGTTTACATTCATGAGTAGTCATGAATCATAATGCTTGTGTAACGTAACTAGCTAACGTTAAGTAGTAGCTAGCTTTCTAGCCATTAGTGTTTGTCTAATGGTGGCTAAGTAACGACGTACTTTATATACAATACGATATATTATTTGTTTTACAAACATTAGCACTTCAATTAACGTCAGTTGTATGTGTGTTGCTAATGTATGTAATGTAATGTATGTAACGTTAGCCACCTACTGTAGTTAGTTAGATACTAGCTCTCTGTTCTCAAGTCGGTCTTTTAACGTTAGCTTACTAGCTGCCATTGTTTTTTGTATAAATGGATCCTTTTGGCCTGGTCAGTAAATAGTCACCCAAGCTTTGTAGAGCAATGGCAACCTTGGGTCCCCAACGTTATCTATAAAGAATATAAACGTGACTGGGAATGAGCCAGTTCATGGTTTTATAGCCACAATCAGAATCAATTCAGGAAATTAAAAATATAATTACAGATAGTCAACATGCAATGTTACTATTGGCAATGATTATTTGTACGAATGTCTTAAGTTATTGTACTGTATTAAATATGATGACATAGGAATCTGTGAATCACTACAAAGCCATTTTAAACATTATTGTACTTACACTGTTATGATTCTTTTTTTAAAGATGCATCATTCCGTTCTGCAAGGAAATTCAACTATGCAACTTGACAGATGCACAACCTGTTGCAAATTGTATCACTGTCCACTTTAACAAAAGACAAGAATAGCTGATCCCTTCTCTGGTCTGGCTTCCCTGTAATGATGTACACGTGTATTATCTTGTGTCATATTATCCAATGTCTTCTGTGTTATATTTACTGTGTATTACTGGAGTGTAACAACGATTGAAGAAGAAATTTCTCATTGTGGGATCAATAAAGTACTACTACATCCCCAGTGTTTTCAACACGATTCAACCACACCTATTAGCTAGAAAACTACAAGTCATGCACTTACACCCATCCAGAATTTTGTGGATTCTAGACTATCTTACAAATAGGTCTCAATGGCTAAGACTGCCTAGTCATGTTTTATAAGATACAATCTTAACACATTGCACCCCAAGGCACAGTTCTCATGGTTATTTGCAGCCTTTGCTGTTCTACGTTTTGGTTTCTTTTTTGGCGTCGTCAGGACGCTCTATCTGATTCTTTCCGCCTCCGTTCCGGTGTTTGTAGCTTGCTCGACAATTATTCCCTACACCTGTTTTGCTTTTCCTGCCGGCTATAAATAGCCCAGGACTTCTGCATTTCCGACACTTCGATATTGTCTTTGCTATGTTGACAACGAAGTCGGTAAGGTATAGGAAATTTGGTCGCTGTATTTCTGGTTCGTATGAATAGGAAACGCAGCAAGTCCAGTTAAAGAAATTAGGATTAGATTGGTTTTCTCTTTTCTTTCCAATCATTTTCATTATCCTTATTCTTTTTATCTGTTACCCTTTGTTTCCAAGCTCTTTTGCCTATAGAGCTTTGGATAGCAGGTTTTCTTTTCTGTTCCTTGCTTTCACTCGTTTTTTCGAGTTTTTGCTTTAACCTCCTGTTACGCCTAATGAATTAGTGCGTGAGGTTCTTTTGTTATTGATTCTCGCTGTTTCTTAAGATAAGCCTCCGTTTTTGAGGTTGCTTTGATTTGCCTTGTGCTAGGGAAGTTTTGCTCCCGTTCTTTTATTTATCTCTTCCCTGGTGCGGATACTTCCGATTTTTGTGGCGTATCTTTATAGATACGCTTTTAGAATCCTTATCAGTCGCATCTGGTTCTCCGAACCTTACTCTAACCCTCACAACAGTCTTGTTACACTTTCTTTTTACATTATACACCGCTAAGCTGACTGCAGGAGCAGTTATGCCTCCTGTCATCTACAAAATTTCAGATGATTCTGCCATTGTAGGATATACAGGGGGTGGTCAAAAATCGGAAACACCAGGTTTCCAGAAAAAATAAAACACCTGCCACATATTTGATACACAAAACCTCAACCTCTGTTCCTAACCTGATTATCTGTGCTGTTTTGTGAATGTTGTCATGTGTGCATTTTATATGATGACTTGTTTTTCTTTATAATTATACCAATCAACCATAATTGCCTGTTAGTCATATTTTTTATGAAATTCTATATAATAAATGCTAATATAATAAATCATAAATTACATGTCAGTGATATCATACATGTCAGTTACTGTTATATCAGTAATACGTTAGCACACTTCAACAAATGTATAAGAAGAAATCAGAAAACACTTTGGTCCCCAACAACTGGAATTGATCCCCTCTATGTAGTACAGTGGAATCTGATCAAAAACATCTCAGACGTAAAATAAAAGCCTAATTTACTCACGCATAGCCTACAGAGCGCTGTCTATAAGTCCTTAATTCCAACTTGCAAAAACTAGGCCTGCCTTTAAAAGTATTGATATCAAAATGTGGCCAAATTACAACTAACAATATTGCCTATCGTAGCTCACACTAAATAAACTAGCTCTATTCCAAAGCAATGTGATCCAAACTTTCCTAAATTATTTAATGCAACTTGGCCCTGTGTTTCTTCATCTTAGAATGTGAAGAGATTGTGCCTCATGGAACAACATATGATTTCAATGAATGCTTTTAACAGTTGATGAATAATTACATTCCAGAAAGGATATGGTTATACTTTGTTGGCAAGTTTACTTTAGAAAATGTACAGTTTTTAAAATGTTAACTGCTGCTACAGATTTCATTACAATTCACAAACAGACATTTATATCAAGAAACATCATGTGCAATAGAGAAAGGGGGGATGAATAAATAAATGCAGATAATAAAAAAGTATCCAGACATGTTTGTGGGTCAGATGATGGCAAATAAGTAATAGTACTAATTTTCTTAACATAATAATAGTTATGATATTTACGAACAGAATTTTGTGAACACAAGGATATCTATGCTCTGTAGGACCACACAGGTTTTGATAGAAATCCAAATAAATAAATCAGTAAATACATAATGATAATAATACATTTTATTCATTCTGTCCTTTTCATAGACCCAAAGCAGTGGATGCAGACAATTGTTCAAACATGCCCTATAGTGTAGTAATTTTTCTGTTTAATTTCTAAGTGCAACACATCTGAATCAGAGTATTTCCATTATACATTATTCTCATTTTGCAGTTTGATGTGGAACATACAGTTTCATTGACCACATTCTCTTGAGATGGTAAGATGAAGAAACACAGGGCCAAGTTGCATTAAGTAATTTAGGAAAGTTTGGATAGCATTGCTTTGGACTAGAGCTAGTTTATTTAGTGTGAGCTATGATAGGCAATATTGTTAGTTGGTAACTTGGCCACATTTTGATATAAATACTTTTAAAGGCAGGCCTAGTTTTTGCAAGTTGGAATTAAGGACTTATAGACAGCACTCTGTAGGCTATGCGTGAGTAACTTGGCTTTTTTTACGTCAGATATGTTTTTGATCAGATACACTTATTTTTAATAGCTAACTAATGATGAGTAATGCATGAAGATAATGACATCGAGAGAGACATGCATACAGAATACATGCATTCCAAATAAATGCATGCAGACATTTGTGTAACCATAACGCTCTGTACTGACGAGAATGAGAACATTTCTCCTATTACCGATAGCCCACAATTACATTAAAAGAGTTTGTAGATGAGCTCTATTTAATGTCTAATGAAATACAATGAATAGTTTAGTTTTCTGTAGTGCAATGAATGTATAAGGCATGTTCACTCACTTCGTAGTAGCCTAGATGTATCTGCTTCCTGACTAGCAGCTGACTGACGTTTCTCTGGCAAAACTAACGTTGGCTAACAAGCTTAATTGGGCAATGCATATTTCCCAGGAATCTTAGCCAGAAAGAAAACAATAGATACTACTAAGAAAGTAGGCTACCAGAGATTATTAGGGGTCCAAGGACATAGTGCTGGAACCCTATTGTTTTTGCTGGTTTTATTATTATTATTATTATTAGGGGTCCAAACACGTAGTCGAAGCGATTTTCCTGATTTTCCAAATGTCCTGATTGCAGTGAGCCAATAAAAATTGTTGTGGGCATGGCTAGTCACAAAAATGCTAATAACTATTAAATTGTTCAATGGATATTAATCAAATTTGGTTTCTATACTTGCACTGCCCTTCTGAGCCAAAGTGTAAAGTATTGGCTCAATGGAATCAGATGGTGGCGCTATAGAGCATAATATATTTTTTTAATTCATAAATTCATTTAAAAAAATTTTAGACATTTAAAACTTGCTGTAGTGATCAATTTCCTCAACTGGAACATATGTATGTCCCATATGTGTCGCTGCCATCTTGGATTGACCGCCATTTTGGAAATGCTATTACCATTTCCCTCTGTCCCCCGTATTGGCCTAACCACAAAACTGACAACTATGAAACTTAGCACACATGTAGACACTGCGACACGACACATGTACAGCGAATTCCAACCCAATTGACCTGATGGTGGCGCTATAGAGACAAAGTGAAATTCTATAATCTTTTTGGTCTATAACTTTTGAACCGTTTAGCCTATCTTCAAAATTCTTTCTAACTTAAATTCCTTGGTTCGTGGCAAATAACTTTGCTATTAGGACCAATGAGGTCCGCCATATTGGATCTTTTGCAAATTTGCATTTTGTGAAAAACCTATAAAATCAAACTCCTCCTAGACTGTTTGACATATCAACATGCAACTCACATCCTTTTGTTCAGGGGACGATTATCTAAAGAATTATGAACCGATTTTCCTGATTTTCTAAATATCCTGATCGCAGTAAGCCAATAAATACTGTTGTGGGCGTGGATAATCACAAAAACGCTAATAACTCTTCAATTCTTCAATGGATATTAATAAACTTTGGTATCTATACTTGGACTGACCTTCTGAGCCAAAATCTAAAGCATTGGCTCAATAGAATCAAATGGCGGCGCTATAGAGTATAATATATTTTTTTAAATTAATAAATTCATAGAAAATCACCATTATTTTTTAGACATTTAAAACTTGCAGTAGTGATCAATTTCCTCATCTGGAACATAAGTATGTCCCATATATGTTGCTGCCATCTTGGATTGGCCGCCATTTTGGAAATGCTATTACCATTTCCCTTCATGAAAAATCACTGTTGTGTTTTAAACATTAAAAATTATGTGTCGTGATCAATCAATAGGCAGCCACCGGTTATCTGTTATGGCTTAGCGGTAAGAGCAATGGCTCGGTATGTGGGCGACCTGGGTTCAATCCCCACCATAGGATACTTTTCTTTTCGATGAAAACAATGCACAGTTTGTTATGCTTTTCACACTTGATAATGTTCTTTTCACATTATTGCAAAGGCAAAGAGATTTTACTATATTAACTATTCACTGTTTCACTAGTACTTAAATGAGTGAAACAAATAAAGTTTTAATAAAGTTATTCTTTTTCCTGCCAAATTCTTCATCAAAAATGCTCCATACCCTCCAATAATTCTCCCGAGAGCGGTAGCCGGGGACCGAGAGACTGTTGCACCTTTTCCATCTTTGACGGAGCAGCCGATATCGAAGTAAGTTCGAATCAATATTAAAGTTATTTAAGTTATTTAAATATTAACATCAGTTAATTAATTGCATACTGATATTATTGCATACTGTCACAATGTATGTTGATACAGATACAGTCGCTATTATTTACTGTCACCCGATTTTATCTGTTAATACAGGTAAAATCGCTGTTATTTATTACCGCATTATAACGTGTGTCGCCATTAAATTAACAAAATATTTGGCTTTCCTCATACAACATAATCCTCTTTTTGAGTTTAGGTGATTTTGCTGCCTATTGAATTTAGCTAGAATTGAGCTAGATATTTGGTTTTCCTCAAAGAACAGCATAGCAATGCCTAATCATAACGTAACTGTAATGATAGCACCCTTATTCTACAGTACAGTATAACGCTGCTGCACTAAAGTTCTTAATAAAATGAGAAAATCATTTGTCAAGTATTTAATTCACACAGGTATACAGCTGTTGCACCTTTTCCATCTTTGACGGAGCAGCCGATATCGAAGTAAGTTCGAATCAATATTAAAGTTATTTAAGTTATTTAAATATTAACATCAGTTAATTAATTGCATACTGATATTATTGCATACTGTCACAATGTATGTTGATACAGATACAGTCGCTATTATTTACTGTCACCCAATTTTATCTGTTAATACACGTAAAATCGCTGTTATTTATTACCGCATTATAAGGTGTTTCGCCATTAAATTAGCTAAATATTTGGCTTTCCTCATACAACATAATCCTCTTTTTGAGTTTAGGTGATTTTGCTGCCTATTGAATTTAGCTAGAATTGAGCTAGATATTTGGTTTTCCTCAATGAACAACATAACAATGCCTAATCATAACGTAACTGTAATGTTAGCACCCTTATTCTACAGTACAGTATAACGCTGCTGCACTAAAGTTCTTAATAAAATGAGAAAATCATTTGTCAAGTATTTAATTCACACAGGTATACAGCTGTTGCACCTGTTGTGACACAAGGCTTAACTTGATTATGTTTACCAATTGATAATAAACTTAATATGATGGTATGTAACCAAACTGTAATACAAGCTTGTGGTAAGGGGGCGTGGTTTTAGGCGCTGCCGGCAAGAGAGAGAGTGAACGCGTGTGGTTTGTGGAGCCGACACAGCTCTCGGGAATCATGCAATTGGTAACGATTGATTGTATTATTGTTTGTATCAATTAACCAATTGCCTTGATTGTTCGACAGTGAGCCTGAGTGCATAAAAGCCGGCCGGAAAACATCTGCGGGGAGAAGAGCGGAGGCCGGATTTAATGTGTGTTTGTGTGTGTGTGTAAAACGCAGAGAAAGTCTGGAAAATAAAACCGTGTTCTCTGGGAATCCTGCCTGGTTACTGTCTCTGCACGGGAGCGGTGGTGCTCACCTCGCCACAGTGGTGGCCCGTACGGGGAAAAAGAAAGGCGAAAACGGTGCAGAGGACAGAAAAACAGGATTTCTTTTGAAAAAGCAATGGATAACAGCCAGGAGCAGCCGGAGCAGCCAACCTCCGTAGCAGCGCTGGGAAAATTGCTGGAGGGGCTAGCTGCTATGCAGGTACAACAGTCGGCTGCTCACGCCGAGCAGTTGCAAGCCCTGCGAGAGCAGTCTAGCCTCCAGACACAGGCGCTGCTACAGCTGGCTGCTGCCGGGGGTTCCAGGGGAGGGCAGAGCGTCTCGTCCCCGAAATTTCACCTTCCAAAGATGACAGCGGACGATGACGCTCAGGCCTTCCTCGAGGCGTTTGAGGTGGCAGCGGAGACGTGCAGGTGGCCACTGGAAGAGTGGGCGGTACATCTCCTGCCCCTCTTATCAGGGGAGGCGCAACAGGCGGCGCATGGACTGCCGGCAGCCGCTAGGAAAGATTTTCGAAATCTAAAAAAGGCGGTCCTCGACCGAATGGGGTTCAGCCCGGAGGATCACCGACGTCGCTTCCGGGAGACCACCCTGACGGGAGAGGACCGGCCATTCGCATACGCCCAGCGGCTGACCGACATGGCGAGGCGCTGGCTACAGCCGGAGATCAGATCCGCAGCTGGAGTCGTGGAGCAGGTGGTCCTCGAGCGCTTCACCGCAGGGTTGCCGGCGGATACGGCCAGCTGGGTCCAGTGCCACCGGCCCACCAACCTGGACGTCGCCGTCACCCTGGCGGAGGACCACCTGGCACAACACCCCTTCACCCAGCAGCAGAAACCGGAGCCAGCGCCCCGGAAAAAGTTCACCACCCGTGCTCTTCCCCTTCCCGTTTCCCGTCCCCAAAACCCCTCCTTCCCTCGTGTTAATCCCTTTATTTTGTCTCCTCCTTCTCCCCACTCAGGCTCAGTGGCGGTGCAGTCCGGCCCACAGGGAGCTCCTCAGACGCCTGGACCGGGGTGTTGGCGGTGCGGACAGCCGGGCCACCTGCGCCGCGATTGTCCGCTCATGGAGGTGGGGCAGGTGGTCCGTGTCGTCGGCCCGCCCACCTCCGCTCCCGATCTAGACGGGGCGTACTGCATTCCGGTAAGGGTGCAAGGGAGTGAACACCGGGCACTGTTGGACTCAGGGGCGATGCAGTCCATGATCCTACAGAACCTGGTTCGGCCAGAGGCGTTGGGGACGGCACGTTGGGTATCTGTTAGGTGTGTGCATGGGGATATACACAAGTACCCTATAGTGCCAGTGGAAATTCATTTCAAAGAGAAAAAGCATATTCTAGAGGCTGCGGTTAGCTCCCGCCTCTCGCACCCTCTGATTCTGGGCACAGATTGGGCGGGGTTTAAACAGGTAGCTGAGAAGCTGATGGGGGTGCGATCACGACCGCTAGGGAAGTGTGACGTGTGTGCAGTTGACAGTGGTGACGCGGGGTCGCCCGACACTGCCGGGGGGGGGACGGCTCCGGGAGAGCCTCCGGTGGAGACTCCCCAGGTGCCGGTGTTTCACCCCGTGGAGGATTTCCCACTCGCGCAGTCTCGCGACGACACCCTACGCTTTGCCTTTGATCAGGTCGTATATGTGGATGGTCAGCTGGTGCGCCCTGACGCTGCACGCTCTCACCCATATTTTGTAATCATTAAGGACAGATTGTACAGAGTGAGTCGTGACACTCAGACAGGTGAGGAGATGACCCAGTTGTTGGTACCTAAAAGCCGCCGGGAAATGATTTTCCAGGCGGCTCATTACAACCCCATGGCTGGTCATTTAGGGTATGAGAAAACACTAAACCGGATAATGGCCTGGTTCTATTGGCCGGGCATTTGGGCGGACGTACGTCGGTGGTGTGCGTCCTGCCCAGACTGTCAGCTAGTGAATTCCCCGGCCATCCCAAAAGCGCCGTTGCGCCCTCTACCGTTAATTGAGGTCCCTTTTGATAGAGTGGGCATGGATCTCATCGGGCCATTTGACAGAAGCACGCAGGGATACCGATTTGTGTTAGTTCTGGTGGATTATGCAACTAGGTATCCCGAAGCAGTGCCGTTACGCAATATCTCGGCTAAGAGTGTTGCGCAGGCTTTGTTTCAGATAATCTCCCGCGTCGGAATCCCGAAAGAGATTCTGACGGATCAAGGCACTTCCTTTATGTCACGCACATTACGCGAATTATATGAATTATTGGTGATTCAGTCTATTAAAACCAGCGTATACCATCCGCAAACAGATGGGCTCGTGGAGCGTTTTAATAGGACTTTGAAGTCTATGATTCGGAAGTTCGTACACGATGATAGCCGAAATTGGGATAAGTGGTTAGTTCCTCTCTTGTTTGCATTGCGAGAGGTTCCCCAGGCCTCCACGGGATTTTCTCCCTTTGAATTGCTGTTCGGTAGGCGACCACGGGGTGTCTTGGATCTAGTTAAGGAAAGCTGGGAGGAGGGTCCAAGTCCCAGTAAAAACGAAATTCAGTACGTCATGGACCTGCGAGCAAAACTCCATACACTGGGTAGATTGTCACGGGAGAATTTGCTCGAGGCTCAGGAACGTCAGCAGAAGCACTACGATCGAGGAACTAAGCTACGTCAATTTTCACCGGGAGATAAAGTCCTGGTATTACTCCCGACGTCCAGCACAAAATTACTCGCCAAGTGGCAAGGACCCTTCGTGGTTACACGACGAGTGGGGGAAGTCGATTATGAGGTGGTGCGATCTGATAGAGAGGGGGCGAAACAGATTTATCACCTCAATCTACTAAAAGCATGGAAAGAGGTGGTACCGGTCTCTCTGGTCACGGTGGATCAGGAGAGAGATGAGCTGGGGCCTGAGGTACCAAATTCTACCGATCAAACCTCACCCCTTTCGGATAGCCATCTCCTACCGAATCAGAGAGCGGATCTTGCCTTGTTGCAAAAGCGGTTTGCGGATGTGTTTTCCCCTCTACCAGGTCGCACTAACCTCATAAGCCACCACATTGAGACAACCCCGGGCGTGACGGCGCGTTCACGGCCCTATAGACTACCGGAACATAAAAAGAAATTGGTTCAGGCAGAAATAAAGGCAATGCTGGAATTGGGGGTAATAGAGGAGTCTAACAGTGCCTGGAATAGTCCCATCGTGCTAGTGGGTAAGCCGGATGGGTCTATTCGGTTCTGTGTAGACTATCGTAAGGTGAACGAAGTGTCACGTTTTGATGCCTATCCAATGCCTCGGGTCGACGAACTCTTGGATCGGCTGGGCACAGCTCGTTTTTTTTCGACACTGGATTTAACCAAGGGCTACTGGCAGATTCCCTTGTCTCCAGAGTCCAAGGAAAAAACGGCTTTCTCCGCTCCGGACGGGTTGTACCAATTTCGGACACTTCCGTTTGGGTTATTCGGGGCCCCTGCCACTTTTCAACGTCTCATGGACAGGGTGCTGCGTCCGCATGCTGCTTTCGCTGCAGCCTATCTGGATGACATTATCATCCACAGCAACAGCTGGGCTCAGCATGTGCGGCATGTGGGGGCGGTGTTAGAGTCCCTGAGACAGGCGGGGCTCACGGCTAACCCAAAGAAGTGTGCAATTGGCCGAGCGGAGGTACGGTATTTGGGGTACCACTTGGGAAGTGGACAAAACCGCAGCGATTGCGACCTGCCTCCGACCCAAGACAAAAAAAGAGGTGAGGAGGTTTTTGGGGCTGGCTGGCTACTACAGAAGGTTTATTCCTGCCTTCTCGGAGCTGACCAGTCCCCTAACCGACTTGACTCGGAAAGGTGCCTCAGATCCGGTCCAGTGGACGGAATTGTGCCGGCAGGCGTTTGAGCGGGTGAAAGAAGCTCTTTGTGGGAAACCGCTCCTGTTCACCCCTAACTTCTCTCTCCCTTTTAATGTGCAGGCAGACGCATCGGACAGAGGGCTGGGGGCCGTTTTGACGCAGCAGGTGGAGGGGGTCGACCGACCAGTGCTGTACATTAGCAGGAAACTTTCACAACGCGAAGCTAAGTACAGCACGGTCGAGAAAGAGTGTCTGGCCATTCGGTGGGCGGTCGGGTCCCTCCGTTATTACCTACTGGGTCGCCCATTCACCCTCTGTTCGGACCATGCTCCCCTCCAATGGCTTCACCGCATGAAGGATACTAACGCCCGAATCACTCGTTGGTATCTGGCTTTACAGCCTTTTAATTTCAAGGTGATTCATAGGCCGGGAGCGCAGATGGTGGTGGCGGACTTTCTCTCTCGCCCGGTGGGGGAGGAGGAGGGGGGGGTCGGTCATCGGCCGGATGGCTTCCCGGCCTAAGTCGGGCGGTGGGGGTATGTGGTAGGGGGGCGTGGTTTTAGGCGCTGCCGGCAAGAGAGAGAGTGAACGCGTGTGGTTTGTGGAGCCGACACAGCTCTCGGGAATCATGCAATTGGTAACGATTGATTGTATTATTGTTTGTATCAATTAACCAATTGCCTTGATTGTTCGACAGTGAGCCTGAGTGCATAAAAGCCGGCCGGAACATCTGCGGGGAGAAGAGCGGAGGCCGGATTTAATGTGTGTTTGTGTGTGTGTGTAAAACGCAGAGAAAGTCTGGAAAATAAAACCGTGTTCTCTGGGAATCCTGCCTGGTTACTGTCTCTGCACGGGAGCGGTGGTGCTCACCTCGCCACAAAGCTATTATGGTATACTACTATATTATACACTGAGCCCACATATGATATGGTTATACTGTGTAGTGAAACTGAATAGTTATACACATTAGCTGCTTTGGCGTAAGTGGCACTTTTCTTTTCTCTATTAATGGCAGATGGCTTACAAACAGAAGAAGCACAGAGCTATGGGCGATGAGGAGTGGATGTCCCGCCTGCGCACGTTTGCTGCCTTAGGGGTCTGGCCCTCTGAGGCAGGAAACAGGCCGGCACCACGCCAGAAAAAGTGGTATGATCTGAAGGTAAACTTGGACAAAGTGATATGTGTAGAATCATAAAACATAATGTCATATTATGTCATATTAAAAGGGGACACATTCTTATGATTCACTGTCAAACAATATTACAGATTGAGAAATGTCCAATGCAGCTGAGGGGAAAAACATCTCTGTTTGGAGGGAAACAGTCATGTAACTGTGGTTTCCATACAAAGAAGGTATCAGAAGTATTTTATAAAATTATGATGTGTTGGTGTTGTATTCTGTATTATTACATTTCATTTTCTTTTCTGTGAACCTGTAGCCTTCCGGCTCGGTCCCTGTGTCATCTTCAGTGACACCACAACCAGGACCCTCATCCTCTTCAGCATCACCCGCAGCAACATCTGGACAGACAGCAACACCTGGGCAAACACCTTCCAAGCCCACTTTGACGTTGGCATCGGTAAGTAATGAGGATTTACTGATGCTGATATTTATATTATTAATATATTTAAATATATAAGATTTACAATGCTCCACTTGAGGTTACTTTTTTGTTTTTGTCAGTTTACAAAGCCATGGTTCGGCCCTCTGGCCCATCAGCTGTCACCACCAGCTCAGCCTCCGCCCTTCCTCTCCCCACCACCCTCACAACCACCATCTCTGCTGCTGCAGCTACTGCTGCCTCTGGAGCACACGCCATCACCCCAGCAGCACCTGAGCAACAGCTGGTAAGTCTTTTTCTGACAAGTTACACTGTGACAGATGTTATTTTTCTGCTTGTGATATTGTTTTATTTGTATTTTGATGTACTCTCTCTGTATTTTGATGTACTCTTATATTTACCAGGCTGTGGATGAGCGCAGTGTCCCGGGGATGGACAGAGTGGACAGCCTGGCAGAGTACTTGGTGGGGCTGAGGACTGAAACTGGCCAAACACTTAACAACCAGCAGGCCAGTACCATCATAGCCCTGTGGCAGAACCTTCTGCCCTACGACCTGCAACGAGTGGCATATGCTGCACGGCACCAGGTGCGCCTCACAACAGGATGCTTCAGGTGTTCTAAAAAGAAACCTGACTTTACGCCAGGTGTGGAGAGCATGACACGCTGTGTCTTAGCATCAACAGGATCCCCTGCCCAGTGGCCAAACAGTTGTCGCCTGGTGGAGTCCATCTTTGTCAAGCTCTGTGACATTTATAAGAGCCCCAAAAAACAGGGCAATTATGCACTGACGAGATGGACTCTGATTCTTAGGGACTATAGTAAGATCAGGCAGCTGGTCCTGGGTAACGGAACGGTCATGCAGAGCACTACTCTGCAGTTGTTTGATGTCAATCAAAACAACACTTATTCATTGGCACAACAAGCGACTGAAGAGGCAGGAATGTAGTATTCTGCTGCAAGGGGACAACTTGCCTGCCTCTATTCCTGTTGCTCCTGCGCCTCTCCCACCTCTCCCACTGCTGCACCACCCCAGCCCGGCCCCCAACATCAGTACCACTTGCCTCAAAGTACTGCAGGACAGGCAGTGGTCAATAGGAAGTCTGCAGCTCTGGCCCAACATCTCCATCCTCCACCGTCTGTCCGCCCGAGGCTGCAAGCTCAGAGGCAGTTGTTCCCTCAGCAGACACCTCCATCTACATCTGCCCCTTTGCCTGTTGTCCCCGACCCCACCCCTGTCATTGGCCCATTTGTGTTTTTGACCCCACAAGTTCCTGCAGCCAAACCAATTGCTCCTGCTGGCCCCCTTGTTGCTCCTCCACCCACCCGGAGGGCTTACAATCGGACGGTGGACCGAAACAAATGTGTTAAGTGCCACCAGCCCCGCAACAAGGAAACTGGCCACAGCCAGTATTATGGGCACATATACTGTCCCCAAAACACTGATATGCCACTTGACCAGTGGTTGGAGGAGATGCGGAGGAAGAGGGCAGAAAAGAAATAGATTGGTGTCATTCTTTGTCTCTTAGTGTGTAGATAGACTAAATAGTGTGTGTTGATTTTGTTTTGTTTTTCCCAGCAGAGCAACGTTTCCTAGCTTTATTTATTATTTTTTGTATTTAGTTTATTAATATATTTATTTTGTATTCTGTATTTTGTATTTTAATTCTTTCATTCATTTATTTGTGTTATGGTTGTGTGTGTGTGTGTGTGTGTGTGTGTGTGTGTGTGTGTGTGAGATAATTAAGGTGTATATTTTGTAATAAATTTGCACTATTTCTACAGCAGTACTTTTGACTTATTTCTACCAAAAATATCTATAAAAACAGGAGTCAAGCTATAAAAACAGGAGTCAAGCAAAGTTTAGCTTTTTGCAAACTAAAGCAGTAATGAAATGATGAGAAAATGTACATCAACAGAACAGTATTGCAAACAGTTCCACATTGCATGCAAGCATGCAAACTCATCACTCATTCAGAGAAGACAATTACATTGTTGCAGTGCTTTCAATACTTATTCCATTCATTGTTAATTAGATTGTATTAATGAATTGGATCTTTTTTCTAAAACAAACTCTGAATATATAAAATAATTATTATTTGGTACATTCTAGTCAAAAATAAAGTTACATGTGTGTGTAGGTGTGACTAGTTACAAATCTTTCTTACATTAGTAACAATCACATTTATACATTATGTAAACATTAAGCAACACAAAGTATTACTATTTGGCTGTATGGCATTCACAATAAGCCACTGTCCTATTTGTATCACTTATTAAGTGATATTTGAAAGATTCATAACACTTGGTAAGACTTTGGGTTAAGAGAAACATGTTCTGGTCGGGGATCGAACTGGTGACCTTGGGATCCACAGCTCCCTGTGCATTACTTAAGTAAAGTGTCACTTTTAGACATATTTCTCAAACTAACAGGATCAAAAGGGCGTCCTATAACTTCCAATGGGCAGCAGAGGCATTAGTAACTCTCAATTAATTTCATTTTCACTCAATTTCTCAGAATTTCTCTCTTTTTCCTCTCTTTTCCTTCATTTTTCTCCTTTCCCCTCCTTCCCCCTTCTTCCCCCCCCTCTACAGACTATTGTTCCCCAGCTTGAGCGGATACAACATCTGCGATGGCTTTGTGGTTAGTGCGATTGCCTTCAATGCGGGAGACCCGGGATCCAAGCACGTAGTGCTGGAACCCTATTGTTATTGCTGGTTTTATTATTATTATTCCCACATTTGGTACAATTGCAGCAAAACCACATGATAACTTTTGCTGAAACTTTGCACACATGTAGACACTGCGACACGACACATGTACAGCGAATTCCAACCCAATTGACCTGATGGTGGTGCTATAGAGACAAAGTGAAATTCTATAATCTTTTCACATTATTGCACATGCGAAGATATTTTACTATATTAACTATTCACTGTTTCACTAGTACTTAAATGAGTGAAACAAATAAAGTTTTAATAAAGTTATTCTTTTTCCTGGCAAATTCTTCATCAAAAATGCTCCATACCCTCAAATAATTTGCCCCATACAATAAAACATCTGCAATGGCTTTGTGGTTAGAGTGATTGCCTTCGTTGTGGGGGACCTGTGTTCAAATCCCACCAGGAACCAAAGGTTGCTTTTCTTTTCGACAACACAACATGCACTTTCTTATGCTTTTCTCATCTACAAATCTTATTTTCACATTAATGGGGTAGGAAACACTAAAACATTTTTTGAGTTAATATCTAGGCATTGCCTCAGATGGAAGAGAACAATATTATGCATTATGTCATTGTTACAGCCCCCAATTAAATACATTCCTGAGAAGCCATGGCTATGTCTATTTGTTATTGTTAAGTTAGTTGTTGTTCCTGTTAGCCTATAGTAACTAAATCCTGCTTTGTGATACAAACCCATCTGTGGTTATATTAACGTTATATCTAAGCTAAGTTATTTGGATAGCTAGCTAGCAAGTAAACATACAGTTGTGAATAGGTAATGCATTTCAGCCAACAGCCGTTCAGTTTCACATGACATTCATTAACGCTACGTATTGTGTTTCGTCATGTTCTTGCACTACAGGTAGGTCAGACTGAATATTTGCTGCAGGACATCAATTTGAGCAGATCGAGATAGTCAAGTCTCCAGTAGCCTAATTCAGCTAACAGCCATTTAGTTTAACTTGGCATTGACTACATATTTTACGTCATGTTCATGTACAGGTAGCCTAGGTCAGATATGTAGACGGCTAAGAAAGCTAATTAGTTTGACAATGGACTGTTGTTGTGACAGGATGATGTTTCATATTTAGAGGGTAACAGCCATTTCTTTCCACCTGTATTTTATTTATTAATTGTTAGTCCGGTAGTGCTACGACTGAAGGTAACAGTACAGAACCGAAGAAAACAACAGTACACATGGAGCTATGTTATGGCCTTGTGGTTAGCTTCTCTATCTCTAATGCCCTCTCTACTATTGGCCCCATCTCCCTCTGCCCATAATGCCCTCAAAACATTGGCCATGTCCCCCTCTGCTCCTAATACCTTCTCTATCTCTAATGCCCTCTCTACTGTTGGCCCTGTCTCTCTCTTCCGTGAATGCCCTCTCTACCATTGACCCTGACTCCCTCTGCCCCTAATGCCCGCTCTACCATTGGCCATGTCCGCCTCTGCTCCTAATACCTTCTTTATCTCTAATGCCCTCTCTACTATTGGCCCTGCCTCCCTCTGCCCCGAATGCCCTCTCTATCATTGACCCTGACTCCCTCTGCCCCTAATGCCCTCTCTAGCATTGGCCATGTCCCCCTCTGCTCCTAATACCTTCTCTATCTCTAATGCCCTCTCTACTATTGGCCCCATCTCCCTCTGGCCAAAATGCCCTCTCTAACATTGGCTATGTCCCCCTCTGCTCCTAATACCTTCTCTATCTCTAATGCCCTCTCTACTATTGGCCCCGTCTCCCTCTGCCCATAATGCCCTCAAAACATTGGCCATGTCCCCCTCTGCTCCTAATACCTTCTTTATCTCTAATGCCCTCTCTACTATTGGCCCTGCCTCCCTCTGCCCTGAATGCCCTCTCTATCATTGACCCTGACTCCCTCTGCCCCTAATGCCCTCTCTACCATTGGCCATGTCTCCCTCTGCTCCTAATACCTTCTCTATCTCTAATGCCCTCTCTACTATTGGCCCCATCTCCCTCTGGCCAAAATGCCCTCTCTAACATTGGCTATGTTCCCCTCTGCTCCTAATACCTTCTCTATCTCTAATGCCCTCTCTACTATTGGCCCTGGCTCCTTCTGCCTCTAATGCTCTCTCTACCATTGGCCATGTCCCCCTCTGCTCCTAATACCTTCTATATCTCTAATGCCCTCTCTACTATTGGCCCTGGCTCCTTCTGCCTCTAATGCTCTCTCTACCATTGGCCATGTCCCTCTCTGCTCCTAATACCTTCTATATCTCTAATGCCCTCTCTACTATTAGCCCTGTCTCCCTCTGCCCCTAATGCCCTCTCTACCATTGGCTATGTCCCCCTCTGCTCCTAATGCCTTCTCTATCTCTAATGCCTTCTCTACTATTGGCCCTGGCTCCTTCTGCCCATAATGCCCTCTCTACCATTGGCTATGTCCCCCTCTGCTCCTAATGCCTTCTCTATCTCTAATGCCTTCTCTACTATTGGCCCTGGCTCCTTCTGCCCATAATGCCCTCTCTACCATTGTCCATGTCCCCCTCTGCTCCTAATACCTTCTCTATCTCTAATGCCCTGTCTACCATTGGCCCTGTCTCTCTCTGCCCCTAATGCCCTTTCTACCATTGGTGATGTCCCCCTCTGCTCTTAATGCCTTCTCTATGTCTAATGCCCTCTCTACTATTGGCCCTGGCTCCTTCTGCCCCGAATGCCCTTTCTTCCATTGGCCATGTCCCCCTCTGCTCCTAATACCTTCTCTATCTCTAATGCCCTCTCTACTATTGGCCCTGTCTCCCTCTGCCCTGAATGCCCTCTCTACCATTGACCCGGACTCCCTCTGCCCCTAATGCCCTCTCTACCATTGGCCATGTCCGCCTCTGCTCCTAATACCTTCTCTATCTCTAATGCCCTCTCTACTGTTGGCCCTGTCTCTCTCTTCCGTGAATGCCCTCTCTACCATTGACCCTGACTCCCTCTGCCCCTAATGCCCTCTCTAGTATTAGCCATGTCCTCCTCTGCTCCTAATACCTTCTCTATCTCTAATGCCCTCTCTACTATTGGCCCCATCTCCCTCTGGCCAAAATGCCCTCTCTAACATTGGCTATGTCCCCCTCTGCTCCTAATACCTTCTCTATCTCTAATGCCCTCTCTACTATTGGCCCTGGCTCCTTCTGCCTCTAATGTTCTCTCTACCATTGGCTATGTCCCCCTCTACTCCTAATGCCTTCTCTATCTCTAATGCCGTCTCTACTATTGGCCCCGTTTTCCTCTGCTCATAATTCCCTCTCTAACATTGGCCATGTCTCCCTCTGCTCCTAATACCTTTTCTGTCTCTAATGCCCTCTCTACTATTGGCCCTGGCTCCTTCTGCCCCTAATGCCCTCTCTATCATTGGCCATGTCCCCCTCTGCTCCTAATACCTTCTCTATCTCTAATGCCCTCTCTGCCATTGGCCGTGTCCCCCTCTGCCCCTAATGCCCTCTCTACCATTGGCCCTGTCCCGCTCTGCTCCTAATGCCCTCTCTACCATTGGCCCTGTCCCGCTCTGCTCCTAATGCCCTCTCTACCATTGGCCCTGGCCCCTTCTGCCCCTAATTTCCTCTCTACCATTATTGCTCTCATAGCACAATGAGCAATTAATACGCTTTAGACTTAGCAAGCAAAGTCACTCACATTTTCTTCCGAAAATGTAACCTTTTCTAGTTAAAACTTGTTGTATTGATCAATTTCCTCATCTGGAACACATACACTACTCACAAAAAGTTAGGGATATTTGGCTTTCGGGTGAAATTTATGGAAAATGTAAGTTCACGCTACAGTGATATTATACGTATCATGAAAGTAGGGCATTTAAGTAGAAGCATGCAATGGTGATTTCCTCATCTCAAACAATTTATTGAAACAAAAGCCAACAACAGTGGTGGGTATACCACAACAAAAATGTCAATGTCTCAATAACTTGTCATGTGCCCTTGAGCATCAATTACAGCTTGACAACGACGTCTCATGCTGTTCACAAGTCGACTTATTGTCTGCTGAGGCATGGCATCCCACTCTTCTTGAAGGGCGGCCCTCAGGTCATTGAGGTTCTGGGGTACAGAGTTACGAGCTTCTACACGGTGAGTCAGCTGATCCCATAGGTTTTCTATGGGATTCAGGTCTGGAGAAAGTGCAGGCCACTCCATTTGAGGTACCCCAGTCTCCAGCAGCCTTTCCCTAATTATGCGACCTCGATGAGCTGGAGCATTGTCGTCCATGAAGATGAAATTAGGCCTGTGTTGTTCATGCAGGGGCACAATGACTGGATTAATGATGTTATTCAGGTAGTATGGGCTTGTCGCTGTACCATTCACAAAGTGTAGGGCAGTTCTGTATTGACTAGACACACCTGCCCACACTGTAACACCGCCACCACCAAAGGGTCGTCTGGTGACAACAGTGGCTGATGCATAGCGCTCTCCTTGACGTCTCCAACATCGTTGGCGGCCATCATTTCTGCTCAATGTGAATCGACTTTCATCAGAGAACAGCACTGAGGCCCACTGGTCCCTCGTCCAGCGTAAATGCTCCCTGGCCCATGCAAGACGATGACGCCTGTGCCTGGTGGTGTGGTCAGGTACCCTTGCAGGTCGTCTAGCACGCAGACCACGCTGATGTAAACGGTTTCGAATGGTCTGACGTGACACTTGGGTGCCTCTCACCTCCCTTAAATGTGCCTGGAGTTGAGTGGCATTCATCATCCGGTTCCGCAGGGCACTGTTCACAATGAAGCGGTCATCAGTGTGGGATGTGGCCAAAGGACGTCCACTTCTATGCCTTTCTGTGACTCTTCCAGTCTCTCTGTATCTCTGTTGAAACCTGCTGATGACACTCTGTGACACTCTAAGCTCAGTGGCCACTTCCCTCTGAGAACATCCTGTTTGAAGCCTCGCAATGGCGAGGTACTGTTGATCAATTGTTAGGTGTCGTCTTGGTCTCATGATGTCAAAATGTGAACAGCATGATGAAGAGGACTGTTTACATACCAATTCTAATTGAACCAGGAAATTTATTAGTCGATTCATGGATCAAACACCTGTTGTGAATTTTGCCGTTCAGCTCCTTGTTAGAGAACAGCAAGTTGTGCAAAAAGTACTGAAACATTGAATAGTTGGACAGGTGCATTCAAAAGTTTAGAGAAGGTCAAATTAATTTCACCTGTAAAGGTTATAGTGCATTTTAGGTTCATCCTGAAATTTTAACCGAAAGTCGAATATCCCTAACTTTTTGTGAGTAGTGTATGTGTACTAAATGTATCGCCACCATCTTGGATCGGCCACCATTTTGGAAATCCTATTATCCATTTTCCTTTGTCCCCAGTTTTGGCCTAACCACACGAGTGAGACCTATGTAGCTTTGCTGATGACTACAGTGAGAGAAAGAATCTGGCTGTTGAATTGTTGTATTTAGTCTCATTGTTGCACTATGGAAACTTTTCAGTATCTTCTATCTCCAGGAAAGAACAAAGAAATTGTACATTTCATGAAGGTCTTCTCAAATTATTCAGTTTACCCAGAATTAACTGAAGGTGGTGGTCTGAAAACAGTTTGACCTTTTATACATATTCATGTTTAGACACTCATGTCATGCAGCTACATGTGTCTCACGTATACCTTCCGAGACTCGATTGTAAAAGGAAACCAATGTAACATGATCACAACAAAATTACAACCTTTTGCTTGGACCCCGTATAGTCACTGCTTGCAGCTATATTTCTTCTTCTTATTATTATTATTATTATTAAAAGTGTTTGCAGTAAGCTACATTGTCTGCTGAGTAGCGTAGACTAGAGCAATGTTCGGAGGCTAATCTAATTTTTTTAAGTGACTAACCATGAAACAGATATGTTTGGGGAATTGGAGGTTTATAAATCCGATCTCTTAAGGGATTGCAGCTTATAGTAGGCTATCATAAATTCTTAATGTATTATCGTAAATTCTTAATTTTCCTAGTAGTTAATTTTATGGTGACATTGTGTTATGTGTGAAAAGGATAAACTGAACAGAGCTGAAGTGAAGAAATGAATGAAGACATAATAAAGAAATGTTGGCCGAGGTGAGCGTGGAAGGTTCAGTTTCCACAGTGAGTCAGACATGACCGCAAGAGCGCAGCAGGCTCCACACAGACAAATTTTTTTGTCGGTATTTGTGTGAGATTAAAACATGTAGCCAATGGCACAGTTATTTATAGAATTTTTATTTTTTTACATTAATGCAACAATGTATGATGTTAACCAGATGATATTCTGCGTTAAAACTTTTTTCTTTGCTTGACAAATGGCCATGGGATACCTGTTGCCATAACGTTAGCAGTGTCTTTGCCTTTGGGATATACAGAAACGTGTCTTTGCCTTTGCAATAAAAAAAACATTCTTGTTTGAGAAAACCAGAACATGTGTACACTGAGTCCAAAATGAAATTACACTTTAGTACCAACCAGGTGGGGATCGAACCCACATCTCTCGCATACTAAGGCTTGAGGCTAACCAGAAGACCAAAGGGGTACAGTCACGTGATATAGGCCATTTGTCAGTGTCTGTCTGACTTTCACCATTTCGCTGTAGTACAAGTGAAATACAACTGAAACATTGAACAGTTAATATTGGAAACGTCTTTTGCCTTTGCAATAAAAATGTGTTTGTTAATGTGAAAATAATAACAGCGTAATAAATAAAAAGTATTTAACAGTTGCACACTGTTTTTGTTGAAAATAAACTTGTGTCCTGTTGGACTCAAACCCCCAATTCTCTGTGTGAGAGGCAGCAACTGTAACCAGTAGGCCACAGTAGCTTCATGGAATACACAACCCCATATAGTGGTTTTGTCTGTGATTCTGTGATGTGTCCACATTAGTTTGAAGTGTTTTTATTGGGCGATAAGCTTGGGAGAGCAGGTATGCGATGTTGCTATCCAATAGGGAGAATTATTCTTTGAGGGTACGGAGGCTGGCAGGTAGTGAGGATCGAAGAAGACGAAAACGTTGACGAAGACGAACCACAAAATAACCCAAGTTTGGGTTTTATTGTGTGGATGTCTGAAGTTGTATCTGTCTGGTTGAATGCTGTGTGGTTACATGAGGTCAGAACATACAGAAATGAATGTTTTTAAGGGCTGAGAGTCTGTGGTCATTGTGGTTACTTCTGTAGGAAACCCTGAAAAGTGTGATTACTGAAAAACTTTTATTTAAATAACTCTATTTAATTCAGCTGTTCACTTTGAACAGAGGTGTTCACTCCCCACAGTGCAGTGGTGCACATCTCTGGTTGTCATGGACGAAAATGCTTTCAGATTTTGTCCTACATTAGCTGTAAAGTGTTCTCACTTATTACTGACACAAAAGCAGCATTTAATTGACAAATTAGTATTATTTGATAATACGATAAATGGCTAATTATGATTCATTATCAAGCTAATAAATAATAAATGTATACATGGCATGCCAGTCATAAAAAATTGTCGAAAATATATGTAAGAAAAATATGACATATAGCAGCTGGTTTATGTTTTATTTCTGGTGTTTCCGATACTTTGTCCACCCCCTGTATTACTGAAGGGAATGATCCCTGAGGGAAATTGATCGCTTTGTTTCATGGTGTAGTGATAACTTTTTATAACTCAATACTTCCAAAACTAAAGAGCTAGTTATTGATTTTAGAAAAAGCGAGTTGGTGACCCTGTAGTAATCAACACATCCATCATTGATTCTGTGGAATCTTATAAGTATTTGGGTGTTTTTATAGACAACACATTTCAGTGGAAGGAGAATACTACCATTGTTCTTAAGAACGCTCAAAAGAGGCTATTTTACTGAAGAAAACTGAGATCCTTTCAAGTGTATATTGCGGACCTTTTATCCCTGTACACACTAGCGCGCAGCCTGAGATCTTTGGGAAAGAAACTTCTGGTCACTCTGAAATCTAAGCTAAAATCAAAGGGTGACCGGGCCTTTGCTATTACGGCCCCTCAAGTTTGGAATGCCTTGCCCGAGGAGCTCAGGCTTGCTACATGAGTAATTTCTTTTAAATCCCTTCTTAAAACTAATTTTTTTAGACAAGCTTTTAACTGAATTTTAATGAACCATGGTATTTAGGCATTTTATTGTACTGTATTTTACCTTTATAGTATTTTACCTTCATTCGTTTTATTTCACTTGTTTTTTTTTTGATACTTTGCCTATTTTCCTGTTAGTTCATGTGTTTTTATTTGACTGTGAACTTTGTAAACTTGTTTTAAGAAAAGTGCTGTACAAGTACAAATAAAAATTTTACCAAATTTTCTAGTTCTAGTTATTATTGTTATTTGTTAACTTCAAAATGGAGAATGGTCAACCAGCAAAAACTACCTACAGTTACAGTGAGAAATGGAGCCGTTTCTCAAAAAAGAAACAACTTTTTGCCAGAGATAGCACATTATCAGTGAATGTGTGCAAATGTGTAGATAGCAGCTTAAGTTTGCTCAGTGGCAACCATGAATTGTATTTATCGGTCTGTCCAATAGGTCTTAGCCCTCACATCGGTATTTACAGTACATAGGTTCACCATAGAATTTTACCAACGGCCACATTAGATGCTTTAATCAGTACAAACGCAGTACACTAAGTAAAGATAATGACCATCATTGAGTTGGCAGACCTATTCATTCTCATTACTGTATATTAGTGTAATAATAATAATAATAATATTATTATTATAATTATTTTTTATTTTGTGTCCATTATATGTACATTGCTAGTGGCAATCAACACCTTTGGGAATCATTCACCTTTGGGGATGAATACAGTACTAGTATTCTATTTGATCACATTGTATTATTCAGAGTTTCCGTTCCACCTTAAAAGTCTATCGCGAATCGTCGGCTATGTCAACTCATCGCTCTAATTTTTAATGTAACTTTTCACAAGGCTGAAGTAACATTAGAACTAATCTAATATCACACAGTGTTATTCTGAATTTAAATGAGATCAGTAATCTAATATCATATTGTGTTATTCAGAGTTTAAATGAGATCAGAGTTGTTACACCTTAAATGCAATAAGCAACACTGTATCATTCGGAGTTTCCGTTCCTCTACATCAATGTTACGCAACTTTCACCTCAACGCTCAGGTCCCAGGAGCCTGGCGGTTGAGGTGGGGCTTGACGGTTGAGGTCTGCAGGAAGACTCTATTGGAGATTGGCATGCGGTTTGCTCACGGTCATGTTCCGCTCATGATAAAATAGACTAGAGGCGGAAAAAACACGACCGCAAGAACGCTGCGCAACTGCTCCGCGTCAGCCCCGGGTTTAAATATAATTGATCTGGTACATCAATTAATATGGGCGTGGAAATGAAAGGGCCACTTGCTTCCGCTCCGCATCCGCTCTGCTTGCTAAAATTAGCTTCTGTTGTAAATGGCCTTAGAAAGCATTGTACCTGCTTCAGCTGGTGGGCTGTGGAGTGAAACAGACATATTGGCTGGTTATGTGCATTTCAAACAATGTGACTTCAAGTCTTCCATTTTGGATGAAGAGAATTGCGGCAATTGGACAGACCGATAAATACAATTCATGGTTGCCACTGAGCAAACTTAAGCTGCTATCTACACATTTGCACACATTCACTGATAATGTGCTATCTCTGGCAAAAAGTTGTTTCTTTTTTGAGAAACGGCTCCATTTCTCACTGTAACTGTAGGTAGTTTTTGCTGGTTGACCATTCTCCATTTTGAAGTTAACAAATAACAATAATAACTAGAATGGCACTCAGAGAGATGCTACATGGTTCGCGCATGTGCTAATCTCGATCCTTTGATCGTGCACTGTGAAGTCGGGCATTGATCGATTGGGAAAAAAATTCAAGATCCGGGTCATTGCCCTACTGTTAAAATTTCCACAAAGTTTCATCACAATCTGAGAATTGTTCAAGTGATGGATGATAGGGACACAAACACAGACAGACAGGAGTGAAAACAATACCCCCTGCTTGCGCTACGCGTGCAACAATTCACACTGTACATCAAAAAATAGCCTGTTTAAATATTTTATAAATATCTATGAATGCATGGAATACATTGTGAGTTATTCTCCAGTCTGGTGATATGAGCCTGTTATTGAAGGCTTGCCTTCATCAAAGCAGTGGTCTTTCACAGGTAATATGCTCAATGGTAAAAGCTTCTCTGAGGGGTGTTCTTCATTGTCTGACCCTGTGAAGGAGATCTAAGCTTTGTTGTATGACTGTCACTCAAAATGTTTTTTATTGCTTTTTCAGTATGCACAAATGAAACCGATAACAGATATAGCCATGTGTAAACACACAAAAAAAAGTATATACAGTTGAAGTCGGAAGTTTACATACACTTAGGACTCATTTTTAACCACTCCACAGATTTCATGTTAGCAAACTATAGTGTTGGCAAGTCCGTTAGGACATCTACTTTGTGCATGACACAAGTAATTTTTCCAACAATTGTTTACAGACAGATTATTTCACTTTTAATTTACTATATCACAATTCCAGTGGGTCAGAAGTTTACATACACTACACGTTGACTGTGCCTTTAAAGTTTTTATATTTGGTCGCATATCCTTTGCATGCCATGACTTCCTGATGTCTGTGACCCAAAAGGCTCTTGATATCTTATTTTCTTGTACTCTTACAAGCGATACTATAACGACTCTGCATTTTAATGGATCTCTATGGGAATTGGGGGGTGGGACTAGATTTAGCTGTAAATTACACTGGAACAGTATGGAAACACATGGTTGGCTAAATGGCTCTAAGTCATCAAGGGTCTGACATATCAAACAAGCCTTAAATCATCACTCTGCTGCCAGAAATACAGTAGATATGGATGGATAACTTGAAGGGTTTCTTCTCCTGACTTATTTTTCCATCGAGTTCAATAGGAAAATTTGTCAGGAGAAACAACCCTTAAAGTGATCCATCCATATCTACTGCATATCTGGCAGCAGAGTGATGGTTTGAGGCTTGTTTGATACCTCAGACCCTTTTACTAATCATGTATTCCATACTGTTTCAGCATAATTTACAGCTAAATCTAGTCCCACCCCCCAATTCCCATAGAGATCCATTCAAATGCAGAGACGTTATAGTATCGCTTGTAAGAGTACCAGAAAATAAGATATGGCTTAAGGACAACAAAAGTTTTTTTTGAAGTCAAAGTATTGGAGTGGCCATCACAAAGTCCTGACCTCAATCCAATCGAAAATTTGTGGGCAGAACTGAAAAAGCGTGTGCGAGCAAGGAGGCCTACAAACCTGACTCACTTACACCAGTTCTGTCAGGCGGAATGGGCCAAAATTCCAGCAACTTATTGTGAGACGCTTGTGGAAGGCTACCCAAAATGTTTGACCCAAGTTAAACAATTTAAAGGCAATGCTACCAAATACAAACAGAGTGTATGTAAACTTCTGACCCACTGGGAATGTGATGAAAGAAATAAAAGCTGAAATAAATAATTCTCTCTACTATTATTTTGACATTTCACATTCTTAAAATAAAGTTGTGATCCTAACTGACCTAAGAAAGGGAATATTTACTAGGATTAAATGTCATGAATTGTGAAAAACTGAGTTTAAATGGATTTGGCTAAAGTGTATGTAAACTTTCTACTTCAACTATATACAAACCACAATTAAAAAAAATTGGGACAATATGTAAAATGCACATAAAAACAGAAAGCAGTGATTTGCAAATTCTCTTTTACATACAGTTCCCTCCACTATTATTGGCACCCCTGGGAAAGATGAGAAAAAAGGATTATAGGATTACAATCTCTTCACATGCAAAATGAAGAAACACAGGGCCAAGTTGCATTAAATAATTTAGGAAAGTTAGGATAGCATTGCTTTGGAATAGAGCTAGTTTATTTAGTGTGAGCTACGATAGGCAATATTGTTAGTTGTAACTTGGCCACATTTTGATATCAAGACTTTTAAAGGCAGGCCTAGTTTTTGATCTGATATCAATTATTTTTTATAGCTAACTAATGATGAATAATGCATGAAGATAAACACGGAGAGAGACATGCATTCCAAAGAAATGTATGCAGACATTCGCTTAACCATAACGCCCTCTATTGACAAGAATGAGAACAGTTATCCTATTACAGACAGCACACAATTACATTAAAAGAGTTTGTAGATGAGCCGTATTTAATGTGTAATGAAATACAATGAATAGCACCACCTGAGCTATGGATCATGAAGAAGCATGTAAATTAATGAACCAAGTCTACATGGAGACATGCATGCACAATGGGCTAGACGCAAACACATTCTAGCTGAAAGACATACAGCCTAAATAGATAGTACAGCCTAAATAGTTTGCATCAGTAAAATATGGAAATACGGTTTTAAAATAGGGCTATTAGTATTCTATGAAATACATTTAACGTTGGGCTATTCAACACTGGATTGCCGGATGCGTAACACCAACCTTCCATGTGTGGGCTACGAACTAGCAAGCGAGCTAGTGAGTTCATAAGCACAGCAGAGTTAGGCTATTCAACACTGGATTGCCGGATGTGTAACTCCAACCTTCCATGTGTGGGCTACGAGCTAGCGAGCGAGCTAGTGAGTTTCTGCACAGCAGTTTTTTTTCCGGTAGTTTAGAACGTTACCTGCGGGAAATGTTTTGGTACCGGACAGCTAGGTTTAGTTTCGTTTTCTGTAGTGCAATGAATGTAGTCTATAATGCATGTTGATTCGCTTCGTAGTAGCTTGTATCTGCTTCCTGACGAGAAGCAGGAAGTAACATTGGCGAACAAGCTTAATTGGAGAACGCATATTTCCCAGGAATCTTAGCCAGAAAGAAAACAATAGCTACTACTAAGAAAGTACATACCAGAGATTATTCTTCTTATTATTAGTAATATTAGTATTATTATAATTAAAAGTGTTTGCAGTCAGCTACATTATCAGCAGAGTAGCGTAGACTAGAGCCACATTCGGAGGCTATTTATTTTTTGACTAACCATGAATCAGATATGTTTGGGGAATTGGTGTTTTATAAATCCGATCTCTTAAAGGCTTGCAGCTTAAAAGAGGCTATCCTCAATTCTTAATGTAGGCTATAATCGTTAATTCTTAATTTTCCTAGTAGTTCATTTTATGGTGACATTATGTGAAATATCCTCCATATAAACCTGGACATAAGTAGCCTAGGCTATATCAGTTTCATTTACACACTTTGGCTACATCATCTGGGGATATTGAGAACACTCAATTTGGCCGTGCAGGTAAGGCTAGCCTACTTTAACAGCTTTTCAAAAAAAAAGAAAAAAAAAGAAGTATACTCAACTGGCATACTCAAATAGTAGTGTGTGCTGATTCTGACTATTCGGACACAGTTGTAGTTGTGTTTGTAGAAAAATATGGGTTCATACAATTTTTGCCTAGGTTTTAACCAAATGCTCATCTACTGATTTCTCCACTTTATTAAACAAATCTGATTCCGATTACAGATCTCACCATTTTGTGAAGTCCAACCCACACATCCTGTGCTGAATTCAGCGTTCTATTCAGCCTATCTAGCATGTAGCTATCTAAAGCAATAATTAAACATAGGCTATCGTTTGCTAATAGTAATTTAGTTTAACGTTGTTGACTAGCATAAACTTGAGATTATAACCCAATCACGTGTAGCGGATAGTTTATTTGCTGTAGCTATAATCGATTGCATTTTGCTAACGTAGTCTACTGGCACCGGTCACCTTGGCATTTTCATGCAGAGTGAAAGGTTTGTTTTTCCTGGTAGCTTAACCACAGTAGCCTAGCTAGCTGGCTTATGCTTTTGTCATGTTTTGTTAGGAAGTTGTCTGTGTTCACGTTATTAAGACATAAATCAGAATTCGTTGAATAATGTTGAATGGAGTGATTAGTAGGCTAGATGAGCATTTAACTAAAACATAGGCAAAAATTTCAACAGCGCTAAATATGTTTTGTTAACAATTCAATTGTAGCCTGTTTTGTAACTTAGACAACATAACGTTACGTGACAGCATTTGGATTTGGATCAGAGACGGAATTAGGCGGCATTTGCTATTCGTTTCACCTGAAAAGAGCCTCTCAACTGAAAGGGGCCTCGCCTCAATCACAAACTGAAAAGTATATAATTTTAAAAATAAAAATCAGTGAATAAAAGAACCGCCGATCCTGTAGTTTCCCATTCAGCCACTGTAGGCACTGTTCCTTACTCAAGCTATTTCAGTGCTTCTCCTTCTTTTCTAGTCTATGACTATGCATCTGCAGAAACCACAGAACTGTGGCAGATGCTCATGACTATTTCTGACCCACATCAAAACACTTGCTGATAGATACGATGTCAGAATGATCACATAACTGTTCCGTTGTATTATGAATGTACTGTATGTGATCATTCTGACATCGTATCTATCAGCAAGTGTTTTGATGTGGGTCAGAAATAGTCATGAGCATCTGCCACAGTTCTGTGGTATCTGCAGATGCATAGTCATAGACTAGAAAAATAAGGAGAAGCACTTGCTACGATGTCAGAATGATCACATACAGTACATTCATAATACAACGGAACAGTTATGTGCATAATTCGGATAAAATACGTAGCCCAATGTATTTATATACCTTAAAAAGTAACGTTACGTGTGTTTTTACATAACAGCATCGTAGCCTATTAGTAGACACGAATGTGATAACACTGTGGAAACATCAACGTTGCTGGGCAGTGGCAAAATGGAATAAGAGAATCTCTTCAACATTCAACAGAAACCAGTTGTAGAATCGTTACGAGGTAGGATATTTGGTTCCTTAATCTGTTTATCAGAGATTTGTAGAAAAAAATGTTAACGCTACATTGGGTAGGCGTAACCTACGCAAAGGAAAATAGGCTACACCGAATGTTTATTTGTAACAGTTTCAACTTTTTAATAATAGCCTCGAAGCTAGCCTATATCGGAACAAACGTTTTTGTAGTGTGTAGAAACGGTACATTTTATGTATGTTATTGTCTGACTGTGGCAAGAGAAATATGAATAGGCTACTATAATTGGGACATTGATGACTAGGCTAGCACCGTAGATAAGGCCAATAACCTGCGTGTTTGTGGCGAATAATGCAGCATTTGTTGTAGTTATAGTCCAATGGCAATGATGATTATTTTTGAAAGCTAAAGTGAGTATGATCATTTCAGTTGCAGACGGAAGTAGGCTACGTCGTTAGCTATGGAATTTCTCGTCGGCATTTTTCCAAGGTTGTTGACAGAACATTAACTGATTCAAAATAATTCTCACCGTGAGCTAGCCTACTGCACGTGCCCATTGACCCCCATTCATTTTTTGGCGATAAAATGTCAAATATCTCAAAAAGTGTATATGCTATAAAGGTAAAAAGTAATAGCAACCTGGAGGGGGTATAAAGGTATAATATGAGGTATGAATGGTGTCGATGGTGTGAACGGTGTAGGAGGAGATAGGTTTTGAAAAATCGGCAGAAGAATAATAACGGTCAGTCTGAGCGATAACAGTAGGTGTTGTTCTTCAACCACACCTAAGAAAGTAATCATTTTAAATATTTTGTCGCATATCCTTTGCATGCCATGACTTCCTGATGTCTGTGACCCAACACAACCTGGGGTGCATTTCCCAAAAGCATCGTAAGGCTAAGACGTCGTAAAACCCTTCGTACGAAGCTTCTTGAACTTTGGGTCCGTTTCCCAAAAGCATCTTAATTCAAGACGCTCTTTGAAACGCTCAGATTAACGATTACTCCAGACCAGTCTTAGACTGTTAAGTGCATTTTAGAAGCCCATAAATAACATACTTTATTAGATTATTCGTGTTAGTGTTCATTTAATTTTACGGTTACCATAACAACTGATTGTTTTTTTTATAGTGATGTTAGATGCAACAATATTTACGTTTATTTATTTATTTTTAATTTACTTATTTTTATATATTTGGAAATTACCCATACAAGCCATTCCTTAAATAGTCCTATAAATAAATAAGTTTGAGACAAGTAAAATCAGTGGAAAAAAGATTTTATTTCAAAAGAAACTTTGACGTGCCTAACCGGCCATGTATTTGGCAATACAGTGGGGTTCGCGTCTCCCAATCTATCGCCCCTCCTCAGCAGCACCACAGACAGAAGTACAGAGATGTAAAATCCAGGGGTCAAAAAGGAAAAGTCCTGCTATGTGTTTCTTCCACCCATGAACTCAGCCAGTTGATTTCACTAATTAGTTCCACCTCCTGGCTGAATCCCAGCTAGCCTATGGACCTGTGCCGATTCCGGCTGAGTGTCGGCTGAGTGTAGGCTACGGCGACAGTTATCCGGGCCGATTCCAGCCAACCTTCGGCAGAGTCGCCTGATTTTAAGATGCGGCCGGCTGTGGCTAGCCACACTCGGGCCGATTCTGGTTTGAGGTGTTTCGCCCAGATCTGGCAAACATGAATCGGGCCGATTCTGGTTACTGCTCGGCATGTTATGGAAACTGGCAACGATTAAAAATAAAACTATTTCCGATTAAACATTTGTGTATGTTCTATGTTTGATCCATCTTTCCATCAATCAGCAGGCAAGTGATCCTAGTTATTTAACCTATTTTTATTGATTTATGTATTTATTTAAGAAAATCAAAGATTGCTTAACCTTTAAACGGTCATACTTTTAACCAATTATTTTATTATTTTGGAGCAATATTGATTAAAATTTTAAAAAGGGATTGAATAGCCTATGTGCACTTCCGCAACACAACTTCAGCAGTCACACACTTATCATAAGTAAACAAATAAATAATGAGTTATAAACTGGCCTTAAGCCAGATCAGTGACGTGAGAATAACAAACTGCACGTGAAGTCTGCTCACTGTGAGACAGAATAAAGCGGAGTAAGCGCACACAGTTGGGTAAGTATCGGCCAAGTTTATTTTATTTAACATTAGCGAAACCAAATTTTCACGTTCAGTTTACTTTATAGCTAATTTAAGATTACATCTATAGCTAAACACGTTTATTTTCTGGTTGTCTGTTGATGTTCACCAAATTCAGGAAAACATTAGCTAGCTATCTCTCTCAGAACTTGTCTTGATCGTTTGCTGCCTGGTTCTGAGGTAAATTGACAGAAGCGACAGCTTGCTTGGTTGGTTTTCTAAGGTTAAGGTAATATTTAAATGCCAAATAAAGTTAACGGTAAATTGACTGTAAGAATAACTTTCGCGAAATATATTCCAAGACAATTTTACAATATGAATTTTCGTCTAATTTCTTAGCCAAGTTACTTGGTTGTTAGCTACATGCTAGCTGCACACTCTGCTCTCGGCAGCTGGCTACAGCGAGCTTACAGACATTAGCTAGCTACCGTTCATTATGTAATACTATCAATGATCAGTATCTAGTTAGCTTATGGACGAGGAAACGTTTACTCTCTGGTGAATAACTTTAGTAATTCGTAAAGGGTAGTGCTAGCTATAGCCAACAGGTTAACGCAAGGTGGAAGTGAGAAAAAACTACCGTTGCTAAGTTACCGTTGTCCTCTCAGCCTCAACCCAGCAGCTGAGTTGACGACATTAAACATACTAACAAATATGTACGTTAAATGCACAACATAGTTTTCACGTAGCGTAACATAACTGATTAGAATAAAATTTAAAGTAATGGTCATAGCTAGAGGAATGTTGTGTAATAATCTCTCTCTGTCGCCGCAGTCACTAAGAACCATCCAAGGCCACAGATGGGGAGATCGAAAAAGTGATAAAACGGTGGCTTCAACTAACTAACATTAGCTGGAGACTGAGAGGGAGGAACGCTTTGTGACAATGTTGCCAGAAGGTTGAACTTCATATCATACATCAAAATTTTTAAACCTGAAGGAAATACTTTGACAACAAGAAACATCTCATAAGGTACAAGATTTTTCTAGTTACAAAGAATACATTACTTGCAGGTAAGATGTAGCAATGACTTTATCATGTATTTTTGGATAACCATGAATTAGGTCATATATAAACAGTATAATGGGATGCTAAACATTTTGATTAAAGGATAGACATCTTTGTATGCTGTACTGTTTTGGGTGGTTGATTTCTCTGCCTCATTTCCTTGATATTTTCACAAACCTTCCTCAAAATTCCCCTAAAAATACAATTAGATTTTATTTTACCCAAAATATTATAGCGAGGATGACCTTGGCTATCTCCTTTGGCTAGGAGTATCTATGGCTACTGCCAATGGAAAGTGAGGAAGACCAGAGTGCAAAATAAATGGTACAGTATACTTGTCTTTCTATTATCATGTCGACCTCAGAGCATTGCATATGGAGGGTGATTTGTGCCATAATTAAATACAATACACTCATACACTCATGTATCACATACTGAACATTTTAGGATTTTCAGCCACTTTAAAAATTGTACATATCAGTTTGATATGCTAAATCACAGTTTTATGATAAACACATTGGGCCCAATCTTACACCCGGCGCTAACCCAAACGCAAGTGTCTTTGCTATCTTACACCCGGTGCAGGGGTCATTATAGCCCCCAGCGCTAACGTTGTGTCGTGGATTTTTCCCTTTCAACCCACAGTGAGCAAGTCTGTCCAAACAGAACCACAACGAAACGATGTAATAGAATAAGAAAAAGAATTTCAGTTTATTTGAGATAAACTCAGAATGAGAGAGAGTCTCATCAGTATCTCTCTAACCTGAGAAACAGCATACAGAGGAGATTTATACATAATCTATCATTGCTTTACTGATTTGCCACAAGGGGCGGTTTCTAAACATACAGAGACAACGGTATCCATTTCTTGGTGTTTAGTCTTTTGAATAACTATCAATAACCTTCAAACCAAGCAACGAAAACATCTGCCTGTCTCTGCAGATTGTGAAGGAGAGACACAGAGGGAGTGAACCACGGCCTACTCAGTGTTCACAGAGAATACATTGTTTAATTACTTAACTATATATATAATTGATCTATTATATTAAATGCTTAATGATAATCATGTGATTGTCTCTATGTTAATACACACATATTGTAAAACAGAAAATTCCTTCACATTTCCCTCCTTTTATAATTTCATGATAAACAATTTTCTGTTACAATCTACCTAATATACTCAATCAATTAGTAAGTGATTCCTTTTAATAACATCATAAATGATTACATGATTATACAGATCAAATACAATAATCTCGTGTGGATATGTACAATACTCCAATAATCCAGGGGGAATTGAAAAACCGGCAGATTCAGGACTTATATGGGACAAAACTAGCACAGAGCCAGAAAACCCAATCAGTTCCGGAAAAAATAATTCCTCCGACCCCCCCTTAGGGCAATCAAGCATCGCTTCCGGATATTAGCAATTATCGCACATCATCCATCTTTGATTAATTACAAGAATCAACATAGGAAAAATAAAAATATAAAAAATGAAATCATAGTGAATATAGTAACAGGATTGAATATAATTGAATATAAAAATAATTTTCACTATAATGTACTACTGATTATTTAACATATAAAATTACTACTATCAAGAGAAAGTCTGAAAGAAAAGAAAGATAAAAAATAAAAACCCATCATGTAATGGAGACTTTTCACAACTCCTGGAATGTCAACCTTTTAACTCTCTTCACATTACAACACTGTCTGTCTTCCCACCAATCATGTGACAGGGTGGGTACATAATTCTGGCCTATACTTTATATAGGGTCGTCAGTAAACTCAGGAAGTTGTCGGAGAAGGAATACATTATCTTGTTCAGGATCAGGAACATTTTGCTGTAAGTACTGACCTATAGCAGCTTGAGTGAGGCGTGCAATACAGGCGCGAATCAGTGGCATTCCACAACAGCAAAGAAATACGAGCAGGGTGGCAAAGATAACAACAGGCAAAAAGATTCTCAGCAGTGTTTTCTTCCAACCTGTCAGGAGGTTAAAGAACCAATCTTTATTTGCATCAACCTCTCTCTCCACTAGTGAGTCACGGAGTTCGGTCATATTTCTAAGTCCCTGCTGTATGATCTGGCCATCCTCATCATAATGTGGTATGTATGTGCAACACGCCTCCCCAATCATCACACAAACCCCCCCCTGCTCTGCAGTAAGCTGATCTAATACCATGCGATTCTGCATAACCATTAATCGCAGTGAAGTCAACTCAGTTTTTACAGCACCTATGGTCAAAATGGAGGAGTTTATGTACTGGAGAAAAGTGTATCGAGTAACTTCTATCTCTTTAAAAGCCTCTGACACACCTAACCCAGGAAGCAAAGCCTGTATAAACTTCGAACCTGCAGTCCAAAGACGATGTTCAGTAGGAACAGGATTACTATCCCAAAACCCTCTCTTTACCCTGTGCATGCGACGTGTGGTGTGACTATATGTGGAAAGGTCAGGAATCACATACGTAGAGTCATACAAGGCAACAATGGCACACACTCCACCCCAGTCAGGGGGGAGAGCAGTGTAGACTGAATTTCCACAAAGCCAGTACCAATCTGAAAACAGTCGACTCCCAAGGCGAGAGGATGGTATTATCCCGGAACAGTTTGCAGTTTGTTCCCTATTCCAAGGTAATGAGATTGCGTGTGACCAGTTCTTCCTACACATCTCATCAGCCATGTCAGGGTAGTCTCTGCAGGGACTATAGGAATCACTCAGACAGTCAAAACACTTATCAGGATGCATGGGCGGACAGTCACAGAAAACAGTTTTACACTGAACATTGTCTAATTGACCTTAGAGCCATTACCTATAATACACCTTCCAAACTTCATACTATGTTTAAGTACGACTGGACCGGGCATTCTCCATGACACCTGTGGCCATGCTAGGTAATCTTTCAGGAAAGAACAATCTGTATTGACTACTGGAGTACTCAAAAGTGACAGATTTAATGGCACAGAGAAATCAGCTTTTTCCCACCGTATTCCCACACCTGGGTGAGAACTCAGTCCCACCAAACACGTTGAGAGGTCGTTCTTCAGATTCTGCACCTGAAGAAGAGGGCCTGCTGTGGAATGAGGCATGTGAGAGCAAACATAACAAGACCAGTTAAAGTGCTGTTTTGCAGTCCACTCAGCATAACGCCACCAAGAATTAGTAGCATAATGATGCTTCACAGTTCCTGGTGTCAGCCAAGCTTCATTCCTGGTGGTGACATACCTTTTAGTCCTATTAGTCATTACAACAGTACCGTTTGGTTCACTGGTGTTAATGGTGTAGAATGTCTCATGAATCAGGATAATGGGCAGAACAGTGATGAGTGTAATGAGGCCTAGTAGCAATAGGCCTACCTTCAGGCTGCAGCCTAATCTTCTCAAAGGGTTGTACCCCTCCATGTTCCTGCTGTGGTCTGGCATGTTGGGAGCAGATATTACCGTCACATGCTCCTTGATGTGGAGGTTCTCTGAGTTTTTAAACTCCGTGAGAACTTAGTCGTCCCTGTGCGTCGGTTGAGGTGGGTCTCTCACCCTTATCCCTCCTTTGGCGCTGGTGGAGCTCTTTTGCAGTGGCTGGCGTGGACCCAAGAAGCACAGCCTTCCACTCGCACGGCTGTGGGTGTGGTGAGTAGTATCTGGAAAGGACCCCTCCACCTGGCCTGGTGCCACTTCTTCCTTCTGAAGTCTTTTATCACCACCCAGTCTCCTGGCTGCAGGTCATGTAGAGGCCCGCTGGCTGGGTCTGGGAGAGCTGCTTTCACCTGTTGATGCACAGATCTCAGAACATTGGTTAGCTGAACACAGTAACTCACCATGCGAGTGTCAGCTAGCTCTTTGTCCAGCATCAGCCCTGGGGGGTGACATCCAGTCCTCATGGGCCGCCCTGTGATGACTTCATAGGGCGACAACCCTGTAGCAGCGTGGACCCTCCCCCGCATACCTGTAAGGACAATTGGCAGGGCCTGGACCCAATCCAGACCATCACTTTAGTTAACCGGTTCTTAATGGTTCCATTTGCCCTCTCTACCGCCCCTCCAATCTGAGGGTGGTAAGCACAATGGAACTTCAACCTGATCCCCAATTTCTCGGTCACTTTGTCCACCACCTTGTTTAAAAAGTGTGAGCCTCTGTCGGAAGACAGCTTCCTCGGGATCCCCCACCTAGGAATAAGCTCTGTTAGTAGGGCTTTCGCCACTGCTGCAGCATCAGCTTTCCCTGTAGGAAAAACTTCAACCCACTTTGAAAACATGTCAACAAACACCAAACAATATTTCTTACCCCTGCATGGGTTAAGTTCAATGAAGTCCATCATCAGGTACTCGAAAGGCTCCTGTGGAGCCGGGTGGGCCGCATTTGGAACTTTCTGACCCCTCCCAGCATTATTTACAACACAGATAACACACTTTTCACAAAAGTTTTTTGCATAAGTAGAAAATCCGCTTGTGTCCCAGTGTCTGGACATCAAAGATATCATCCCTCCTTTTGACACATGATCCAGTCCATGAGTCAATTTAGCATAATAGGGAAATAAAAAACGAGATAAACAGGATTTACCAGTAGGGCCTAGCCAGACCCCATCAGTGTAGGTGCCGTCCCGCTTCCATTTGGCCTTTTCCTGGGGTGTGGCCCCAGTTTGGCAGTCCTGTACAGAGGCCATTGGAGTGTCTGTGGGAACAGCAGCCTGTGTGAGCAGACTGAGAGTTGTGTGAGGGGGGGCGATTGCAGCTGCTTTGGCTGCCAAGTCAGCCTGTTCATTACCTTGAGAGATAGCATCAGTCTGGTTTGTGTGAGCGGAGCACTTACATATAGCAATGGCAGCAGGCAAAATAATTGCCTGTAGGAGGCAGCTCACTAAGTGTCCATTCTGTATAGTTTTCCCTGTAGAGGTAAGGAAGCCTCTATGCTGCCAAAGAGTTCCAAAGTCGTGCACAACTCCAAAAGCATATCTGCTGTCAGTGAAAATATTTACAGTTTTACCTTCAGCCAAATGGCAAGCGCGTGTAAGAGCGAATAGTTCAGCTGCCTGTGCTGAGAGGTGTCCAGGAAGGCGGGCTGACTCCAGAACCTGGTGTTGTCTCACTACTGCATAGCCAACCTGACTGTCACCTGTGAGGGGACATCGACTGGCAGAACCGTCAACAAACATATCAAAGTCTGCATTTGAGAGAGGAGTGGTGGCGAGGTCAGGACGGGGGGAGAGAATTTGATCTAACACATGAACACAATTATGCGGCTCCCCATCCTCAGGTGTAGGTAAAAGAGTAGCGGGATTCAGAACATTGCATCGCTTGACTGTAACATTTGGCAAAGAGAGCAACACATGTTGATAATGAAGCATTCGAGCTGGTGAGAAATGGGCCGTCTTTTGTTTTAACAGAATTTCTGCTACCGAATGAGGAACAAGGACAGTGAGAGGACGATAAGCAACAAGTGATGCAGATGCAGTTACCGCCAAAGCCGCTGCTGAAATGGAGCGCAAACAAGGAGGAAGGCCCCTAGAAACAGCATCAAGTCGCTGAGAATAGTATGCTACAGGCCTGTGTTTATCACCGTGCTTTTGCAAAAGAACAGCAGACATGTAGCCGCCCCTCTCATCAACAGTCAAAAGAAAAGGTTTAATCATGTCAGGCAGGCCCAAAGTAGGAGAAGAGGCCAATTGTTGTTTCAACTTCTGAAAGGAAATTTCAGCAAGCTCTGTCCATGTGACATTATCATTAGCCGCTAGATCATGGCCATGTGCCAAATCTTGCAAGGGTTGGGAGATTTCAGCGTAATCAGAAATCCATTGCCTACAGTACCCTGTCATGCCTAGAAAAGACATTACCTGCTTTTTTGTAACCGGTTTAGGGAGGTCAAGAATCGCTTGGATTCTGTCAGTTCCCAAAGATTTGCCTTCTGCAGAAATAGTGTGTCCTAAGTAGGTAACAGTAGGTAACGCAAATTGCAGTTTCTCCTGTTTAACTTTGTGGCCCTCTGTGGCTAGGAATGTCAACAGTTCAAGTGAATCCTGAATACAGCTGTGCTCGTCTGGAGAGCAGACGAGGAGATCATCAACGTATTGAATCAAAGTACTTTGGCCTGAAGAAAAACTTGGAACAGTTCCAGTTTCCTGCAGCGCTGCTGAAAAAACTGCTGGTGATTCAGCATACCCCTGGGGTAGCCGAGACCAGGTATAGTTGTAATTCTGTCAGTCTGTCGCCAGTGCCTGTCCACTCAGTTCTGGCCATTTGTATGGCTTTAGCTGTGACTGAGGATCTGTCCAGATCCCAAGCATAGTAAAACATTTCTAGAGTTTCTGCCGTAGCAGCTCTGTCAATAGTTAAACCGTCATCAGTACACTGCACACTCAGACCTAATTTGCACATTAAGTCTCTGCCAAGCAGGTTTACCGGACATACAGGGGAGAACAAGAACGCATGTTTCAAAGTAATATTTGAGCCCGTATTGAAATCTTGCACCAGTAATGGAGCTGTAAATTTCTCTGTCGTGGTATTTCCACCAGCATCTTGGCTGAGCATGGTTTTACCACTAAAAAGAGGAGGTTTTGAATCCCATGATTTAGCTGTTATTACAGACCGACCAGCTCCCGTATCCACAATGAAGTCTAATGCTCGCCCATCAACTTTTAATGACCAAAGTGGTAACGCATTTGGAGCCGTATGGTAAAGGAACCCAGCAAACTCACCCTCCTTGTCCGCATGCGTTTCCTCGTCCCCCACAAAACTTCATTGTCCAGGTAATCCAGTTTGACCCCCAGGATGTTGGAAAGTAACATTCCCTTGGGGTGCTGTGTCCCAATTATCAGCATTACCGGAAAATTTACAACCGCGAGCCCAATGTCCCTTTTTTCCACATTTTCGGCAAACATCATAATTCGCCATGGTAGTGGGTCCCATGGAGTTGGGTCTCTGTCTGTTCCCTTGATTCCATCCTCCACGTCTGCCGCGGCCTCTCCTTTGCTGCTGCTGTCCACCGGCACCGTCTCGGTTCCCCTGGTAGGACTGGAGCTGGGCCAGCTGCAGCTGAGAGGTCATCTTGTCGATCTTATTTTTGTCTTTGTGTTGCTTGTCGCGGTCCTGTTCTTCGCAGTGAACAGCATAACGGAGAACGTCCTTAAGTCTCTGAGTCTGCCAGCCAACACAGGAGGTCTTAATAGCGGTTGCAAGGTGTTTATCCAATCCATCCAGGAAACAGTGGGTTAGCTGAGTCTCGTACGGAGTAAGAGTCTCGCTGTTTTCCGGTTTGTCCATTCCACTGTGTGCGTCGTACTTCTCTGAAAGTCTCTCAAGAAAATCATTAACAGTTTCACCAGGCTTTTGTTTAACCTGTCTGACTGCTTCCCAGTTCAGACGAACAGGGAATTCGGTTTTAATACTGGTTTCCAAAGTATCTATTTGTTTCACATTGTCAGAAGTAGCACCATCATTGTATGGATGGTTCGTAGACCAAGTACCCCTTACGTTACCCCACCGTAACTTCAGTTTCTTAATCAGTACAGTTTGTAATTCGCCTGCAGTTGGGTGACAAGTTCTTACCAGATTTCTCAAAGCTTCCATGAACTTGGCACCACCCACCTGGGTTGGATCCGGCAAATCTTCGCAGACAGCCTGTAACTCCGACACCTTCCAGGGCCGATATACCAGGACTGTCGGACCCTGGTCGTCTTGTCCTGCCCTGGGATTGGGGCATTCTAGCATAGGGTACGTGTCTGGCCCCCAGCCAAAAACAGTGGAAGGCCCCCCGGATGAGTCCTGTTCCGGCACAAGTGCCAACGTCTTCGGGCCGTACACGGTACCTCCCCTGGTGTGCGGCGGGGTAGGTATCTCTACCTCATGCAGTTCGCCCTTATGGGAAGTTACCTGTTCTGTGGAATCTGGGCCTACTGAAGCTGCAGGTCTCGCTCTGGTCGCCGGCCCACTCGCAGATGGTTGTGCAGCAGCACTGGAATGCACTGCCTGGGGAGCAGTGGCTGAGGGATGTCTGTGAACTCCTGCCGCTTGCTGTGGGACATAAGCTGGAGGACACGCAGGACAGTCCAAGTCCAGGTTCATTTTGTGTATGCTTGCAAGCTGTGCTACATCGGGATACAAAGAGCCGCCGGAATGCACAACAGGAGATAGCACTGAATTACTTTGTTGGGATTTCTCCACAGTAAAATCTCCCTTAGTCTGTTTTTCCTGCCTTAATTTTGATTCCTTTTCCCACAAATCTACTGCATCCCAGTCGGGTTGCCATTTAAATTTACGTTTAGTATTTTTAACCTCATATGACCGCAGCCGCATTTTTAGGTTATCAATCTGATTTAGGCTAAAGGAGCCTTTTTCAGGGAAACCTAACTTTTGCCATTTAACACGCTGGTGTGTGGTTGCCGGACCATATTTGTCACGCATTATTTTCATTGGACCCGTAAATTCAGAGTCCTGTTTCTTTGAATTTTTAGAACCCATTTTCGTGCGTTTGTCCCACAACCAAACAATACCTTTTAATTTTAAAGTTTTATTTTTTTTTTTTTATTAAAATTTTTTTTTTTCTTTTAATTAGGCCTATTTTAGTCAGAATCAGTTTCAGATTCTGCACTATCCTCTGGATAATTGCCCTCACTTTCAGGGTGAACGTTTAGCCTAACTTCTATTAATGCCGTTTCCTTCTCTTTTAACCACTCACCTCTAGGTATAGCTACAACAGAAAAACCACTTCCAAATCCGTCAACCTCATTAAGTGTCTCGTACAGGTATAAATTACCATAATCATCTTCTCTGCAAAAATGCCTCTCCTGTACTGGTCCGTGTATATCATTTGCCTCTACTGACAATACATGATACCACATTACAAAAATGTTTCAGAGCTCATTACAAGAGAAAGAAAAAGAGAAATATTAGTCCATGGGTGGGAGCAGCATACAGCCTCCACAGTTTGAATCACTCCACAGAGTGACGGACCCGTCGGTCACTAATCAAACTTTTTAGAATTTGAGCGCAATACAGCCTCAAGTTACGTTTTGCTGTGGTGGCTCACCTGTGATTCTCTTTCTATGGATTGCGTATTGATCACCCCAGACAGACGTCTTACTCTCCTCGGTCCGGTCGCCGCCGTCCTTCCTCTAGGTGACTGGTTACAGTTACCTCTCTGTGAGAAGGTGGGTTGTGGTCTCGGGGTTTGAACTCCCGGCAGTGCACTGTCTAAGCCGTTCTGACTTGAGAGAAATCTGCGTAGGAGAAAATCAAGTTAGCAATCCTGCCGACTACGCTATATTGTCGTGGATTTTTCCCTTTCAACCCACAGTGAGCAAGTCTGTCCAAACAGAACCACAACGAAACGATGTAATAGAATAAGAAAAAGAATTTCAGTTTATTTGAGATAAACTCAGAATGAGAGAGAGTCTCATCAGAATCTCTCTAACCTGAGAAACAGCATACAGAGGAGATTTATACACAATCTATCATTGCTTTACTGATTTGCCACAAGGGGCGGTTTCTAAACATACAGAGACAAGGGTATCCATTTCTTGGTGTCTAGTCTTTTGAATAACTATCAATAACCTTCAAACCAAGCAGCCAAAACATCTGCCTGTCTCTGCAGATTGTGAAGGAGAGACACAGAGGGAGTGAACCACGGCCTGCTCAGTGTTCACAGAGAATACATTGTTTAATTACTTAACTATATATATAATTGATCTATTATATTAAATGCTTAATGATAATCATGTGATTGTCTCTATGTTAATACACACATATTGTAAAACAGAAAATTCCTTCACAGTTGTTTAACTACCAAGTGAACTCACGCCCATAGCAAGTGAACTGGCCAGGTTGGTCTTAAAGGGATAGTTCGGAATTTTGGACATAATTTCTCAATTACGACTTACCCATGATCTAGTTGATTGATGGAAACCATTTTCAGCTAATTCCATGCTGTCCCTTCTTTTGGACATACACACATTGCTAATGCTAGCGCAACTCTATGTCAACCGGTAGCATCCACTACCAAACGCACTTAAACACTCCACAGTGCACCCAAAGCAAATAAAATACGACAACAGTCTATCGGGGGAGCGATATTTTACGTTACCTACAAATGTAGTGCCGGCACTGGTCGACTACAACAGCAAAGAAGAGTAACAAGTTGCAATGGCCACGTTCTCTCCGCCGCCGTACTTCCACAGAGAATATTAGGTCAGCATAAAGTAAAGGATTCAACGATAGTTTGACTTCAAAAATGATGGTATAAACACTCAAAATAACCCCGACAGACTGTCGTCGTATTCGTTGCCATAGAGTTGCGCTAGCATTAGCAACGTGTGTATGTCCAAAAGAAGGGACAGCATGGAATTAGCTGAAAATGGTTTCCATCAATCAACTACATCATGGGTAAGTCGTAATTGAGACATTATGTCCAAAATTCCGAACTATCCCTTTAAGATGAGGTGTGGCCAGGATACTTTTTGGCGTATTGCTATCTTGTGCCAGCAGTGTTTGTTGTTTATTTGTTTATTTGACATAATTTCAAATGACCCAATTTTATAAATTATTTTAAAATGTGACAACCCCTCTCTTGGGTGTTTTGTACATCTATCTGCCTGAATATAAACTCCTCAAAAAAAGTTCGGAAACGTTATTTCGGTCAATTATTCCTCCCCTTTAATAATACCAATTGGTATTGTATTTTATATCGCTGGAAAGCTTGATTAGTCACCTTTACAACGAGGTACAACTTGTAAGGATCATGCATTCGTGGAATGAGCAACACGGCTAACCGTGTGGGTAGCGGCCCAAAAAAATGTGCCAAATTCCCCTGCACTATTCTTCTGTTGGTATTCACTCTCGTTTTGAGTTGCTTGGTGGATTGGATGATTGCACTCTCCCACAGTAATAAGGAAAAAACAACACATATTGGCCATTTTTACACTTTATTCATTTTACACTGTCAGGGACCTCAGTAGCGTGTGGAAGATCCATACGCAGTCACAACAGCTTGGCACCTCCTCCTCATGCTGGTCACCAGCCTGGTCACACACTGCTGTGGGATGGCATCCCATTCCTCAACCAGGATTTGCCGCAAGTCAGCCAACATGGTTGCGTTGGTCACTCTGGCACGTACAGCACGCCCAAGCTGATCCCACAGGTGTTCAATTGGGTTGAGGTCTGGACTCACGGCAGGCCATTCCATCCTCTCCACTCCCAAATTCTGGAAGTACTCTGTGATGATCCTGGCTCTGTGGGGGCGAGCGTTGTCATCCTGGAGGATGGAGTTAGGTCCCGGATTCTGGAGATATGGGATCGCCACTGGCTCCAGAATCTCATTCCGATATCTCACTGCATTGAGATTGCCTTCAATGATGACAAGTTCTGTTTTACCTGTGAGAGAGATACCGCCCCACACCATGACACTGCCCCCATTGAAAGGTGTCACGCGATCTGTGCAGCAATCTGCATAGCGTTCTCCACGCCGTCTCCATACTTTGATCCTGCCATCCAGCTTCCGCAGACAGAACCTTGATTCATCACTGAACATGACGTTGCCCCACATTCTTAGGTTCCACTGTCGGTGCTGTCGACACCAGCGCAAACGGGCCTGACGGTGAAGGGCAGTCATTGCAGGCTTCCTGGCAGCCTTATAAGCACGAAGACCGGCCATGTGCAGTCTGATCAGAGATCTGTCTGTGGTACCATTGTGCAAATCTTGCCTGTAAATCTCTGGAAGAAAGCCTACGGTTCCTCAGTGAAGCAAGGGTGAGGAACCGGTCGTCTTGGGGTGTTGTCTTCCTGGGACTGCCACTTCGTGGTCTGTCTGACTTCACCAGTCTCACGGAACTTGGTCCTAAGTTTGGAAATGATACCAGGGCTGACACCAAATAATGCTGCCACTCTGCGTACTGGAACACCAGCTTCCACTTGCCCTATTGCACGGGCCTTATCCTGAAGGGACAAACGTGGCATGTTTATGCTTGGAGCGCACACAAACTCAACAAAGTTACAGGACCCATGCACACAAGTGCTGTCAATTAGGTGCCAATCAGGTGCCAGTCACACACCTGTGACTGGCATACACCTGCCAGCACTTGAAGCTCAAAACGAGAGTGAATACCAACAGAAGAATATTGCAGGGGATTTTGGCACATTTTTTTGGGCCGCTACCCACACGGTTAGCTATGTTGCTCATTCCACGAATGCATGATCCTTACAAGTTGTACCTCGTTGTAAAGGTGAATAATCAGGCTTTCCAATGATATAAAATACAATACCAATTGGTATTATTAAAGGGGAGGAATAATCGACCGAAATAACGTTTCCGAAATTTTTTTGAGGAGTTTAGAAAAAATACATTTTCAGTCCATTGACTCCCATTATATTTTTTCTGAAAAGTGGCACCAGACGTTCGTCACCAAAGCGGGCGGGACTACGGAGCTCTATAATGTAGCTAAATGCAGTAACATTGTTGCCCCGCCCACTGATTACCATATACAACCTCGTACATGGGCAATAATACAGGCACGTTTCTGCATTTGTGTCGATGTAACATTGGGGGAGACAGATAGGGCTCTCTCAGATATTGGGGCGTCCCCCTCGTCCCCTGTGGAAATCGTTTCTCTTTGAACTTACAAATGAATCACGTATGAAAATGGTTAAATAAAATGTGTTATAGCCTATGGCACGTCTAGGCCTATGTTGTAGACGCATTTTAGCCGGGCTTAAAAAAAGAGCTAAAAGAGATCTTACCAGATGCTTAGATCTGATTTAGCGGCTCTTTAGGTGATCTAATAGACATTGTACGTTCGTACGTACGAACAAAATGTACACCTGCTCAGGACCACGCGTAGCCGACTGTGTCCGTAAATTCAAAATACCGCAAAATGTAGCTTCTGAATGTCAATTAGGATAAGCCTATGTAGCCTACTATTTTTGGCAATAAACTAAAAAATTCTAATTAGTTGCTGGTGTAAACATCAATGCGGGTAGGGTAGCCTGTGCTTTTTTGAACCAACAGTGTTTTGTCCTGGAAAATATTGCAGATATTAACGATATATGCAGTTATTTTCCATTCTTACAATTTTACCGCACCTCCTTTGATTGCTACATCTGTCTGTGTTAATGTTGGAACAAGAACTAGTTACTAATCAAAATACACTTGGAATCAAATGCTTTCATTGGTGGTGGATAATATGCGCCAAGCTAGGGGTAACCAAGTGCAGTTAGATTGAATGTGTATTATGATCTCTGTTCAGATCTGATAGGCCTATCTTACAAATCAAAATAAATGAGGCAAGAAGTATATGATCTACTTTTAGCTCTTTAATAAGAACTATGTTGCAAGGCAGCGAACAACATACATAGCCTACTCTTTATCTGGCGCATGAGAGAACAAGAATGATTTTTATAATGTTAGTAATTTAGAATGGACAACTATCAACACCTCCCTTCGCCTTTGCCTTGGTATAGGGGTCTTATTTGGCCCTACTGACACCTACAATAACCATAACGTGTAATAACTCACTTTACCACATTAAGGTTGTCGATTGATATCTTTTTAGTCTAACAATTTGACTGTCTTCCATATTAGTGTGCATGAATGTATTAGCAGTTAAACAACACTACATGCTGTTTAAGCAACAGTAGTTTTAACTAGCTCGTTTCAATCCTTTCATTTTCATTGCATGTAGCCTATAATCTGTTCATATTAATTGCATTGCTAGTTGTTCCGCGATTGGCTGTTTGTTAGATTGTTAGATTGGCTAGGCTGTTAGTTTCGTGTTATTGTGCTTTTAAGTGGTAGTAATTATTTATCTGTGCTTGCGAAGTGTTTCACACAGCTGTTAGCCAATTGAAATCAGCTGTGCGCATTTCAAAAGACATCTGGAAGAGCGGCTCCCTCCCAGTTTATGTGTGTTCTCCCTATCCCTGTCTGCACTCTTCCATTCAGAACACGCTTCCAACGACGTGGCTCTCCACGGCGACGCAACCCGTCCAACCTCCGCTACCCCTCGCTGACTCCCTGCGAGAACTTCACCGTCACAGGGGGGCTCTGGAACTGCCAGTCTGCCACACGGAAAGCAGACTTCATCTCCGGCTATGCCTCCTTCCTGTTCCTCCAGTTTCTCGCCCTCACCGAAACCTGGATCACATCGGACAACACGGCAACTCCTGCTGCCCTCTACTCTTCCTTCTTCTCTCACACCCCCCAGCCGTCTGGTCGCGGAGATGGTACTGGTTTGTTACACTCCCCCTCATGGTCATTTTCTGTTCTCCCCCTCTCTGATCTATCTATTACTAGTTTTGAATACCACTCTGTGTTTATCAACCACCCTATTAACTGGTACATTATAGTTGTTTATCGCCCTCCAGGTCCCCTGGGGTGCTTCCTCGATGAGCTTGACACCCTGCTCAGCTCCTTCCCAGAGGACGGCACCCCGCTGATCCTCCTGGGAGACTTCAACATCCATCTAGATGCCTCCCAGTCTGCAGCCTTCCTACCACTTCTCCACTCCTTTGACCTCACCCTCCAACCCTCCCCCCCACCCACAAGGCTGGCAACCTCCTAGACCTGATCTTCCTGCTCTGATCTCACTGTTACCCATCTGCATACCACTGATCACCACTTCATTTCTTTCTCTCTTCCTCTTGTTCCACACCGCCCCCCCCCTCCCCCCCACCCCCACTGTCTCTGTCCGCCATAACCTCTGCTCCCTCTCGCCCTCCTCTCTTGCTCCCCATGTCACTGCTTCCCTCCCCCCTCGCAAACCCTTCTCTCAACTCCCCATCAACTCTGCATCTGACACCCTGCTCACAGCTCTCTCCACATCACTTAACTCTCTCTGCCCTCTTGTGTCTAGGCCCACACGCCCATCTCCTCCCTACCCGTGGATGTCCGATGCCCTGCGCACCTCCAGGGCTGGTCTTCGCGCAGCAGAGAGGATGTGAAGGAAATCCACAGATGCATCAGACCTCTCCTCCTACCAGTCTCTCCTAGCGGCGTTCTCTACAGCAGTCACCGCTGCCAAGGTAACTTACTATCATACTAAAATTCACAAATACAGTTCTAACCCCCGTCAATTGTTCTCCATCTTCTCCTCCCTCCTCAGCAAACTCCCTCCTGCTCCTCAATCCTCGTTCACTGCAGACGACTTCGCAGATTTCTTCGATGAGAAGATCGCAGACATCCGCAGCTCCTTCAGCCCCTCAGCCCCTCTCTCTATGCCCCCCCCCCCCCCCGTTTCCCCACTCCCCCTCCCCTCACGGACACTGTTTTCCACTCTCCTCCTCCCTCTACCCCTTCCGTGTCCCCCCCTGTTTCTCCACCTTTTCTCCCCTTTCTGATACCGATGTATCCCATCTCCTACTCTCCCATCGCCGCACTACCTGTGCCCTCGACCCTATCCCTTCATCTCTCCTCCAGGCAATCACCCCAGATATCCTCCCGTTTGTGACCTCCCTGGTGAACTCCTCCCTGACCTCTGGCTGCTTCCCCTCATCCTTCAAGAGAGCCCACATCACCCCGATCCTGAAAAAACCCACGCTGGACCCCTCCAACATCCAAAACTACAGACCAGTATCTCTTCTTCCTTTTCTTTCCAAAACTAATGAACCTGCTGTTTCTAACCAACTGTCTTCTTTCCTTACCCAGAACAACTTACTAGACCCCCACCAGTCCGGCTTCAGACCTGGCCACTCAACGGAGACCGCACTCCTCTCCGTCAGTGAGATGCTTCACGCAACTCGAGCAGCCTCCCTCTCCTCTGTGCTAATACTCCTAGACCTCTCTGCCGCCTTCGACACCATAGATCACTCCATCCTCCTGTCGTCCCTGTCTGCAGCGGGGATCGGCGGCTCGGCCCTGACCTGGATTCAGTCCTACTTCTCGGAGCGCTCCTCCCAGGTTGCCGGGGCTGGTAAAGTATCGGCACCCCGTCCCCTTACCACAGGAGTCCCCCAGGGCTCAGTCCTTGGTCCCCTCCTTTTCCCCACCTACACCAAATCCCTTGGCCCTGTTATCACTGCTCATGGTCTTTCTTACCACTGCTATGCTGACGATACTCAACTCTTTCTCTCCTTCTCACCCTCTGACACTCAGGTGTCAGCCTGTATCTCCGCTTGCCTGAGAGACATCCAGAGCTGGATGGACAACCACCATCTCAAGCTCAATCCAGGCAAGACTGAGCTCATCTACATTCCTGCTCTAACCTCTCCCCCTCTCAATCTCTCCATTTCCCTAGGGGACACTCCACTGACCCCAACGCCCTGTGCCAGGAACCTCGGAGTGGTGATGGACAACAGGCTGTCCCTCTCCGAGAACATCGCAGTGGTAACCCGGGCGTGCAGGTTCTTCCTGTACAACATCAGGAGAATCCGTCCCTTCCTCACCCACTCAACCCAGCTCCTGGTCCAAGCGATGGTGCTGTCCCGCCTGGACTATTGCAACTCTCTCCTGGCTGGCCTGCCAGCATCGGCCATTAGACCCCTTCAGCTTATCCAGAACGCAGCAGCGCGCCTGGTCTTCAGCCTCCCCCGACACCCCCCTGCTCATTAACCTCCACTGGCTACCTGTGATGGCTCGCATCAAATTCAAAACATTGGTGCTCGCCTTCCAGGCAGTCCGAGGATCAGCCCCTCCATACTTCCAAAAGCTCATCAGACCCTACACACCTGCCAGATCCCTGCGTTCCGCCTCCTCAGGACGACCCCCCCCCCCCCACTTCATACTAGCACCCGGTCTCGACGTCTGTCTGTCCTGGACCCACGGTGGTGGAATGAGCTCCCCGTGGAGGTCCGAACAACAGAAAGTCTGACCACCTTCAAGCGCAGATTGAAGACTCACCTCTTCAAGCTGCACCTCTCTCCACCCCTCCCTACCTCCTTGTGACCTCCCTTGATTGCGTTTTATGAATCCTTGTTTAAGTGGTTCAAGCTTCTAGTTAATACTTGTAAGGTTACTTATTGGCTTACTGTTGTACACGCCAATCATCGATATCGTGTGGTTACCCCCCCCAAAAAAAATAAAAATAAATATCATACTGACTACGCCTGGTACTTGAACTCGTATTTATCTTTTAGGGTCGTTTTAACGCACTTGTTCCTAGTTCGAAAATGCACTGATGTACGTCGCTCTGGATAAGAGCGTCTGCCAAATGACTATAATGTAATGTAATGTTCAGATGCTGAACTAATATTTGGGATGTTCTTTTTGTTGTTATTTTACATGTAGTCTAAGGTTAATTTAAATAAAACTCTTTCAGGGTAGACTGCTAGCTCCACAACGTCTACACAGTAAGAAGAGAAACAGAAATGCAACACACACTGCACCATTGCCTTGCTTTTGAAGTCAATCACCAGAATTATCATGTTAATATTGACACTCCTGTTAGTATTTGCTTTCTCTTTTGGTTCAACCTAGTTTATAATTTATTAGTATTATTATTATTATTAGTTTATTATTTTGTGATAATGACAATAGGATAATGGCTTTTCTGCTAAATTAATTCTTATTCTCTTATTCCACTCTTCTCACTAGGACCTCTGGACATCCTATTCTTCTGTGGTGGCTAAAGTACATCAGCCTAGTTTAGCAGAGGCCTACTAGACATTCTGCTCCACCAACATTTATGTATACGCCTATTTTTTTCTAATTAATGTACTTATTTATGAATGTTGTGTAAAATAACTTACCTGCTAATAATCCCCAGTTATTTACTCACAAACATTTGTGTACTCTGGTTTTGTCTACTCCATGTCATATATTGCAATTAGCCTACTATATGTTTGAAGATATTTTTTTCTTAATTTTTAAAACTAGAACCGTCAAGGCCGATGCCAATTGGCGTAGTGATTTTAAATTTAGAATGATTTAATCCGTGTTTATGGAATGTTTCTGTCCTGCCCTGACTTTTCCTAAATAATTATACTGCAAATAGCCTACCTACGCTGTTGTAATTCTAAAATTATGAGTTAGATGAGTTTTTCTTGATTTTTTTTTTTTACCTCAAAGACCCCCTATAACCGCCACGTTCAACGACATTTGGCATTGGTACCCAAGTGTGAATCGCTACTTCTCTCCTCCAGGAGCGTATTGACTGCGTTTGCATAATGACCGTATTAGCGTCCCGAGACAGTGATAATAATAATAATAATAATACATTTTATTTATATAGCGCCTTTCAGAACCCAAGGTCGCTTACAGAGTTTGTGAGGGGGGGAACAGAAACACAAAAGACAACAAGACAAAAGGAGAGATGGTAACAAATGAGATGAAGGTGGAGTAACTGGCTGGTGGAACACACAAAATAAACAAAAAACAACTGGGACAGTAAATAAACATGTACAAAATTCACAGAAAATAACATGGTGGACGGGGTGAGAGGAGAAGAGAGAGAAGAAGAGGGGAGGCTGAGCAGATGGTTAGGGTGGGAGGAGAAACGGAGGAGGGTCATTTAGGGGTAGGGGAGGTTGTAGGCTTGGGAGAAAAGAAATGTTTTTAGCCGGGATTTGAAAATGGGGAGTGTGGGTGAGTCTCTGACGGTTTGTGGGAGTGAGTTCCAGAGTCGGGGTGCAGTCCTGGAAAAGGCTCGATCGCCAAAGGTTTTGAGTTTGGAAAATGGTATGAAGAGGGTGGTGGTGGCGGAAGAGCGGAGGGTTCGGGTGGGGCGGAGGGGCAGGAGGAGGTCAGTCAGGTAGGGGGGGGCAAGGCTGTGGAGGGCTTTAAAGGTGAGGAGGAGAACTTTAAAGATAATGCGCTCTTTGATGGGGAGCCAGTGAAGAGATTGGAGTACAGGGGTGATGTGTTCACGGGACCGGGTGTGAGTGAGTAGACGGGCAGCGGAGTTCTGGACCATTTGGAGTCTATGGAGGGAGTGGGAGGTGATACCAGTAAGAAGGGAGTTGCAATAATCAAGGCGGGAGGAGATAAAGGCGTGAATGAGGTTTTCAGCAGCAGAGGGGGAGAGGCAGTGTCTGATTCTGGCAATATTGCGGAGGTGGAAGTATGAGGTCTTGATGACAGAGCTGACATGGGGGACAAAGGAGAGGGTGGGGTCAAGGATGAAACCAAGGTTGCGTGCCAGGGGGGAGGGAGTGATGGTTGAGTCATCGATGGTGAGTGAGATGGGGCCGGTCTTTGAAAGTGTGGATTTGGTGCCAATGAGTAGGAGTTCAGTTTTGTCACTGTTGAGTTTGAGGAAATTATGGGTCAGCCAGGTTTTAATTGTGGAGATGCAGGTATTAATGTGGGTGAGGGGTGGGTTCTGAGTGGATTTTGTGCTAATGTAAATCTGAGTGTCGTCGGCGTAGCAGTGGAAGTCCATGTTAAATTTGCGGATGATGTGACCAAGGGGAAATAGGTAACAGATGAAGAGCAGGGGCCCGAGGACCGAGCCCTGGGGGACCCCCTGCGTGACAGGGGAAAGGGAGGAGGTGTGACCGGAGAGAGAGATGAATTGTTGTCTGCCAGAGAGGTATGAGGTGAACCAGTCAAGTGCGGTGCCCTCAACACCCAGCTGCCCCAGCCTTTGAAGGAGGATGGAGTGGTCCACAGTGTCAAAAGCGGCACTAAGGTCCAGCAGCAGCAGGATGTTAAGGGCACCTGAATCAGCAGAGGTGAGGAGATCATTGGTGACTTTGACAAGAGCAGTTTCAGTGCTATGGAGGGGGCGGAAACCAGACTGAAGGGGTTCATAGAGATTGTAGGACTGAAGATGGGAGTGAAGTTGGGCGGCGACAATTCGTTCTAGGGTTTTGGACAGGAATGGTAGGTTGGAGATGGGGCGGTAGTTGGTGAGGATGGTTGGGTCGAGGGAGGGCTTTTTAAGGATGGGAGTGACAGCGGCCAGTTTATAGGCCGAGGGAACATGACCGAGTGCTAGGGACTGATTAAAAAGGGTGGTGAGGTGGGGGATGAGGACGGGGAGGCAGGTCTTAGTTAGGGTAGTGGGGAGAGGGTCGAGGGAGCAGGTGGTGGTCTTGGAGACGGTGATGATGTCAGAGATGAGGGAGGAATCAACAGGGGAAAAGGCAGTGAGGGGGGGGGGGTAGGTGGGCGATCAGGGAGGGGGAGGGTGAAAGTCGGGGGAGGGGGGGGTGAAGGAGTTAGTGATGGAGGCAGTCAGGGAGGTATTTATTTGGGAGATTTTATTATTGAAGGAGTGGAGAAAGGAGTTGCAGAGGTCAGTGGAGGAGGGTGGGTTATTGTCGGGGGGCTGGAGTAGTGTCTTAACAGTGGAAAAGAGGATCCGGGGGTTGCGATTTGTGCTGTTGATGAGAGTGGAGTAGTGAGCAGATTTGGCAGCAAGGAGAGCATCGCGGTAGGAGGAGATGTGCTGTTTGTAAGCTTCAGCGTGGACGGTAAGGTGGGTTTTTTTATAGAGTCGCTCCAGCTGCCGACCGGTTTGCTTCATAGTGCGAAGTTCGGAAGTGTACCAGGGGGAGGAGGTGGTGAAAGAAAGAGTGATGGTTTTCCAGGGGGCCATGGAGTTGAGGGAATCAGAGAGGATGGAGTCAAGTAAGATGGCATAGTCGTCAGGTGAAGAGGGGGGGGCCGAGTCAGGGGGGAGGGCAGAGGAAATGAGCTGGGAAAGAGTTAGTGGGTTGACAAACTTAATATTACGGAAGGAGATTGAACGTTTTGTGGAGTGATGGGGTGAGGGGAGAGGGGCAGAGAAAAGGATACAATGGTGGTCAGAGAGTGGGAAGGGGAGAGGGCGGAGGTTGGATAGGGGAAGGGAGGAGGAGCAAACAAGGTCAAGGGTGTGGCCTTTGGCATGGGTGGGGAAGTTGATGTGCTGGGTGAGGTGAAAACAGTCAAGGAGGGAGAGAAAGTCAGGAGTGAGGGGAGAGTTTGGAAGGTCAACGTGGATGTTGAAGTCGCCAGTGAGCAGGAGGCGGTTGGAGAGAGAAGAGGCGATGGTGAGGAGTTGAGAGAGTTCAGAGAGAAAAGAGGGGTGTGTCTTCGGGGGGCGGTAAAGTAGTATTGCAGTGATGGAGTTGGGGAGGGAGAGAGCAAGATATTCAAAGGTTGACATGGGTGGGAGGTTGAGGTCCAGTTCAGTAACAGATAGGGATTGTTTATGGAGAACAGCAATGCCCCCCCCTCGGCCAGAGGAGCGGGGCTTGGCAATGTAGCTGTAGTTGGTGGGGGTGGCCTGGTTGAGTGCGTAGTAGTCGGAGGGTTGTTGCCAGGTTTCGGTGAGGAGGAGGAAGTCAATGTTATTGTCCAGTATTAGTTCAGAAATTACAGGTGATTTGTTGGTGAGAGAACGAGTGTTCAGCAGTGCGAAGGAGATGGATAGAGGGGCTGGGGGGGGGGAACGAAGGTTGCTAAGGTTAGAGGTGCGATGCGTGGTGTTGACGTGGGGGCGGGAATTAGTCCAGAGTGAGGGGATGTTTGTGCCTTTAGGATAGTGTAGAGTCCGGTGTCGGTTGTGGCCAGAGCCTCGGTGGATGTAGCGGCGGCGGCTGAGGATGCCAGCATTACTGGCAGCGGTAGCAGCAGCGGTAGTGAGGCGGTGGTTATTGTTCAGTGCATGAAGGTCTGAAGGGGCATAGGTGTGTCTAGGGGCAAAAATAGGACTTGGGGGGGTAGGTGAAAAAAGTGGTAATCCAGAGGAAAAAAACAGCAGTAGGAAGAGTGGAAATCCAAGTTGAGACATGAGTGTAGAGGGGAGTAATCCAGGGAATAGATTGGCAGTGAGTAGTAACTGATAGGCTACGAGTTGAGTAGCATTGAGCCAGAGGGGGGGGGTGATGTTGTTGCTGTTGTGCTGGAGTCCCTGAGACCCAACCCGCTGGGCATGGTAGCCCAGCCGTGCCATGCCAGCAACCAGGCCAGCAGCTGGAAGAGAGGGAGTGGAGACTCCCCCGGAGGAGGCAGGCCAGTCAGCCGGCACAGCCAGGCCAGGTCGAGCCAGCTGAGTCAGCCAACCCAGCCAAGCCAGCAGAGCTAGCTTAGCTAAGTTAGCTGAGACAGCTACACAACCCACAGAATCAGCAAGGGAGTCTCCACTCCCTCCTGAGACCAGGTTGGGTAGCCGACACAGCTGGGCCAGCGGTGCACAGCAACCAGAAACCACGGAACCAGCAAGGGAGTCACCACTCCCTCCCGGGACCGGGTTAGGCAGCCGGCACAACTAGGCAAAGATTGTTATTTTTTTGGCCAGGCCAGGCCAGGCTAAGCTAGCTGAGTCAGCCGGCACGGCTAGGCTAAAGTTGTTATTGTTATTAAGACAGCACGCAGCGGGTAGGTCAGGGCAAACTCACAAAACACAATTTTCAAACTCACCAGCGAGCCGAGCACAGAGGGTGGGAAGGGAAGGGATAAATGCAGTTTGTAATCCAGTAGTATGAGGTGGTAGTCCGGTGAAATTCAGCAAGATCAGGGCAGAGTCCAGGAGTAGGGCATGGAGGAGTTTAAACAGACAATCCAGATGAAGACGAACGGACAAAAACAAAAACATAAAAGAGAGAGAGAGAGGCACGGGTAGAAGCGGCAGTCACAAAAAAAACTAGACGCCAGCGGTGCTCAGCCCGGGAGAAAAAACAACAAAAAAGACCAAACATTAACAAACGAATTGCATCGGTGTGGAAATTAGCTCCCATGGCAGCATCGAGGAGTGCACCATCCTCAGAGGTCCTGACGGAAACAGTGAACACGGAACGAAAGACAAAATGGTCTGTGAGATCATGTAACGTTATATAAACTGTTATTTTATATACCCATAATAAAAAATATTTAAATGAATTAAAATGTGTTTTATTTTCCTAGAGTAATTTATCAAAAGAACCACTCATCTAGGTTTTATTCTGATAAGGTAGCCTGCCTACCTGGGCTTCGGCCATTATCGCTTTGTGCACTATGAGGGATGGAGGTAATGGGCCATCAGTGAGAACAAAGAGATGAGGCTAGCCCGCCTTTGATTGATTAATTAATTATTATTATTAATGTAGTTATTGTTGCTGCATTGTATTGGACTTTGATTAAGCACCACATTATTGTTGTGTAAATTAAAGGTAATTTAAAAATAAAGAGCAATCATTTGTACATGTGTTCTGTTTTCTCCTGTTATTTGCATCTGAAGGAAGGGGTGGCAGGGAGGATGGGATGGGTAAAGAGCAGTGGTAAATTAACAAAATAATAGTAATCTGGCCCAAATTCGGGCCGATTGTGGATTACTTCTGGCTCAAATCCGGGCCGATTCCGCAAATTCCGGCTTAATTACGGTTGCCCGGACTCGGGCCGTACCTCACGACCGACACTCCGCACGCCAAAATCGGGCCAAGTCTTTTTGTTCCGGCATGCCCGAATCGGGCCAGATGTGGGCCGAGTCAATTTTGCTAGCTGGGAATCATTGTGCAAATTAGCAAATCCAGGTGATTTGAACTAAATACTGGGGAGGACTTTTTACTTTCTGAACCCGGATTTTACACTTCTGTTTAAGTAGCACTTAAGAGGTGACGGCGCATTCACGCTTTAAGAACAGTTTTGGGAAACGTGTGTTACAAATTAAAGATCCATCGTAGAATCGCTCGTTGAAATCGCACTTAACCCTAAGATTGATCGTTATCGGGAAACGCACCCCTGGTCTCACAGCTCATTCGTATCTATTCTACGAAATTTCAGGCCGTAAAAATCATACTTATTTTAGGAATCAGGGAGTCAACACCACGTGACTTTACGATTTTCTCAGATGAATTACGAAACAAAACGGAAATCCGCCGTTTTTATTTCACGGTGAAATAAAGCCAATGGGTAAGCCGCCCGGTATTGTACTTTGTACTATTGTACTATATTGTATATATTGTACTATAGTTTATGCTTATAGTTTTAGTACATTAATAGAATACCTTTCTTATTTCGTAATTGCATTTTAATGCAATATGATGTATAATTCTCGAACTTCTTCGTCTCTGCTTTATCTGTGTGGGTGGCTATTTATAGGCTGTGCCGAGTCTTGTAGGCTATTACTTGCATTATACTAGCTGACGTTAGCTAGGTCTGTTCAGATCAGTGCATAGGCTGCAATATGATTATTAATGGATTTAGCTTGTTAGCTAGCCATCAAAGCGTGTCGCTTTAGGTTCTTTTGAGACGTGTAACATGAGAAAACCGAGCAGATCTGTAATAGAAACAACCGCGTCTCCCCGTTAACTTCTGTAATTAACTGCGATTCCCATGATTCTGTGTGCTGTCTGTGTGTATTGCCAGAGACGTGACATGTTGAACTCAAGGGAATCCATGGAACCGGTAAGCGGAAGCTGACGCCAGTTCTCTCGATGGTTGAACTTCATTCATAAAACCGAGGTTTGCCATATGCAAAAGGTCTGTAAAAATCATATATGATCATACTTGCAAAGTTTTATAAAAAGCATGTTGATTAGTATTATATATTTCTATACAACTCTTATACAATCTCTCAATGTTTTTTTTAATAAGGAGTACCATGTATGTTAGGGAACTATTTCATTTTAACATGAAATGTATATGCTCGCTCTCGACCACATATTTGGTTTATAAGTTTTGTATATGGCATATGTGATTTTTATAAGATTTTTACAGACCTTTTGCATATGGGATTACCTTCATAAGCATTTAGGAATCCTGTTATTTGTAGACTGGCAGACTTTTTTTGTTGTTGTTAGTTTAAGCCAACACAATCTCTCAAGCATGGTACACAGCAGATATAGAATGTCGATCTACAAAATACACACTGTTGTTATTTATAATAATAATAATAATAATGCAATTGTATTTAAAGCAGCAAAAGACTATTATGCAGTTAAAGTAAAATATATAAAACAATGGATAAGTAAAACAAAGGACTTATTAAAATAAACATGAAAAAAATTCTCAAATCCAAAAGCTTGAGAAGCAATGCAGGGAATGTAATAGATGCATACGTATACCTGACCTTTGCTGAGAACATAGCATTGGTGAGCCAGGCGTGCAGATTCTTCCTCTGCAACATCTGAAGAATCTGCCCATTTATCACCACCTACTTCACTCAGCTCCTGGGGCCTCATTTATAAAAAAGTACTTGGATGTCATCTTTAACTTTCACGTAAGCACATTTCTTTAAATGGATGTAAGCATTATTTATAAAATTGGCTGCGCTTGTTTGAAATAGCGTACATCTGTCGTACGTACCTTCCGTCTATAAATCTCAAATAAACTTCTAATTATATGCATGGTTTGCCACCTCCTCCAATAAAGCTAGCGCAGCCATGGTTGCGTGTTAATTGTTTGCTTACAGTAGACTATTTATAGGATACATTATCTCGTCTTTAATGAGCAACACTTTGTGAATCATAATGAATCTCGCATTCACCATGCCCCAATTTACAAGTGTCTGCATGTCATACAATAATGGTATATAATGTAAGGAAGACTTAAAATTTAGTAATTAGACTATCAGTTTCCTTTTCAATTTAGAATTAAACTCATTTTGTAGGCTGAGTTTTAAAAAAATTGAGATTTGTAGGTGGTGCTATAGAGCTTCTATGTGTGTTAGGGGTCTGTTTTTTTGCGTATGCAATGTAGGCCATGGATATATTCATACTTCCTAATTTCAAGCCTCTAGGTTTTAAGGAACCCATAACCCTAATCCTACTGTTGTGACCTTTTACCCTTCCATAGCTCTTGAATTGAATTTCATAGTTTCCACTTTGGGTATATTCATATTCTAATTAATCCATGTCAACATGCCAGAAAATTGCAGTTTAATGACATTACGAATATAGGACTGCCATCTACTTTTGGCAGTAATATTGAAATTAATAGTCTACTAGCAGCTAAAACACATGAAGCTAGCTAGGTACCTAGCTCTGGTTTAAAGTAGCTAGCATAACTAGGCTGTTAGCAAGATAATGCATTATCCATTACTAGATAATTACGTATAGAGGGAATATATTTGCAAAAAGAGAACAACAATTCCCAGTAATACCTTCCTTAGCGTAAAGCGATAAAATAGCGCCAATATGCAGTTCCGCTTGATAAAACCGTAAACACACACGAAGATGCCCTCCGTTCATTGCGAACGGGATCACGCTACTCACATGAACCCAACTTTTAATACTTAGATAATTATCTTAGATATTTCTAGACATTTATAATGCTTTCCAAATCCAGCAGGTTGATACCTAATAAGCAGACAGAAGTGAACAGCATGCAGTAGCCTAGTGTCAAAGCTTTGTAGGGGTGAAAGCCTTCCTTTTAAATACATAAAAATGACAAGGGTGTCAGCTGTATGTAAAAAATTGATTAATTTTTAAGGCTAAGATGACAAGACATAAACTATAAAATCAACTAAGAATTAAGGGTGGAGAAGCTCCGCAGTCGGGACGAGCAGAGTGAATTGGTCGAGCTGGAGTGTAGTGTTGTATTATGTCCTGCAGGTAGGAAGGGCTTGTCCTTTTGACTGCAGCGTAGGCCAGGGTCAGAACTTTGAACCTGATCCTGGAGGACTGACCTCAGCAGGGGGGTGATGTGTGAAAACGTTGGGAGGAGTAATCCAGGCATGAGATAGCCATGGTCTGGATGAGAAGCTGGGTCGAGTAGGTGGTCAAGTATGGTCGAATCCTCCTGATGTTGTACAGGAGGAACCTGCAGGACCGTGCTGTTGCGCTGATGTGCTCCTTGAAGTCCAGCTGGTCATCCAGGACCACCCCCAGGTTCCTTGCAGAGCGGGAGGCAGCCACCATAGTACCATCGACGGTGATGGAGAGGGCTTGCAGTGGGGAGGTCCTATGAGGTATGAAGCACAGTTCCGTCGTGTCAAGGTTGAGCTTCAGGCGATGAGGAGCCATCCACATAGAGATGTCAGCCAGGCAGGCAGATATACTCTCCTTAACCTGTTAGGTAGAGGGGGAATGAGAAATAGTGCTATATAAGAGAAATGTCCAATGAAAAAACAATGGTATCCTGAAAAAAAAACAGTTCAAGTCTAAATAATACATTAACTAAAATGTCAGTAACATGGCAAGTGTTGATGTATAAATCACTGTTAACATACCCCTAAAATGCTATTTCAAAAAGCAAGACTTGCATGCAAACAATGAATTCAGGGAGCAAAGATGCAATCTAAACAGGCGAGTCTTGAGTCTACGCCAGAAGAGCCTCAGCAGGGCAGAAGGGCCAAGACCAGGGGCCTCATTTATAAAAAGTACTTTCGATCAAATTTGATCTTAAGTGTAGCGTACGTAGCAAGGGGCCAAGACTGGGCTTTCGTTTTGAAGCTCACTTCCTGGTTGGGCTGGGAGCAGCAATTGTGCCGTTGCTCACTAGCGCCACTGCGATTGGCTCCAGTATAGGTCTTTCACCATGTAAGTCAATGGCAGCAATGTGGTCAAAATTCTCAGTCAATAGATTTTTCCCACAAAAAAATGTAATTGCAATAGGTGCCTTTCCTTCATCTAATGCCTCTGCATTAATGATTTTTTAAAATATTGTGTCGTTTGGACAGGGCATTATCATTTGTACAGGACCAATCAGAGGGACAGGTTGAATCCTCTTCGGCTCCACGGAGCAGACGCAGTTTGTACAAACGGGTGGCGAAAAAGACATCCGGAGCCTCAATTCAGTTTTTACGAGAGCGTGGAAAGGCAATGGGTGACGTCACAGTGGCTTTGTCCATATTTTTATACAGTCTATGGTACGTAGAAAATCACGACAAAGTAGTGATTCATAAAATTTCAACGTGACTCCAATTCACCGTGGAAACGGTTAGAGCTCCACGTCAGGTCGTCACTTCACATATGCACATTACCTGCTGGTTATGCCGAAGTATTGCAGGCTTGAGAGCCGCACATGAACGCTTATTTGGCATGGAAAATTATCGGTGTTGTTATCAGCCTACAAAATGAGTTTAATTCTAAATTGAAAAGAAAACTGATAGTCTAATTACTAAATTTTGAGTCTTCCTTACATTATATACCATTATTGTATGACATGCAGACACTTGTAAATTGGGGCATGGTGAATGCGAGATTCATTATGATTCACAAAGTGTTGCTCATTAAAGATAAGATAATGTATCCTATACATAGTCTACTGTAAGCAAACAATTAACACTCAACCATGGCTGCGCTAGCTTTATTGGAGGAGGTGGCAAACCATGCGTATAATTTGAAGTTTATTTGAGATTTATAGATGGAAGGTACGTACAACGCTATTTCAAACAAGCGCAGCCAATTTTATAAATAATGCATACATCCATTTAAAGAAATGTGCTTACGTGAAAGTTAAAGATGACATCCAAGTACTTTTTTATAAATGAGGCCCCAGGAGCTGAGTGGAGTAGGTGGTGAGAAATGGGCAGATTCTTCAGATGTTGCAGAGGAAGAATCTGCACGCCTGGCTCACCAATGCTATGTTCTCAGCAAAGGTCAGGTTGTTGACCAACGTCACTCTGAGGTTGATTGCAGACTGGGTGGCAGTCACTATAGTGCTGTCCAAGGTGATGGAGAGGTCCCGGAGCAGAGAGGGCTTTTTAGGGATGAAAAGCATCTCAGTCTTGGCCAGACTAAACTTCACGTGCCAGCTGTTCATCCCGGATGAATGCCACAAGGCAGGCTAAAATGCGTGAATAGACCTGTGTGTCAGATGTGGGAAAGAGAGAAATAGTTGAGTATTGCAAAGTCATCTGCAGTTAGCGAGAGGGATGTGGGTGGGTTGATGAGGTGATGAACAACAGTGTATTACAGCATGACGCTTGAATCTTATTTAAAGTTGCACTCTATTACTCACTTATACCATATTCAAGCTTTACTAATAAAATGAGTACACTTATAATTACTCTATATAATTGAGAAAATAGAATTACTCACTATACGTATGTATCTATTACATTTCCTGTATTGCTTCTCAAGCTTCTGGATTTGAGAAATTTTTTTATGTTCATTTTAATAAGTCTTTTGTTTTACTTATCCATTGTTTTATATATTTTACTTTAACTGCGTAATAGTCTTTTGCTGCTTTAAATACAATTGCATTATTATTATTATTATTATTATTATTATTATTATTATTATTATTATTATAATAAATAACAACAGTGCGTATTTTGTAGATCGACATTCTATATCTGCTGTGTACCATGCTTGAGAGATTGTGTTGGCTTAAACTAACAAAAACAAAGAAAAAAGTCTGCCAGTCTACAAATAACAGATTCTTATGAAGGTAATCCCATATGCAAAAGGTCTGTAAAAATCTTATAAAAATCACATATGCCATGTACAAAACCTATAAAATAAATATGTGGTCAAGAGCTAGCATATACATTTCATGCTAAAATTAAATAGTTCTCTAACATACATGGTACTCCTTATAAAAAAAGCATTGAGAGATTGTATTAGAATTGTATAGAAATATATAATATAATACTAATCAACATGCTTTTTATAAAACTTTGCAAGTATGATCATATATGATTTTTACAGACCTTTTGCATATGACAAACCTCGGTTTTATGAATGAAGTTCAACCATCGAGAGAACTGGCGACAGCTTCTGCTTACCGGTTCCATGGATTCCCTTCAGATTTCAACACGTCACATCTCTGGCAAATACACACAGACAGCGCACAGAATCATGGGAATCGCAGTTCATTACAGAAGTTAACAGGGAGACGCGGTTGTTTCTATTACAGATCTGCTCGGTTTTCTCATGTTACATGTCTCAAAAGAACCTAAAGCGACATGCTTTGATGGCTAGCTCACAAGCTAAATCCATTAATAATCATATTGCAGCCTATGCACTGATCTGAACAGACCTAGCTAACATCAGCAAGTATAATGCAAGTAATAGCCTACAAGACTCAGCACAGCCTATAAATAGCCACCCACACAGATAAAGCAGAGACCCAAATGATAAGATAAAAAGCTTGAGAATTATACATCATATTGCATTAAAATGCAATTACGAAATAAGAAAGGTATTCTATGAATGTACTATAACTATAAGCATAAACTATAAGTACAATACCGGGCGGCTTACCCATTGGCTTTATTTCACCGTGAAATAAAAATGGCAGATCTCCGTTTTATCTCGTAATTCATCGGAGAAAATCGTAAAGTCACGTGGTGTTGACTCCCTGATTCGTAAAATAAGTACGATTTTTACGGCCTGGAATTTCGTAGAATAGATACAAATGGGCTGTGAGACCAGGTTGCCCAACAACATCAAAAAACTCTTGATATCTTATTTTCTGGTGATGGTTTGAGGCTTGTTTGATACCTCAGACCCTTGATGACTTATAGCCATTTTACCAACCATGTATTCCATACTGGTCACGCCGAACCCCCACTCAGTGACAACACCAGTGCGCCTCGTCTGGAACAGCAGCCAGCAGTTCAACAAAGTGAGCATGAACGACCTTCTGCTGAAGGGCCCAGATGTTCTCAACCCTATTAGAGCTGTCTTACTCAGATTCAGGATGGGAGAGTATGCGGCCCTGGGAGACATCAGGAAGATGTACAACTCGGTGTGGCTGAAGGAGCGTGAGGTCCACCTTCACAGATTCCTCTGGAGGGATACTCCAGAGGAGAAAATAGGTGAGTACGCCATCACCAGAGTCAATATCGGAGATCGACTCGCTGGGTGCATCGCACAGCTGGCGATGAGGGAGACTGCAAGACTGACCCAGTTTGCCCATATGAAGGAGGAACGCAGGATCCTGGAAGAAGACAGCTACGTGGATGACATCCTAACATCCCACAACGACCCAAAGAGACTGGATGAACTCACAGAAGGGGTGGAAGAAATCCTAAACGCCGGAGGCTTCTCCCTCAAACCGTGGGTCCGGTCAGGCCAAAGTGGGAGGAAGGGGACTGCAAAGCAGATCCATACTGGAAGGGACAAAGAACCAGAGCACAAAACACTGGTACTCCCAAACCAGTTAAGGGATGTAGAAAACAAGGCCCTGGGGATTGGATATCAAGTAGATCAAGACCAGCTCTACGTGATGACCTCGATCAACTTCTCGCGGAGGAAGAAAAAGATGAGAGTGGGGCTAAATCTTCTCGAAGAGGAAGTGAGAAAAGGAACACCTGACCCTCTGACTAGAAGAGAATTGCTAAGTCAAATCGCTGGACTCTACGATCCAATTGGCCTGGTTACACCTGCGAAGCAGAAGGGAACTATTCTCGTTAGGAGGGCCTTTCAAGAGGCAGAGAGGGGAAGTTTGACAAAAGAAACTTGGGACAGCCCACTCTCAGTAAACCTCCGAGAAGATGCTATCAAACTGTTTGAGGAGTACGTGAGGCTGAGTCAGGTCAAATTCCACAGGAGTCTCACGCCATCCGGGTGGAGAGGCAAGCCGTGGGGAGTCACATTCTCAGACGGGAGTGACGACGCCTATGGGGCCGTGATGTACCTGCGATGGGAGACACAGCGAGGGGTCGAAGTCAGATTGGTGGAGTCAAAGGCTAAGCTAACACCTCTCGACCAAAAGGGCGACGTGGTCAAGGCTGAGATGTGCGGCGCGGTTTTCGCAGCTCGGCTAAGAGGTTATCTGGAGAAGCACGGACGATTGGAGGTGAAGCACTGGTTCCACTTCGTTGACAGTCAGACAGTTCTGGGAGCCATCCAGCGGGAAAGCTACAGGTATCAGACCTTCTTTGCAAACAGGGTCGGTGAGATCCAGAAGGCCGGACCAGTAACTGACTGGTGGTGGATTCCAGGTCCACTTAACATCGCTGATATTGTAACGAGAGGAGCAACTCCTGAAGACCTGGGCGAGGACTCCGAGTGGCAGAAGGGACCAGGGTTTCTGGCGAGACAAATGGAAAAATGGCCTATGAAGTCAGCCGCGGAGGGGGCTGCTGGTGCCAGAGAGGATGTGAGCAAGCTTCAAAGAAAAGCATTCTCGGCAGTACTCACCAGGGCCCAGTCGAAGAAAACACCTATCCCTGATGACACAGGTGGAAAAGGCGCAGTGGCTGAGAAGTCTCTAGTCAAGGTGGGCGGACTCCCAGAGACCACAAAAAGAGAGGAAGTTTCAGTCTTGATGGAGAGAAGACCTGAAGGAAGGCTGCGGGGCAAAGCCATCGTGAACCTGGTGAGGCCAGAGAGGTTCAGCGGTCTGGCTAGGCTATGTGGAGTGGTCGCATGGGTCCGGAGAGCTGCAGAGAGATGGTTGACCACAAGGAGCCGAGCGGCGGGTCAAGCAAAGTGGGAGGCAAGAGACCTGGGCGAGAGAGCAGGCAAGCCTGTGCTGACAGTAAGGGAGCTAAAGACTGCACTCCAGGATCTTTTCTTGGCAACCCAGGAAGGTGAGGTCTTTCCTGGGACGACACTGGACAGGCTTGTGGTCAGCAAGGATGAGGTCTCGGGGCTCCTGCTATGCCGCGGAAGAGTCCAGACCTTGGAAGGAAGAGAGTCGGGGGTGCCGCTAGTCCCCTACAAAGCGTGGTTAGGCACTCTGCTAGCTCGGGAGGCTCTTAGAGCCAATCATGAAGGGCTTGCTGGGACTCTTCTTAGGATGAGACTGAAGGCATGGGTAGTGCAGGGCCGGAGGGTGGCCAAGCGGACCGTCGACACTTGTATCATGTCACAAGGCGAGGGCGAAGATGTGCCAGCAGGTGATGGGAGACCTCCCCCCCGAGCGAACAGAGCCTGCCGCACCTTTTGAATATACCACCGTGGACTTGTTCGGCCCTTACACAGTGAGGGACTTGGTGAAAAGGAGGTCCAAGCTGAAGGTCTGGGGCGTGGTGTTCTGCTGCATGGCATCACAAGCTATGCACGCAGACATCGTGGAGGACCTGTCCACAGGCTTTCTGGGGGCCTTTCAGCGCTTTACAGCGTTGAGGGGTCACCCGAAGATGTTGTGGTCTGACCGGGGGGACTAATTTTGTTGGGGCCAGACCTGCCTTGAGAGAGCTATATGAGTTCCTAAGTCGATTGGACCAGCAGGAAGTGGAGCGGAAGGCCGCCAGTGATGGCACGGAGTGGGTCTGGATCCTCCACCCCGCTGATTCGCCTCACCGGAACGGTGCAGCTGAAGCGGCCGACCATGTGTTGAAGAGGGCGCTGGGAAACGTCGGGGGAGGCGGCTGCCTCACGGGGTTGGAGTTCCAGACCCTGCTCTACCAGGTGGCTAACCTCTCCAATGAGAGGCCAATCAACGCGAGAGCTCAAGCGCAAGAGGAGGCAGTGGAGGTTGTCACCCCCAACTCTCTGCTGCTGGGGCGAGCAGGGCCCAGAGGAGACTCGCGGGGGTTCGAGTTCTCAACCTACCCCTACAAACGGTTGAGGGCCATCCAGGTCGAGGTGGACAGGTTTTGGAGGCAGTGGAGCCAGCTGGCTGGGCCGAACCTGTTCACCCGGCCTAAGTGGCATAGGATGGCCCGAAACGTGGTGGTGGGGGACCTGGTCTGGCTGGCCGACAAGAACGCTCTGAGAGGTCAGTTCAGGCTGGGTCGGGTTGAGAGCATGGCCCCCGACAAGAAGGGAGTGGTCTGGGATGTCAGGGTGAGGACATGCCCTGGCTGTCCCGCCCCCCTTGGAGGACCAGGAGAACCTGGGAGGAGGAGCACAGGCCGGATGCCCACCACCATCCTGCATAGGGACGTGAGGAGGGTAGTGGTGCTCCTGCCTGTGGAGGAGCAGGAGGGCCCGGTAGACCAGGGGGAAGCTCGGCGAGTGTCTCCGCCTCGCGCCGGACCTAGTACCGGCACTGAGTCCCTGGGGGAGTTCCGGGAGGGCGCTCCGGGAGAGATCTGGGGTCCCCAGAGCCCAGGACAAAAAGACTGACCAGATTGGGCATCACCAACCACCCCAGAAACCGAGAGATTGGGTGGCCTCCTTGGGTCATAGGACCCGGAGGCCAAGTGGGAGGTGTTGGGTTTTCTGGGGGTTTCAGTTGGGTTTATATGTAATTATTTGTATTAGAATCAATGGGTCTCAGTAGGGGGAACTAAAGTGGGGAGATTTGTTTCCGTAGGGACCGATTTAAAATGGGAAGTAAACAGGGGTTTTTTCATCAGGGGCTTTAGTATTGAAATTGAGAGCGAATGGGCGACTGGTGAGTACTGAGTGAATGCATGAGTGAATGCATAGTTGATTTGGTTATGTGTAGTGAAATATCAAATCATTGTTGTTTTGTGTGTTTTATTTTAGGTTTTCAACCTATTTCTTTTAAATAAATGGTTGAAGGAAATTAAGTTGTGCGCCCCGTTCGCTTTCACCCTTGCCGTGGGGCTCAGTACACGGCACACATGGGGTTGGCTTCGCCATCAGAAACAACCTGGTCAGCCAGCTTACTGAATTGCCCCAGGGCATCAGTGAACGCCTAATGACAGTGCAGTTCCAAACATTGGCATCTGATTATGTCATTGTCCAAGCCGGAGACAGGCGGCCATCAGACTAATGCCCAATAGAAGAGGGAAGAAAAAGCAATACCGCCCCAGCCTAAACATCAGGAACCTGGAAATGCCTGAGACACAGGAGCTCCTCCAAGCCGCACTATGTGACAGCCTGCCACTAGAGTACCCTGATGATGTCGAGGCACACTGGATTTCACTGAAGACCACCATCCTCAATACTGGCTAAGAAGTCCTTGGTTTAAACACAAAGAGAAACCAGGACTGATTCGACAAAAATGATGAGGAAATTGAACATCTTATTGACAAAAAATGGCAAGCCTTTTGTGCCTGGCAGAAGGACATCACTTGCCAAGTCAAGAGGGAAGCTCACTCTAGAGCCAAGGCCTTTGTCCAACGCTGGGTAAGGGAGCTTAAAAACAAATGGTGGACAGAGAAAGCCTATGAAATAAATTCATAATCTGGCAGAAGCAGGTGACACAAGGGGTTTCTTCAATGCCACTAAAGCTGTATATGGACCCAGCTACCGCGGATCAAACCCCCTCCGGTCTAAGGACAGACAAAAGATCCTGAAAACGGATGATGAGATCAAGGCCCGCTGGAAAGAACATTTTGAGGAACTGTTAAACCAGAGAACAACGGTTGATGAGGAGGTCCTTGACAGAATTCCAGTGTCCCATAAAGGAGGGCATGGGTGATCCACCGAGCCTGCTGGAGGTTCATGATGCCATCTCAATGATGCGGAACAACAAAGCTGCCAGCCTTGATGGGATTCCAGCCGAAATCCTTAAGGCCGGAGGGGATAACCTCCTTCAGTATATACATGCCCTCATCATGAAGATCTGGGATAAGGAGGCAATACCCACAGACCTCAGAGATGCATTTATTGTCATCCTTTTTAAAAAGGGAGACAAGACAGAATGTGGAAACTACAGGGGCATCTCACTCCTGTCCACAACTGGGAAGATTATTGCCTGCATTCTCTTCAAGAGACTCCACCCAATATCTGAAGAAATCCACCCCGAATCCCAGTGTGGTTTCCATCCTTCCCGTGGCACAACTGACATGATCTTCCCAGCCAGACAGGTACAAGAAAAATGCAAGGAACAAAAACAACCACTATACTGTACATGGCCTTCATCAACCTAACCAAAGCTTTCGACGCGAACCGCCAAGCCCTCTGGACAATCCTGTCAAAGTGTGGATGTCTGGAAAAGTACATTAGGATTCTGAGGCTCCTACACAACGGCATGTCAGCAACAGTCCTCTATAATGGCAGTGAGACCGAACCTTTCAAGGTAGAAACTGGCGTAAAACAAGGATGCATCATTGCCCCCACCCTGTTCACAGTCTTTATTGCAGCCATTCTCCACCTAATCGGTCACAATTTACCCCCCGGAGTCCAGATTATCTATAGAACAGATGGCAAGCTGTTCAACTTAAACCGCTTTAAGGCCAAGTCCAAGATCTCTCACACATCCATTGTGGAGCTGCAATATGCAGATGACAACGCCATCGTCGCCCACACAGAAAAAGATCTTCAGTGCATACTTGATGCTTTTGCCAGGGCGTACACACTCCTTGGTTTGGCTATGAACATAAAAAAGACCAAGGTTCTCCATCATCCCCCACCGGACTCCTCCGCACCCCCGCCAACAATAACAATTGACAATGTGAGCCTTGAAAATGTGGACCAATTCCCCTACCTTGGAAGTCACCTCTCAAGGGCAGACATCGACAGCAAGGTACACCATTGCATCTGCTGTGCCAGTGGGGCTTTTGCAAAGTTCCATAGAAGAGTCTTTGAAAACTCTAACTTGCTTGCAAAGACCAAGCTACTGGTCTACAAGGCAGTTATCTTGCCCACTCTTTTATATAGTGCAGAGACTTGGGCTACCTACAGTAGGCTTATAAGAGTCCTGGAGTCCCACCACCAGAGATGCCTGCAAAAAATCTTGCGTATCAGCTGGAAAGAGAAGTGCACTAACATCAGTGTTCTTGAGGAAGCAAACTTCGACAGCATTGCCACCAACATCATTAAACACCAGCTGAGATGGACAGGCCATGTATTACGAATGCATGACACACACCTTCCATAACAGGTTCTCTACTTAGAACTAAATACTGGCAAACGAGCTCCTGGAGGGCAGAAAAGTTATTACGGGTTCAGCTGCTCTGGAATAAGTGCTTTCATTGATTCCGGAGCAGTTGAGTGTTTTGTAGATGCTAAATGGGCTAGGGAACAAAGAATGCCCATACACCACGTCACTCTGCCCCGGTTGGTGACAGCTCTCGACGGCCGCCTGTTGGGTACCGGGACTATCAAAGAAATTACGGGGTTCTTAAATATGTACGCTTCTCACGAGTCACATTATGAGTGCATTCAGTTATCTTTTGTCAACTCTCCAGCTTATCCCCTTGTGCTAGGGCATTCTTGGCTGGTTCAGCACAGCCCTCATATTGATTGGGGCACAGAAAAGGCTGTCATCCTCCGATGGGGGAGCTCTCTGATTCTGAAATCATCACCTTTCACAACATACCTTTTCGGTACCAAAGCAATCTCCTCCTCAGGAATTGCACTTTCATAAAGAGAAGAAATGTCTGAGTCTTTCTTTTGCTCATCAATCAGCTGCTCCCGTGCCAGAGACAGCTTTTCAAACCCCTTGACACACTTGGCCGTACTGTCCTCTTCCGGAAATAACATTGTTTTATCCCCGTCTGCAGCAATAGGGGGTGCCTGTACATCAGGCTCCAGTTCAACAAAGAAGGAGTCACTTTAGACATAAGACATGTCCTGCATTAGGCTGGGCCTTCATAAGGGAATGTATGCAGCACAACTGAACTATGGTAGAACTTTGGGTTGTGTAGTTACCTGGCTATGATTTGAGTCAAAATGGTGGCTAAATACACAAGCTACCAGAAAAGACTGGCGAAATGTCGGCAGGTTGGTTTGTTTACCATAGATATAGGCCTACTATACTACCAGGAACACTTGCTTACATGGAAATTTGGACCAATGAGTGGTTTGTAGGATATCTAATCCATCCATCCATTATCCATTAACCCGCTTATTCCTGGTCAGGGTCACAGGGGGTGCTGGAGCCTATCCCAGCATGCATCGGGCGAGAGGCAGGAATACACCCTGGACAGGCCGCCAATCCATCACAGGGCACACACACCATTCACTCACACACTCATACCTATGGGCAATTTTGAGTCTCCAATTAGCCTAACCTGCATGTCTTTGGACTGTGGGAGGAAACCGGAGTACCCGGAGGAAACCCACGCGGACACGGGGAGAACATGCAAGCTCCACACAGAAAGGCCCTCGGCCGGGATTCGAACTCGGTACCTTCTTGCTGTGAGGCGACAGTGCTAACCACTGCACCACCGTGCCGCCCCATAACCCCCCATCAAGGACAATATGCCACTGTCCATTGACTCATCCCCACCCCCTTCAGGCTTGGACAATTCTGTGGATTTTGTCACCTCCACAGACAATGTACCCCCCCTCCTGGTGAGCCCTCCTTCCCTGGAGGAATTTGGGGGAAACAGATCTGTGGCTTGTATCACACCAGCCACCACAGAGTATGTGACCCCACAGGACGTGGAATCCACTGTTGCTGTCCCCTCAGCTGAGCCAGGTGAGGAGACAGTCGAACCCCTGGAGGCAGACCCTGCTACTACAGACACAGCAGCCCAGCCTGGTGAGGAGATCGTTGAACTGCAGGACGTGGAACTGGCTTCTATAGGCCCATCAGCCCTGCCAGGTGGAGAGGTCTACGCACCCCAGCAGGTGGAGTCAGCCCCCACAGACCAGTCCACCCAGGCCGAGGACCCCACCCCACCCCTTGTGGACTTCTCTTCCCCTCCTGCTGCTTCCCCTCCTGCTGAATCTGGGGAACCTCTGTCTGCTGCACAGGCAGAAGGGGTGTGCTCTGTGGACTCTCCCACTTCCACAGTTCCTGTGACGGAGGAGATAGGGGAGCCTCTGCGAAAGCCTCGCTCCCCTATCAGAGCTGCAAAGAGACCCCGGAGGAAACGGAGCAGGAAGCCAACCCCCGGCCGTTTTACGACCCCTCGGGCCCTCAAAGTCTCTGCCAGAGTGTTGTCTTGCACTCCAAAGCAAGATGGAAGCAGCCAAGTTGGAACAACAGCTTCCTACACCCTTATCTCTCCACCCCCAAGCCACACCTGTAAACTTCACACACGTCATCCAGGGAAAGCGGGAACCAAAGCCAAAACTGGCATAGACCCCTGGACAGAGATGAGACGGGCATGGTTAAGGGGCATCCACGTGCGGAAGAAGCAAGATGACAGGATGCCTTCTGTCATCCCGGTTTGCTGAACGCTGTGGCCCTCTGCTGCCAAAGGACTGCCAGTAACCACACTGGGGTTCTAGGAGGTAAAACTGGCACCCTGCCCCACCCCCTAACCCTAAGCCCCCCACATCCCTACCACCACCTTTTAACATAAGACCATGCACATGTTTTTAAGTCCCTTTTCTAAAGTGTAGGTGCCCCCTCCAATGCTGTTCCTGGACACTTATGGACAAGTCTGACCTATTCAAATCCTGTCCGTAAGGTTCCCCTGAATGGACTAAGTGCTTATAACATGCAGTGTTCCCCTCTTCACATGTTGCTGTGAGTGATAAGACCTAAGCCCTCAAGTCCCACAGTCTTCTCCTGCCACTCCCTGAAGGACCCCCAGTGGCAAAAGTGCAACCGGACCCATACCCTGCCGCGGGAAGCTAGCCTAAGCGACTGCCGTCAGCAGTCCACCCAACTGGACCCGAGCTCAAGGAGCCAAAACGGATTCCGACAGGGAAAGAGGTGATTCCCCGCCCATCAGAAGAGAGGTCCTGACCGCACTTTGCCACCTGTGGATCGTCCAGCTGCCCATCACAGGAGACAGAGCCCCTGTACGCTGTGCAGAATTGGTAGAGACACTGTTGGGAGTAGGCCGTCTTTCACTCACGCAGATGCAACATTAATGGAAAAAGCACTGCATGTTACCCAAGGAAGTCCAGGGAACCTCTTCCCTTGCCAGTCCAGATACCCTGACACTGGAGAAGGAAGAGACTGAACCAAGGTGCCATGTGACACAAAAGATGTCTCCGCACCACCCCGGATCATTGTGAGACATAGGTCAGTGTATCCATATATCTGCTGGCCAGCAGATCACAATGGGACTATGAAACTGCACATGGACTAATCATTTTAAAGAAGGTTGGTGAACCATTTGGACAGTTGTTTTAATGTGGCTATCATTGTACATTGATATATACAATGTCCAAATGTGTGATTTTTATGATGATGGAACGATAGGCCCAGTCAGGCGTCAGTTGGAGCGACGTCAATTACTAATTATGTGTTGCACAGCTGTATCACCTGTCAGTGGGCTTGTAACTGATTCTTTGTACTGTATTGCTATCTCAAAGCTTGTTCTTGCAGAGGAAATTAGACTTACTGTTTTATCGGACACTGTATTTCAGACATGTGTGTATATGTACGGCAAATGATGCACATAGATTCGGTCTGCCTGCGCCAGCAACGTGAGCCTGTACAGAGAAAGCTGTATCTATCCAATACTTGAACCACGAGCCAAAGCGAGATACCACCTCCTATGACCAACTACTACTAAGACACCAAACTTCTGCAGTGGGCCCAGTTCTGGGCCCGTGCTGGTACGTTTTACCCTGTGAAACCACCATCTGTGCACTAATATAACTACTAAACCAGATCCTCGCAGCGGGCTCCTATCGGAGCCCATGCATGTAAGTTCCGTGGTAGCTCCTTTCTAACTGAGCTGATAATTGCAGTCTGCTTCAACAACATCATTTATTATCTTAGTTCTGTGTACTGGCAGTTATTTCTCTCTCCACAGCATTCCTCCACTTACCTCAACTGAATCCGAGCTATCCAGTATGAGATCCGAGCTCCATTCCATCAAGAGCCTCCTGCATGATGTCCTCCAGCGGCAATCCCTCCTCTCTTCTCGGTTGGCTGGGCTGCAACGAGACGGTCCCTCCTGCACTGAGAGTCCGGCAAAAAGTCAAATTCCCAGTCCATCCGCTATCCATCCTTCCTCCTGGGCATCTGTTGCGAAGAAGGGTAGAAGGATTTCTCTCCCTCTGTTTTCTCCGGACGACAATCCAGTCCCGCTCTCAAACTTCTTTGATCCACTTAAGGAGCTAACTGAGCTAGCGGCTGATTGCTCGTGGAGTGCTCCGCAGCAGCCTGCTCAGGTCCGCTTCAATACGATGAGGAAGCGTCAAATTTCCCCCACGACCCCTCTAAAATCCCATGGAAAACGTCGGCGATACCTTTCCCCTCGTGCTGTATCGAACTCCAACTCCAACTCCGAATGCTCTCCTCCTAGCCTCCAGCCATTGACCCACCTGCTCAATGGAGCACTGGACACTGCTGTGGCTAATGGTGACGTCATCTCCAGCGACGCTATCCCCCAGTCTTCTCATAAAGGTGCAACTAATGTGGCTAATAACAATAAACTACCACTTTCATCCAAACTCGCCGTCTTCAGTGGGGGCTGTAGGGACAGACAACCTGAAATCCTTCTTCGTTTGGGTAGGATCTTTTTCCCACATCCCCAGGCTCGGGGCCGAGGGGCTATCCTTTTACCACCCCGAGCCTAGGGGGGGGTTCACCCGGACTATATTTCAGGGCACACCTCCAGTAGCCACGTCACCGTGTCATCATCCAGAACCGACAAACCATGCATCCCATTGGGTGCCCGATAAATCGGGCAGTCCAGGATGACATGGTCTGCAGTTTGTTCCTCCGCGCCACACTCGCAGGACACCCGACTAGTCGCCTCATCAATGCCACACGAGATGTTAACTTCTTGCGCAGTGACTCAAGGTGTCGGCGAAACGTGAGCGACCTGTCCAATGTCACGCCGAGGTAGATTGGCTCAGCGCAGCATGGCAGGGGTGTTCCGCCAATATACACTACTCACAAAAAGTTAGGGATATTCGGCTTTCGGGTGAAATTTCAGGATGAACCTAAAATGCACTATAACCTTTACAGGTGAAATTAATTTGACCTTCTCTAAACTTTTGAATGCACATGTCCAACTATTCAATGTTTCAGTACTTTTTGCACAACTTGCTGTTCTCTAACAAGGAGCTGAACGGCAAAATTCACAACAGGTGTTTGATCCATGAATCAACTAATAAATTTCCTGGTTCAATTAGAATTGGTATTTAAACAGTCCTCTTCATCATGCTGTTCACATGTTGACATCATGAGACCAAGACGACACCTAACAATTGATCAACAGTACCTCGCCATTGCGAGGCTTCAAACAGGATGTTCTCAGAGGGAAGTGGCCACTGAGCTTAGAGTGTCACAGAGTGTCATCAGCAGGTTGCAACAGAGATACAGAGAGACTGGAAGAGTCACAGAAAGGCATAGAAGTGGACGTCCTTTGGCCACATCCCACACTGATGACCGCTTCATTGTGAACAGTGCCCTGCGGAACCGGATGATGAATGCCACTCAACTCCAGGCACATTTAAGGGAGGTGAGAGGCACCCAAGTGTCACGTCAGACCATTCGAAACCGTTTACATCAGCGTGGTCTGCGTGCTAGAAGACCTGCAAGGGTACCTGACCACACCACCAGGCACAGGCGTCATTGTCTTGCATGGGCCAGGGAGCATTTACGCTGGACGAGGGACCAGTGGGCCTCAGTGCTGTTCTCTGATGAGTCGATTCACGTTGAGCAGAAATGATGTCCACCAACGATGTTGGAGACGTCAAGGAGAGCGCTATGCATCAGCCACTGTTGTCACCAGATGACCCTTTGGTGGTAGCGGTGTTACAGTGTGGGCAGGTGTGTCTAGTCAATACAGAACTGCCCTACACTTTGTGAATGGTACAGTGACAAGCCCATACTACCTGAATAACATCATTAATCCAGTCATTGTGCCCCTGCATGAACAACACAGGCCTAATTTCATCTTCATGGACGACAATGCTCCAGCTCATCGAGGTCGCATCATTAGGGAAAGGCTGCTGGAGACTGGGGTACCTCAAATGGAGTGGCCTGCACTTTCTCCAGACCTGAATCCCATAGAAAACCTATGGGATCAGCTGACTCACCGTGTAGAGGCTCGTAACTCTGTACGCCAGAACCTCAATGACCTGAGGGCCGCCCTTCAAGAAGAGTGGGATGCCATGCCTCAGCAGACAATAAGTCGACTTGTGAACAGCATGAGACGTCGTTGTCAAGCTGTAATTGATGCTCAAGGGCACATGACAAGTTATTGAGACATTGACATTTTTGTTGTGGTATACCCACCACTGTTGTTGGCTTTTGTTTCAATAAATTGTTTGAGATGAGGAAATCACCATTGCATGCTTTTACTTAAATGCCCTACTTTCATGATACGCATAATATCACTGTAGCGTGAACTTACATTTTCCATAAATTTCACCCGAAAGCCAAATATCCCTAACTTTTTGTGAGTAGTGTATATTCGGAGCTCACGTTTAGCCTCCCTGTTGTTAAGATGGAAGGCCGCCGACACCGTCTTTGCCTCGCTGAGCTTCAACCTCCATTTCCAGAGGTATGCCACTAGTGTCTGCATGTCCTGGCTCAAAGTCCCCTCCAATGACTGCCAGTCTCCAGCGGAGTACACCAACGCGAGGTCATCCGCGTAGGAATACTTCCGCGAGACTGTATCAGGCAAGTCATAAGTGTAGATATTATAGAGGAGGGGGGCCAGGACAGATCCCTGGGGGACGCCGTTCTTGAGGCGTCGTAACCTGCTTTGCTGTCCGCTACCGGTGGTAAGGTTAAAGCTGCGATTTCGGACAAGCTCCAGGATCATACTGACCATGTGCCTGTCCGGCAGCAGGCGGAGCAGCTTGCAGGTGAGGCTGCGGTGCCATACGGTATCATAGGCAGCCGTCAGATTGACAAAAACGGCTCCGGCCTTCTTCTTGAACGAAAAGCTGTCCTCGATGTCTTGAGTCATCAAAGTGACTTGGTCTACGGTCGATCTCCCGCGACGGAACCCGGCCTGCTCCCGAGGGAGCAGTGGGTCAACGATCGGTTTGACGCGGGTGTAGATAAGACGCTCGAGGATCTTGAAGGGGATGCAGAGCAAGGAGATGGGACGGTAGCTCTTAGGATCCCCTTCAGGCTTATTCGGCTTAGGGATCGCGACAACTAGTGCTCTTCTCCAGATTTTGGGGATCTTGAGTTGGCGCAAGCAGGAAGAGAGGAAAGCTCTTAACCAGGACTTCAGGGCAGGTGCGGCATGGAGTATAAGCTCCGGGCAGATGGAATCAGGGCCCGGAGCTTTTCCTGGCTTTAGGTGCTGGAGGGCGGCAGCGAACTCCTCCGGTGTGAATTCACCGGAGATGTTATCGCTGCTAGATGTTGGGGCCCTCCAGAGGTCAGACACTTCTTTTGCCACGAGTCGTGATGACTCGCGGTCTTTACCCTCGTATACCCCATTTTTCACAAATTGTGATGCAATTTTATTTGCAGAAATGGGGCAGTGACGAGGGGAGTGTCTTGACCTGCCAGTGAGGTTGTTCAGGATACTCCATGCCTTGCGGCTGGAGTGCGAGAAGTCGATGGAATTGACAGCCTCCTCCCAGCACTCTTGTCTCCTCCGGCCGAGTCTTGACAACAGGGCTGTAGCAGCCCTGTTTGACTCGGTTCCGGCAGGAGCCCGAAGGAAAACGCGGTAGAGGTTCTCGCACTCCGCATCCCAGCACGGTTTGTAGCTATTGCGACGTCCGCGTGGGATGGATTTCTTGGCCGCTTTCACTAACATGCCACAGAAGTCCCGGTATGCCTCATCCACGTTGTTGGTATTAGGCGATGGGAGACGCCACGTGGATTTGTTAGTGAAGAGGCGGAAGCGTTTCCAATTGGCCTAATGGAAATTCCATCGCTTCACCGGCTCACTCGGGATAGAGTCCATGAGTTTAGGCACGGTTATCAGCGATAGTCGATGTTGGGACCGCGGGAACTTTCCGAGCACACGTCTGTCCGGGAGCTGGTTGTCTGCACCGACACTCGCAAATGCCACGTCAGGATTCGTCCCAGTGTTCCAGCGACCGGAGAGAAAGCTGGCTGCACCCTTTGGATCGTATAACAGGGCCAGGCAGTTGTTAGCTGCCCAAGCAGCCAGGTTCTCTCCGTTGGGTGTGTTGGTATTGTACCCCCAGTCTTCATGCTGACAGTTAAAGTCGCCAGCATAGAGACAGGGGTGGGGGAACACCGGGACAGACACCGGCGTGAATCGCGAGGGGGGAGGCTTGTAGACGTTTACAATTTTAAAACCGGCAACGTCCACGCACAACCACTCAATCTCCGAGTCAGCCGGAGATTGATCGGCGAGAGTCCAGCTCAGCCTTTCATGGATAAACGTGGCAAGGCCGTGTTTCCTGCTTAGGATAGACCCAGCTAGTGTGAAATTTGGTAATACTAGCTTATCTGCTGAAAAGCAATGGGTCTCCTGGAGGAGGATGACGAGGGCCTTGGTGGTATAGGCCAGCTCCTCGATGACGCTGATCTTGTTGGAGGTGAGTCCTTCGGTGTTCAGCTGCAGTATTCTGGGTTGGAGGCCAGCGGAGTAATCACCACCGGCTCTCCTCCCCGACTGCAGCCGAGCACCAGCCCGGGTGAGGGCCCTAAATTGGCAAATTCTGTTTCGCTTATGACTGTGATTGGCAGTCATAAGTTACTGACGGGGGACACCACGAGAAGGTGTTTGCCATGTCCCCCTGAAATCCTTATTATTGATGATTCCATAGTCAGATTCGTTGAGCTTCCAGGCGCAATCACATACTGTCTTCCTGGTTGCAAAGCTGCAGACATTATTGAACTGTTGCCAGTGCTTACAGACCTCCACCCCTTAGCTCACACACAAATTGTTCACGTGGGTACTAATGATGTCATGGATAAAAAATCAGTTATACTCTACGATCGTCTAGAGTCCCTTGCTATTACAATGGGCAAAACCTGCATTTTTTCTGGCCCCATTCCTACGCTTTCATATAGCCCTGGACGTTTCCGACGTCTGGTTAATCTTCATGAATGGCTAAAAATCTTTTGCATTGCAGCTGGGCAGGGTTTTATTAGCCACTTTGACTACTTCTGGACAAGACCGGACCTAAACTCCTCAAAAAAAGTTCGGAAATGTTATTTCGGTCGATTATTCCTCCCCTTTAATAATACCAATTGGTATTGTATTTTATATCGTTGGAAAGCCTGATTAGTCACCTTTACAACGAGGTACAACTTGTAAGGATCATGCATTCGTGGAATGAGCAACACAGCTAACCGTGTGGGTAGCGGCCCAAAAAAATGTGCCAAAATCCCCTGCAATATTCTTCTGTTGGTATTCACTCTCGTTTTGAGTTGCTTGGTGGATTGGATGATTGCACTCTCCCACAGTAATAAGGAAAAAACAACACATATTGGCCATTTTTACACTTTATTCATTTTACACTGTCAGGGACCTCAGTAGCGTGTGGAAGATCCATACGCAGTCACAACAGCTTGGCACCTCCTCCTCATGCTGGTCACCAGCCTGGTCACACACTGCTGTGGGATGGCATCCCATTCCTCAACCAGGATTGGCCGCAAGTCAGCCAACATGGTTGCGTTGGTCACTCTGGCACGTACAGCACGCCCAAGCTGATCCCACAGGTGTTCAATTGGGTTGAAGTCTGGACTCACGGCAGGCCATTCCATCCTCTCCACTCCCAAATTCTGGAGGTACTCTGTGATGATCCTGGTTCTGTGGGGGCGAGCGTTGTCATCCTGGAGGATAGAGTTAGGTCCAAGATTCTGGAGATATGGGATCACCACTGGCTCCAGAATCTCATTCCGATATCTCACTGCATTGAGATTGCCTTCAATGATGACAAGTTCTGTTTTGCCTGTGAGAGAGATACCGCCCCACACCATGACACTGCCCCCATTGAAAGGTGTCACGCGATCTGTGCAGCAATCTGCATAGCGTTCTCCACGCCGTCTCCATACTTTGATCCTGCCATCCAGCTTCCGCAGACAGAACCTTGATTAATCACTGAACATGACGTTGCCCCACATTCTTAGGTTCCACTGTCGGTGCTGTCGACACCAGCGCAAACGGGCCTGACGGTGAAGGGCAGTCATTGCAGGCTTCCTGGAAGCCTTATAAGCACGAAGACCGGCCATGTGCAGTCTGTTCCTCACCGTCTGATCAGAGATCTGTCTGTGGTACCGTTGTGCAAATCTTGCCTGTAAATCTCTGGAAGAAAGCCTACGGTTCCTCAGTGAAGCAAGGGTGAGGAACCGGTCTTCTTGGGGTGTTATCTTCCTGGGACGGCCACTTTGTGGTCTGTCTTTGACTTCACCAGTCTCACGGAACTTGGTCCTAAGTTTGGAAATGGTACCAGGGCTGACACCAAATAATGCTGCCACTCTGCGTACCGGAACACCAGCTTCCACTTGCCCTATTGCACGGGCCTTATCCTGAAGGGACAAACGTGGCATGTTTATGCTTGGAGCACACACAAACTCAACAAAGTTGCAGGACCCATGCACACAAGTGCTGTCAATTAGGTGCCAATCAGGTGCCGCATACACCTGCCAGCACTTGAAGCTCAAAACGAGAGTGAATACTAACAGAAGAATATTGCAGGGGATTTTGGCACATTTTTTTGGGCCGCTACCCACACGGTTAGCTGTGTTGCTCATTCCACGAATGCATGATCCTTACAAGTTGTACCTCGTTGTAAAGGTGACTAATCAGGCTTTCCAACGATATAAAATACAATACCAATTGGTATTATTAAAGGGGAGGAATAATCGACCGAAATAACGTTTCCGAACTTTTTTTGAGGAGTTTATATAAACCGGATGGTCTGCACCCCAAGATTAAGGGTGTTAAACAACTGACTAATAACCTCATTCAGCACATTGCTTTTAATTCTGATTGACACCGACCTCAGCATGACCCCGCTCTAGATAACTCTCCCATCCGCTATGATAATCTCTCTCTGGGTCCTGCTGAAGACTCTGCCATGTTACAGCCCTCTATCTCTCTGGCTGAGTCTGGTCCTTTTCCCGTCCATTCTATCTCTGTCACATTCAACAATCTCACTCAATCTATTTCTACACACTCAACTTATCTTGACATTATTTCTCATACCACATCACCTGCTCCTACTGATTCCATTCCTGTTATAGTTGCACAAAGAACTGCCAAGCCTTACACAAATCGTTCCATTACCTCCTGAAATTTACTCCCAATTATCCTTCAACCTCGCACTTCTGCCCCTCTCATTGTGGAATCTGCACAGAACATTCTGTTCAATCCCTGCTCTTTTATAGCTCGAAAAGGCCTTGGACTTTTGCATTGGAACATCCAAAGCCTGTTTCAGCAAGACAAACTGGATCATTTAAAAATTTTAATTTCACAGGCAGATCCAGATATCTTGGTTATTACTGAAACCTGGTTCAAGATAAGTGTCCAAGATTCTGATATACTTATGAACAACTATAATCTACATATAATTATAACAACTATAATTTACAGAATTGACAGAGCTGGGTGGGGTGGTGGTGTAGCAATTTATGTTAAGAACAATTTTACAGTTGCTGTTCTTTGTACTGCTTCTATTCCTAAGCATTGTGAGTTTATTTCCCTAAAGGTAGAGCTAGGTCTTAATAATTCTATTGTTGTAGCAGGAGCGTATAGGCCTCCCTCTGCTGTTGCTAATTTTTTAACTGTTTTGGAGGAGCTGCTTTGTAAATTTGTTAATTCAGAAATCATTGTCTTAGGTGATTTTAACCTTGATTGGCTCTCAAATTCCTCAGAGCAATTCAAGGAGCTTTGTGGTAATCTAAATCTCTCTCAGTTAATTAATGTTCCCACTAGACCAGACCTAAAAAATAACAAATCCACTCTATTGGATCTAATTTTGTCCAATAGAAGCGACAAAATTATATCATCTGGTGTTTTTGATCTTGGTATTAGTGATCATTGCCCAATTGCCTGTATAAGGAGCACACGTATGGGTAAAACAACCCTTCGAGTTATAGTCAAGAGAAATTTTAGAAACTTTAATGACCAAGCCTCTCTATGTGACCTATATCATAGTGACATTCATTTAACTTGTGAGATTCCCATTGTCGAAATGGCTCTGGATTTCTTCATGACTACTTTTCTTCAAATCATCAACAAACACGCTCCTTATAAAAAAATATAGAGTAAAGGGTAGATCAAATCCATGGCTTTCCTCTGAATTGTCAGCCCTTTTTACTGAAAAAAATAAAGCATGGACTTTGGCCTGACGCTCTGGTGAGGCCTCTCATTGACAAGCTTTCAGACATCTAAGAAATAAATGCACCTCGTCAGTGAGAAAGGCTAAAGCCGAGTTTTATCAAAATTCATTTAGAGAATCCTACTCAAATCATTTGAAAGATCACTTCTTGCTATAAATACTAAATGTGCTATTGGGGAAGACAATTTGGATCCCTTTTTAATTAAGCTCTCGGCCCCATTGATATCTATGGTTCTGTCGCACATTTTTAATCTAACTATTGTCTCTGGTTTCATTCCAAGAGTCTGGAAAACAGTTCATGTGATTCCCCTCCATAAAAGTGGTGATAAACAGGACCTAAATAACTACTGTCCTATTTCTAATTTATCCTGTCTAGCGAAAGTGCTTGAGTCATTGGTAAACGAGCAACTCAAATAATTTCTTTCATCCGCCGCTGTTTTAAGTCCTTTTCAATCGGGTTTCAGGTCTAACCACAGCACAATTACTGCTACCTCTTTAGTTGTAAATTATATTGTTTCTGGGTTAGATAACAAAGAACATTGCGCCGCAATCTTTGTTGATCTATCAAAAGCCTTTGACACAGTTGATCATGTTTTACTATTGCACAAACTCTCTGCCTTAGGTTTTGAGTCAACTGCTCTTAATTGGTTTCATAGCTACCTCCTAGACAGATCACAATTAACAAAGATAAATGGTACTTTCTCTGATAAAACAGCTATAACTATTGGTGTTCCACAGGGTTCCATCTTAGGTCCTATTCTCTTTACTATATATATTAACAACATAATTTTATCCCTATCTGATTGCTATACTCATCTTTATGTGGATGATACAGTTATCTACTGCATAGAGGATTCGGTGCAACAAGCGGTGTTAAAACTGCAATCATCTTTCGATGTCATGCAAAAGTCTCTAATAAATCATAGACTAGTCTTAAATCCACAGAAAACAAAGTGGATGCTTTTCTCCCTGGTGATAAAGCTTTTTCAGTCTCATCTTCATCTGGCAATGTAATCGAGAAAGTCAACGTTTATAAATATCTTGGTATTTGGATCGATGACAAATTATCTTTTAAATACCATATTGAAACTCTGGTCATTAACCTAAGGCAGAGGGTGGGTTTTTTGTTTTACATTTTTGTAAAATGTTCTTTCCTAGGAGTTGCAGGAAAAGTATAGTTGAGGCAGTGTTTTTATCAGTCTTGGATTATGGTGACATTGTTTATAGAAATGCTGCTATCGCCATACTCCACTCTCTGGATGTTGTGTATCACTCTGCCCTCCGTTTTATTTCTGGTGATTCTTTTTTAACTCATCATTGCACCTTGTACTCTAATGTTGGATTGCCCTCCCTTTCTGAAAGACGCGATCAACATTTGCCTTTATTTATTTTTAAAGCTTTAACTGGTAAACTCCCACACTATATTTCATCCCTCTTTGTATGGCAAAATAATAATTATATGACACGCTCCTCTGATTACCTAATGCTTAAAGTTCCATGTGTAACACAGAACTTGGAAAGTCTGCTTTAAGTTTTAATGCCCCTGCTACCTGGAACCAGCTTTCAAAATGTTTTTAAATTAGATACCTTGCCCTCCCTAAGCCTCCCTAGATTGCTTGTTGTGTGTCAAATGGTACTTGAATGTAACTGTTTTAATTAATTTATTTTGTAATCTTTTAATTTATTTGGCTTTGTATTTTACTTTATTTATATCTCATGTTTTTAGTTTATTATTTATTTCATTTTATGCACCCATGTTTTCTTGTTCTTATTCATGTATTTTATTTATTTGTTGTATTTGTTCTCGGCACCATTTTAAATGAGGATCCGTCCTCAATGGGTTTTCCGAGTATAAATAAAGGTGTGATGATGATTCCAAGAGAGGGAATGGCGAGATGTTGTCTAATGACTTTTGCTCTCTCTCTCTCTCTCTCTCTGTTTCTCTCTCTCCCTGTTAGCCTCTCTCTTTCTCTGTCTCTGCCCGCCCCCCACATCCCTACCACCACATTTTAACCTAATACCATGCACTTGTTGTTTCTAAGTCCCTTTTACAGAGCGTAGGTGCCCCACAAAATACTGTTCCTGGACACTTATGGACAAGTCTGCCCTATTCATGTGATTATTTGGACTGGTAATCCCGTGGACAGTAAATCCTGTCCATAAGGTTCCCCTGCATGGACTGACAGTGCTCATAACATGCAGTGCTATCATTAATTGTTCCCCTCTTCACATGTTGCTGTGAGTGATAAGGCCTAAGCCCTCAACTCCCACAGTCTTCTCCTGCCATTCCCTAAAGGACACCCACAGACACAAGTGCAAACAAGCGCAACTGGTCCCACACCCTGCCACGGGAAGCTAGCCTAAGCAACTGCCGTCAGCAGTCCACCCAACTGGACCCAGGCTAAAGGAGCCAAAATGGATTCCGATAGGGAAAGAGGCACTTCCCTGCCCGTCAGAAGAGAGGTCCTGACCGCACTTTGCTACCTGTGGATCGTCCAGCTTCCCGTCACAGGAGACAGAGCCTCCGCACGCCGTGCAGACCTGGTAGAGACACTGTTGGGAGTCGGCTGCATTTCACTCACGCAATTGCAACATTCATGGGAAAAAGCACTGCATGTTACCCAAAGTCCAGGGAACCTTTTGTCCCTTGCCAGTCCAGATACCCTGACACTGGAGAAGGAAGAGACTGAACCAGGGTGTCATAACAGCAGCTGGCCAGCAGATCACAACGGAACTATTAAACAGGGCATGGACTAAATGTTTTAAAGATGGTTAGTGAACCATTTGGACAGTTGTTTTTGTTGTTAGCAGGTAACTGCAATCTTCAATGTTCAAATGTGTGATGTGATTCCTGTCGGGTAAGTGAGGACTAGGTAAAATGTGTATTTTCTGAATCCAGCGGTTCCAACAGTCAATGCCCTTGTTAAAACGTTCAGCACTCTGAATACTGAACACAAGCGATATTGCGTGCTAGAACCCCTCACTTAACCTACATTCAAAATAAGTTTTACGTTATTTAATTTAATTATTATTATTAAAAATGACAATCATCAATTAAATCGCCGAATTCTTTGATAGGTAAGTCGAACAGTAACCTGGTGGATCAACCAACAAGCCAAAACAAAGTCTAAATCAGGTCTTGAGATTAAGTAATTTTATTAAATGAAAACATTCAATTAGAATAATGACTGGGAATCATACATTCACGAAGGAATGTAGGCTGACTACTTATAATTCACAAAAGTGAAGGCATTAACCCTATTTACTTTGGCCCTTTTGAGGCAATTTCCTCCTGGTTTCTACTAGTTTTATTTAAATGTCAATATCTAAAAAAATATTCCCTGCACATCCATGGTTTTAAGTTCGAACTGAAGAAGAAGCTGTATCATTCAGAAATTTGCTACAGAATACATTTATTTCAGAATAGTCACATACAGTATTTATATAATAACCATAACATACGCCGCCTAATGTATTTAAATACGTTTTAAAAAGCGTGTGTGTATTCACACAAGTACAGCAACGTATTTCAGCCCTAAGTGAGAGGGGTGGTCGCTGCGGGACTGTACGGGACTTTGGTGAAATATAACAAGATAAACTTTTCAGGGTTCATCACAAAACAGCTGTAGCTGAATATACTGGTAAGTACTTGGTTTCTTAAACATATTTATACGAGAGATTTTGGAGAAAGAAATGAGGTCTCTTCTAAACCGAAAGTGCATCAGTACTGTATATAGTACAGTAAGCAAGAGAAAACGGCGATTGCTCATTTGTACAACGTTTTAAAAAAATATTATTGTTTCTATACGTGAACATGATTTTCTTAGCGTGTATAAACGGTGCATTTTATGCATTTTACAGTCTGTGGCTGTAGCCAGAGGAGGGTCGTAAGTGCTTTGGGCTATTAATAACGCCCTCCTAATTTATTGCACTGCAGTGTAACTGGTTTTCGCAAGAGGCTACCCTTTTAAAAAATACTGCGTCAAAATTTACGGGGTTTTCTTAAAGCTGTAGTTTACAGCTCTTCTGACGGGCGGGGAAGTGCCTCTTTCCCTGTCGGAATCCATTTTGGCTCCTTTAGCCTGGATCCAATTAGGTGGACTGCTGACGCCAGTTGCTTAGGCTAGCTTCCCGCGGCAGGGTGTGGGACCGGTTGCACTTGTTTGCACTTGTGTCTGTGGGTGTCCTTTAGGGAATGGCAGGAGAAGACTGTGAGAGTTGAGGGCTTAGGCCTTATCACTCACAGCAACATGTGAAGAGGGGAACAATTAATGATAGCACTGCATGTTATGACCGCTGTCAGTCCATGCAGGGGAACCTTACGGACAGGGTTTACCGTCCACGGGATTGCCAGTCTAAATAATCACATGAATAGGGCAGACTTGTCCAGAAGTGTCCAGGAACAGTATTTGGCGGGGCACCTACACTCTATAAAAGGGACTTAAACACAACATGGGCATGGTATTAGGTTAAAAGGTGGTGGTAGGGATGGGGGGGGCGGGGGGCGGGGGGGGGGACAGAGAGAGGCAGAGAGAGAGAGAGAGAGAGAGAGAGAGAGAGAAAGAGCAAAAGACATTAGGCAACATCCCGTCATTCCCTCTCTTGGAACGATAGGTGCATGTGTAACCCAGGTCACTAAAATCCATAATTAAGATATGACCAAGCAAAATGGGTTAGAGATTTGTATAATTAACCTTTAGAGATATTGTTGGACTAACAGTGTGTATAATGGTTATAATTGAACTGGGTGATAACACAATGAAAGTGTGTGGGTTGAAACTTAGATCCCTCAAACAGTGAGATTCTGCTTTAAGCAATGAGAATTGAGGTGAATATGAGATTGACACTTTAGTTGGCCATTTAGTGAGATAGCCACGCCTTACATGAGAATGATATCTAAAGTTTTACTGTGTCACATTCAGAACGCGGCGGACTGTGAAAGTGAGAAGTTCACGTTCGGTTGCTGAAAGATAGCTGACACCTGCGTGATCGGTAGAACTGACAAAAGTACTCCAAAGTTCGTTAGAACACAGATTTTGCATCACAAATGTGATGAAGGAACCTTGCTGCTTGACTACATGTCATATCGCGGATTGGAACTTCGTTTTAATTTTTTTTTTTTTAAAGAAAAAAAAAGAAACATTGTTGACTGAATTGGAGTAAGTAGCGAAGCGTGTTGCATTATAGCCAGCTAGCTAGGCTGGCATTGCATTTTAGTAAACTACTTTTGCTTTTAGATAATAACTGTTCTAAATAAATTGCAGACATTGGAAACATTGCTAATTGCCGAATCTCAGAATCTCCGTTGTGAATGCCACCGTTGACCGATAAGAATCCTTGGTGAGTGATAACCTAATGTTAACGTGGAAAATGTCTTGCTAGCTACCTTGCGGTTAGCAAGGGAAATACTCTGGGTTAGAAAATGGAAGGATAAAATATAAGTGATGTGTGTTATGAAACGATTTCATGTGTTGGTTTTGGGTTCAAGTGTTTTATGGTCAAGAGCGCCATTTGAGTATCAGTTCTAGTTTAATTAGGAGGGTAAGCTGACGTCTAAACGCAGCAGAGATGTAATGAGTCATTTCAGATTCTCAGCATAGCGTGGACAGCGCTAGGCTGCCCTCTGCAGACTGAACTTAATATTGCATTGAGATAATGATTATAATAGAAATGTTAAGAGTGAATAGTAATTAGCCTGTCTGGCTATTGTCTGGCCAGGCTGGGTCTTTTTTTTGTTTTTGGATTTTGTTCTGCCTGGATGGTTCTCTAGTACCCCTTTTACTGGTTGGGGTCGGACACACATCGTGATTACAGTAAGGTGAAGTCAAGAAGATTTCTCGCTTCTTGGGAGGCGAGTGGCGAGCCATACCCCTGGACGGACACGTCGTGACAGCAGGTTGTGTTAACCAGAGCGGTAGGACAACCGCTTTCAAGTTTGCTTCTTCACAGTAAGGAGACAAAAGGTTAGTCGTGTATATCCACGTTACTTTGAACGGACAGCTAATTATCTGCCTTCATAAAGGACCCAAATCACTTTGAACGGACAGCTAATTATCTGCCTTCATAGAGGATGGACAGAGTGGATTTTACTCAAGTAGCCTAACTGTTGAACTGAACTGCCTGAGAGAATTGTGAGAAAAGAGTTCCAGACTGTAAATATATATAAGGGGTATATTGGTACGTGTGTATGTACACACTGCTGTCCTGTGGGCGATCGCAGTGTCACACCTTGAAGTTGTTAATTATTTTCTTTATTGATTTTAAGAGTTAAGACACACACGGTAATCCAGAGCTGCCCTTCAGAGTTTATAGGGTTGATTTGGTGTGAAATAACAATAGACAAGTTAAAACTGGTTAAAACTAGAGCTTGAGCATAAACAAATAGTTTAAATGTCATTTGACATCCAAAACAACTTTAAATAGGAACCAACATAGAGTGAGACAGTAAGGATAAAAGATAACAGGATCTGAAAGAAAATAAATTAGTTATTCAGTGAATGTTCATTGTTGTTGTACTACTATATGTTCAGTGATTCATTGTATCTGAAAGAAGAGATACAGTGCCTTACGGTTCAATACAATTACTTACCGTTTAACGTATCCAATGACTTTGTTTCTTCTTGGTCTCACTTGTCATGTAGCAAACCTTACTCTCCCATGTCAAATCTTTATCTCCTGATTAACTGGTCCACACTTAAGATAGCCTACATATTACGTCAACCAGACACCTGTTACAATATGGTGAGCCAGCCAGGAGAGTTTGAGTTCTGTTGAGTGACAAGTGACAATCCAAAGTAAAATAGGAGTAAAGAAAGATTCTTAACGAAGCTTTTCAAAATGGATATAGTGACCCAAGAAAATGTAAATGTCTCTAACTCCATTATTGTTAATGGGATTACTCTAACTGAAGTAGACCAGGAACTTCAAGAGCATTTAGCAGCTCATGGTGCTATTTCAAAGACGCTATACATAGATAATCCAAAATCTGAGTATCATCGCCATACCATAGTTGAGTTTACTGATAGGTCCGCCATGCAGACATTGAGGCCCCTACTACCCTTTGATCTCCAGAGCCCTACTAATCCCAATGTCACTTTTAATGTGAGGGCTTTAGATAGTGTTTACGCCCCCCCGGCTACTAGTAGCACCATCAAGGAGCATCTGGAGAGATTGCAGGTTATTGCTAATGAAAGTGGAAAGCCATTTCAAGATATGCTCCAGGAGGAGCTGGCGAAGATGGGCGTGGTGGAACGACCAAAACCCTCTACTGAAGAACAAGCAGGGGCAGAGTTTCAAAGTCCCCAAGCGAGCCCTCAGACTCTTGAGGGTAACACCCCCCCAACGCATAGGGCTGTGACAAGGATTCCTCAGCTGGAGCTTACTGCTGTATTAAACCCCCCTTCACCCAGCGATTCTTCCTTGTCAAGAAGCCAATACCAAGAACCCAAAGACCCAGCCAAGGAAAATGTGCAGCTGATCGCCCCTCGCGGCTTACCCAGTGTTGATGGTGATTCCCGTGAGACCGTCGCGATCCACCCAGCTCTCACCGTAAATGATTTCAACCCCCCTAGTGTGCAACGCGTCGTGGTTGAGCATGTCATGAGGACTAGCGATGCTACCTCGCACCTGCAAGCTTCATTCCGCCTTCGGGTCTTCTCAGGGAAGAGCCCTCGACCGAATGGCGAATCTGATTTTGATACCTGGCGCGCGAGTGTTGAATTCTTGCTCACTGACCCATCCATCTCTGATCTGCATCGAACCAGAAAGATTCTAGACAGTCTGCTGCCTCCGGCCACAGACGTTATCAAGCACGTTAGCCCTTAAGCCTTGCCTTCAGTATACCTTGAGCAATTGGATTCAGTTTACGGGTCAGTGGAAGATGGTGATGAGCCTTTGGCTAAGTTCATGTCCACTTTGCAAGACGATGGGGAGAAGCCCTCAAGCTATTTACACCGATTGCAAGTTATCCTGAGCACAGCAGTCAGAAGAGGCGGTATTATGGAGAGTGACCGTAATCGCTGTCTTCTGAGGCAGTTCTGCCGAGGCTGTTGGAACAATGTCTTAATCACTGATCTTCAGCTTGACCAAACAAAGACCCAACCACCTTCCTTCGCTGAGCTGGTGTTACTAATCAGGGCGGAGGAAGATCGACAAGCCACGAAGGAGGATCGCATGAGAAAACACCTGGGGATGCGCAAGCCGGCACTGGCTGCCCCACAGACCGCGGACTGTGGCGAACCAACTAACTGCTTATCCCTGTGACACGTATGACTCCGAGGACACAGCCACTGGAATTCGTGCCCTGAAGGCACAAGTAGCAGAACTTCAAGCTCAATTTGCTCAACTCGTAAGACTCGTTAAGGTGGAACGATCTGAAGTGGATGAAATCACGGCACTAAAGAAACAGGTTGCTGACCTCCAAGCCCAAATGGCCACTTTCCAAGCATCAAATCGCCAGGCTGATAGACCCACGCGGCGGCAGGAGATCGCACCCAGAGCCAACCCCGTCGAGCAGCTAAGTTCCAGTGGGCTGACAGCTAGCAGGCCACGCCCATGGTACTGTTTCCGATGTGGAGAAGATAGACACATAGCGGCAAACTGTGTAGGTGAACCAAACCCTCGCCTAGTCGAGGAGAAGAAACATCAGCTGAAAGAGAAGCAACAGCAGTGGGAGACTCAAGACGGTGCAACTGCTACCCAGCCGTTAAACGAGAGACAGCTTCCGTTGTAGGGCAAACGGGGGCTGAAAGTGGAAACATGCACCCTAGAAATACTGCTCGAGTGACCAGCAAGCGTGCTTACCACGGAGCACCCTCCATCACCCTGCCTGCAGGGTTAGTGGGGACAAGGTGTACTGCTGAAGTAGTTATCAGTGGAAGAGGTGTGAACTGTCTCTTGGACACGGGATCTCAAGTGACCACAATTCCCTTGTCTTTTTACGAGAGCCACTTGCCGTGTCACTCCATGAAGTCATTAGACAACCTACTGGAAGTTGAAGGCGCCAATGGGCAGGCAGTGCCCTATTTAGGATATGTGGAGCTGAACTTGACGTTTCCTAAAGAGTTCCTGGGGACAGAAATCGAAGTATCTACCCTGGCGTTGGTAGTGCCAGACCTGGGTAACTTTCCCCAAATACTCATTAGCACAAATTCCCTCGATGTCCTTTACTCCAGCTACAATCAGAGGAATACTGTCAGTCCTCAGCCAGCCCTCCATGGCTACCGAGCAGTTCTCAAGATCCTTGAAGTATGACAAAAACAAGCATGTAATGGTGCCTTGGGGTGGGTGAAGGTACAAGGTAACACCCCTGAAGTTGTGCCAGCAGGCCACACTGTCATCCTTGATGGAATGGTCCATGTGAGGGGAGCTCACACAGAAAGATGGGCCACCATGGAGCCCCCATCGTCGGGTTCCCTGCCTGGTGGACTACTGATGGCCAGCTGCCTGTGTACGTTACCTGGTAAAACCTCCTGTAAAGTGCCAGTCCTGCTGAGGAACAAGACCAGCAATGACATAGTAATACCTCCAAAGACAGTGTTGGCTGAAATACATGCTGTTCAGCAAGTAATAGGAAAAAAGCACCAGAACCCAGATCAGAAAGAAACCCCAGTAAGTCCCAAAATGAACTTTGATTTCGGCAGCTCTCCTGTGCCGCCAGAATGGAAAGACCGGATAACCAAACAGTTGAATTCTATGCCTGAGGTGTTCGCTCAGCATGACCTTGATTTCGGCCACACTGAAAACGTGAAACACCACATCAAGCTCAGTGATGAGACCCCGTTCAAGCATAGAGCGCGACCTATCCATCCGCAAGATGTAGATGCAGTCAGGAAACACCTCAGCGAACTACTAGAGTCTGGTATCATCCGGGAGTCGGAGTCCCCCTTTGCGTCTCCTATCGTCGTGGTCAGAAAAAAGGATAATTCAGTGCGCTTATGCATTGATTTCAGAAAACTCAACTCCCAGACGATTAAGGACGCCTACGCGTTACCTAACTTGGAAGAAGTCTTCTCTGTCTTGACCGGTTCAAAATGGTTCTCTGTGCTTGACTTGAAATCGGAGTACTATCAAATCGAGATGGAAGAGAGTGACAAACAGAAGACCGCCTTTGTGTGCCCACTTGGATTCTGGGAATTCAACAGGATGCCACAAGGCATCACGAATGCCCCCAGTACGTTCCAGAGAGTAATGGAACGATGCATGGGAGATCTCAACCGGAAAGATGTGTTAGTCTTCATCGACGACCTCATCATCTTCTCAGACACACTCGAAGAACATGAGTCCAGATTGCTGCAAGTCCTACAGCGACTGAAGGAGTATGGACTGAAGCTATCTCCAAAGAAGTGTAGTTTTTTCCAGACCTCAGTCAGATACCTGGGCCACATTGTGTCTCGGGATGGAGTCAAGACGGATCCTGAAAAGATCAAAGCCCTTAAGACCTGGCCAAGACCCACTGACCTCAAAGAGTTACGGTCATTCCTCGGGTTTTCAGGATACTATAGGAGGTTCGTTCAGGATTACTCCAAAATCACTAAACCTCTCAACGACCTTACAGCAGGGTACCCTCCTCTGCAGAAGGGCAACCACAAAGAGAAAAAGAAGCGAAGCCAGTACTTCGATCCCAGAGAGTCATTCGGCGACAGGTGGACACCTTCCTGCCAGCAAGCATTCAACACCATCATTGAGAAGCTCACCTCTGCTCCTGTCTTGGGATTTGCAAACCCCAAACTCCCATACGTACTGCACACAGATGCCAGTACCACCGGCCTGGGTGCAGCATTGTACCAGGAGCAGGACGGACAGATGAGAGCCATAGCTTTCGCGAGCAGAGGCTTGACAAAGAGTGAAGCCAAGTACCCTGCTCACAAGCTTGAATTTTTAGCTCTCAAGTGGGCTGTCACCTCAAAATTCAGTGACTACCTCTATGGGACGGAATTCACTGTCGTAACAGACAGTAATCCATTGACCTACATTCTGTCCTCTGCCAAACTGGATGCCATGAGCTACAGATGGCTGTCAGATCTGTCGACCTACTCTTTCAAGCTCCAGTACAGAGCAGGGAAACAAAATCAGGATGCGGATGGACTTTCCAGACGTCACCATGGCGAGCTCATGGATGACCCGATGTCCCAGAAAGAAAGAGAGAGGATAAAGCAATTCACACTTCACCATATGTCAGAAGGGGAAGGTCTTGATATCGTTCTACCGAGAGCAGTGCAAGCCATCTGTGAAAAGCATCATGTTCATCAAACCGGCAATGGACTCTCGCACCCATCAGTCACCTTGGTGGAATCCCTAGCCCTCCATGTCGACGTTATACCCAGCAGTTTCCAACAGGAAGATGAGCACGGTCTCCCCATAATCCCTCATCTATTTGAAGAGGAGTTAAGGGAGAGGCAAAGGGCGGATCCAGACCTTAAAGCAGTCATTGAGCACCTGGAGTCTGGAGAAAAACCGCCCCCTACCTTAAGGAAGGAACTTCCTGATGTAGCCTTATGGTTACGAGAATGGGATCGGTTGGAGTTGAGAAGGGGAGTATTGTACAGAAGCAGACAAGACCAGGGGAACATGACCTATCAGTTGGCGCTACCTGCAGACTTGAGAACTACGGTGTTGAGAAGCTTACATGATGATATGGGCCACTTAGGAAGGGAGCGAACTCTTGATCTCGCTAGATCCAGGGTTTACTGGCCAAAGATGTCCACGGATGTAGAAGAGAAGATAAAGACGTGTGAACGCTGCGTGCGCAGGAAGACCCCTCCCAAGAAAGCAGCGCCCCTTGTAAACATCACAACCAGCAGACCGTTAGAGTTGGTCTGCATGGACTTCCTCTCCTTAGAACCGGACCGGAGCAATACTAAGGACATATTGGTCATCACAGACCATTTCACTAAATACGCCGTTGCAATCCCCACCCGGAACCAGAAGGCACAGTGTGGAAGTAAGCTGTTTTGTGCCGTAGGCCCAAGAAAGCCTCATATGCAAACTTATGTAAATAATTAAATAATACAGTCAAGATGGAAAAGTACTGAGGGGGGGGGGGGTTGTGAGAGGGTGCAGAATAGTTCTCTGTCAGCAAGGACGAGGGCATCTAGCACACCAGTCAAAACAGGAATGTTTTCCTCCTGTGTTCCATAACAAAGCAGGAGTTGTACTTATAGATCGTGCTGACCGAACAGGTGGGAGGAGAGTTCACAAACAATTTTATTTGATAAATCAAGAGTGCCCCCAAGCGCATAGGGTAAGAACAGGTCATATAACATATTAATGTTTTGCCTAATTTGTTATTGGATAAAATAAGATATTATGAAAAGGTGTTACCACATATCATTGGTGTATTAGCAACGTAAAGGAGGAGTCATGATATTGTAAAAACTAATGTTTGTTATTGTTCGGGGAATTCCGAATCCTCTGCGTAGGTTTGTGGTTTTCCCATGTTGAATCAACGTTTGACCATTTAATAAAAGATTAAACTTCTGCTATTTCCTTCATCTTTATCTTGAGAATTCTTCCAGTTGAAAAACCCATCTCAAATTGAACTTAACGAGGAGGGAGTCAAAGGACTTACTTCCGCATTTGGCGAGCCAGCAAGGACTCCAAGATCCCGGGAAGGATACAGGAGGGAACCAACGGCGTGCGGTGTTTTTCTTCAAGTTAGAGACCGGTCAATAGTGAGAGGTAAGCAGACACCTTTTTTTTTAAAATCTGCAGAGAGGAATTACCCGCACTCCGTTGGCCCCAAGTGTGGTCCTACACCGGTGACGGAGCTCCAGTGGGTGAGTGGATTAATTGAATTATATTGATTATAAAAACAAAATAGAGAGGATAAATAGGTAGAAAAATTATTGTGATGAAGTAGAAATAAGCAGAAGTGACTCTGAGTGTCAAGATCTCTGAGTGAGTGTGATATTTTGTGTTTTGAGCTCTGAGTGTGATATATTTTGTGATTTGAGTTGTGAGCGCTGAGAAAAAAAGATGAGCTTGAAAGAAAGCCTGAATAAAAGATGAGCTTGAAAGATAGCCTGAATATGACAACACTGTGGGGGAGTACTGAACTCCAAGTTAGCTAACCAAAAACTCTGAGCAACTCTTGAGCAATATAGAGCAATTCCGGATTGTGGGTCGCGTAGAGGTTGTGTGTAAAGGGACGCCTTTCCCTTCAAAGTCCGCCACAAACGGTGAATAGAGTGGAGCAGTTGAAAGATACTGCCACTGCTATATTACGGTAGGGACAATTAGGGAAACAGTGTTGTGAGAAAATAATCTTTCTAAAAAGAAAAAAAAAACTATTTTAAAAAAAAGTTATGTTGTGTGGCCAAATAATTTACTGTTGTTAATAATACTATAGTTATAATTTTTTGTAAATAGTACTATATGTATATACATATATCTCAATTGATCAAATTAGAACAAATAGATCCATTGCACGGGATTGTACAATCAAACTGAACATAATCGATTAAACAATACTGTAACAGGAGAACAATAGAAAAAAGATAAGGTGTGCTAACATTATATGAGAATTTGTTGTATTTTGGATATGCTGTATATAATGCTGAAGGAAATTATGTAAATAACAGGGTTTTACTTAGATAGATAGTACTCCACTAGAAAAGTGGAAATATTATGTGTCTGTTATTGTGTATGTTATTGTGGGAAAAGATAAAGTGGGAGAATAATTAACATGAGAACAGTTATATGGAGTAAAATCTATGTGCTGCCATTCAGGGATTGATAAATTCCTACCCAAGGCCATAGAAACAGGAGAGACATTTGAAATATGTTTAGACTGGTGGGCAGACGGAGCCGTTTGGCTGGAGTGTACCCCAGTGAGGGAATTGAGAACTGAAGAGGTAGAAGGGGAAGTTGAGCAGGGGCATTCAGGGGGAGGAGCCACACGAGTCACAGTCACTAAGTGGGAACTAACAGGATTAAAGGTAAAGGCGTGGCTACCAAGAACAGAGTGGTCCCCTGAATTATAATAATAATAATAATAAATCAATTAAGAATAAATTAATGAATTATAAATTAATGAATTATAAATTAATGAATTATAAATCAATTAAGAAAAATCAATTAAGAAAAAATATATTTTTTGGTGTTTTTATTGTTTTATTTTATTTTATTTTATTTTTTTTATTTTAAAAAGAAAACATGGAGGCAAAGTTATTATAGTTGTAAGTTTTTCATTTATTTTATTTATTTTTTTTATTAGTTTTTAATTTCACTTTCTAATTTAGAGGGAGAGAAATTAAATATTGGTTGTGAATGTTTTAAATTACTCTATATGCAATCCAGATTTCATATCGCAAATCAGGCAGAGGATCAGAAACTAAAACTTAAAAAAATTCATGATTCATTTTTATTTTTATTCCAGTTCATTTTGCACCACTACAGTTAGTTTTGTTTTAAAAGTCACTTTATTTTTATTTTTATTTCAGTTAACTAAAATGTTTTTATTTTTATTTTTTATTTTAGTTTCAGTTTTAGTTTCACTTTCAGTTAACTAGAATAAGCTTGCATGGGCTAAAGAAAAATAAAGATTTGAAAACGCGGAAGGGCGAGACTTTAAAGACACCTCTCTCCTGCATGAGTGAATTATTTCAAACTATGAGACTTGAAATATGACTATGAGAAGACTATGAAATAATGGGAAAAGTGGACAAGAGGTGGTCCCTTGGTATGGCCTAAGGAAGGTATTTTTGAACTTCAATACCTGCCATCAGTGGAAGCAAATGGAGCTACAAGCCTGTATCCCCTATTGAACAGCACTGGGGAACAAGAAGATTTGAGCCAGAGGCCTGAGACTACTGTGAGGATGAGACCAGAGTTGGTGAAAGTGAAAGGGACCCTGGAAGTAGAAGGTAATTTGGAAACCGTTTTAATAAGATCAAAAGTTACAGCAGCAGGCCCAGAGGAAGGAGAATCAGAGACAGCCCAGAGTGATGGCCGAGGAAACGAGGGAAATCCCGCAAATGGTACACCATTCCCACGCCTCCACACACCTCATGACGGGCCAGAGAATCAGGGAATGACAAGTTGCAAGAAAGAAACAGTCAAGTCGTCGGGGGCACGTGAATCTGAAAGGAGCAGCAAGCTAGGATGTGCCACCAGATATCAACAGGCAATGGAAGAAGCAGAGGGAGGTGAGAAGTGAGAAGATGTGAGAATGTGAGAAGTGAGAAGAAGATGTGAGAATGTGAGAAGTGAGAAGAAGGTGTGAGAATGTGAGAAGTGAGAAGAAGGTGTGAGAATGTGAGATGTGAGAAGAAGAAATGAAGAAGAAATGTGAGAAGAAGAAACGAAACCGAAAGGAGAAGCAAGAAGAGCTGGAAGAGACCCAAGGAGAGGAGAATATGACATCAAAGGAAAGGTGAAACTAAGGTCAATTGCCATTCCCAAAGATGAATCAAGCTCCTCTAATAGTGAAGAATCAGATGAAAGTGCAATAAGGAAGAAAAAGAAAGTGACAAAGGAAATGTTGAAACAAACCCTAGAGGAGGTGAAGAAAGCAGAACAAGCATTCCTGCGTGAAGGAGGGTACTCGCAGCAACGAGTTCAAGAATTGAAGCAGGTCTACGATATCAGTAGTGATATCCTGAACAGTGCCAGCAAAATCCTCAGGAAGAGAGGCAGAAGAAGGAGAGCACCTGCTCAATACAATCCAGGGGAAGAAGGAGACGAAGAGGATGAAGAAACCTTCCTGGCCCCATTGCAAGTCCTACCCCAACCAGGGAGACAACAGCAACTCACTAAGTACACCCCATGGTCACCAATGGACCCGGAGAACATGGTTAACGATTTACCAAGAATAACAGATGGAGCAGGGCCATGGATAAGCGAGGGTAGAGATGAGGACGACTCACCTGCCCCTGTGCATGGGAGATGTTAAGAAGATATGTGATCCATGATTTTATCAACAGAATGCAGGAGACATGGAAAACAAACGTGGGACAGACATTTGATGCATCACAAGGAACATCGACAATGTTCTTTCACATGTTGTGTAAAGCATTGCCCGAACCAGTAATAAAGGCCCTAAGCAAGGGGGCTTCCCCAGGAGAATTGGGATAAACAAAGAGCCCATCTTGTCCACCACATGAAGCTGCACAGAGAAAGTATGAAGACCTCAGAAGGGCAGAATAAATCCCTAAAGAAGAAACTGTTACTTCTCCAGATAGCCGACAGGGAGAGAGAAGATCCGGGAATTCAAATTCAAGCAGCAATGATAACCCAGCAGATACAGGAACCCCCCCCCTCACAACAAGTCCATCGAATGGGCTGGACCAAATTTCCAAAGGCCATGGACGAACCAGGGCCAGTGGCAGCAAAAAGACTGCTGGAGATGCGGAAAGATGGGACACTGGGCCAGGAACTGTGACAGAGGAAGAGGAAGAGGATTCCAATCAAGAGGCCACATGAACCAAGGAGCAAACCCTGGGTGGTGGCCATCGTACCCGCCAATGCCATCATATCAAGGACCCGAGAACCAGATAGCAATGATCCCACAGCAAAACATGTATGAGCAGCCACAGCAGCCACAGCAGCCACAACAGCCACAACAGCCACAACAACAATGGGGAATGAGTCCCTAACAGAATCCCCTTCAATAGGGATGCCTTGAGAATCCTACACCCCTAGGAGCAGAGGGAGAGTGTGAAGCAAAGGAAATGCTATCTATAACATCCAGCTGTGCCACAAATTAACCACAAATTGATATTCTCATAAGAGGGAAAACATGCAACTTTTTAATAGATACAGGGGGCAACAGTACACTTATCAGAGACTGCCTCAAAGATATGTAGAATCCCCTAGCCTATTCAATCAAATGGTCAGAAATGACCTAGCGGACTTTGCGCCAAAGGGGGGAAGCACTCTCATCCAGTACGTGGACGACCTTCTCCTATGCAGCCCAAATATGACTGCATGCAAAGAGGACAGTAAGAAACTGTTACAAGAACTGACACTAAAAGGCCACAAAGTATCCAAGTCAAAGTTACAGTTTTGTCAAGAACAAGTGCAATATCTGGGTCATACTCTTAAGGAAGGGAGCAAAAGTATTTCAGCAGAACGAATTGAAGCAATTACGAAGGTGCCCAGACTGAGAACGGTGAAAGAAATGCAGAGATTCTTAGGAATGACGGGGTACTGCAAAAAGAGGACTCCAGAGAAAGGGCCGGCAGCAGCCGCCTTTGCAGTAGAGAAGGCAAGCAACGCCAATAACGGCAGGGCATGAAGTTACCCTATATGTGTCACATGCAGTAGAAGCACTACTCAGTAAGATCCTACTCACACAGCCAGGATTGACCATTATCAGATGCAAAGCTGTGAACCCAGCGGAATTAATGATGACCCCAGAAGAAGGCCAACCACATGAATGTGAAAGAGTGGTGGAAGCAGAAGCAAGGGCAAGAGAAGACTTACAACAAGAACCACTGATGGCTCCGGACCACATGCTTTTTGTGGACGGTTCATCATCCATTGATCCCCGCATAGGAAAAAAGGAGAGCCGGATATGCTGTAGTACAACAAGAAGGGCCATGGACATATCAAACAATCGAAGAATCAGCTCTAAGCCCAGGGACAAGTGCCTAACAAGCAGAACTGGTAGCCCTAGCAAGAGTCTGTAGAAGGGGTACAGGACACACTGTTAATATCTACTGTGACTAAACAATTAGATAAGTCTACAGGAATATGGCGGCAATGTACAGGGAAAGCAGGGAAAGCAATTGCACCAAGCGCAGTAATAGAGGTCATTTGCAGAGCTGCCCATGGTGTTGGCCACTCTGCAAGGGGGGATGATGAGAGAAATACAGAAACATTGGTTTATACTAGCATGATATCAAGATGCGCATGCGGATTCTAAAACTGTAGCTAAAGCCTTGGCAAGATAAATTTTCCCCAGATTCGGGGTCTGTCAGACCCTGAGCAGCGACAATGGTTCTAAAAACTAGTTTTAAATTAAAACAATTTTTTAAAAATAATAATTTGACACTTTTAGACACCCCATGATCACATACAAAAAGTTAGGGATATTCGGCTTTCGGGTGAAATTTCAGGATGAACCTAAAATGCACTATAACCTTTACAGGTGAAATTAATTTGACCTTCTCTAAACTTTTGAATGCACATGTCCAACTATTCAATGTTTCAGTACTTTTTGCACAACTTGCTGTTCTCTAACAAGGAGCTGAATGGCAAAATTCACAACAGGTGTTTGATCCATGAATCGACTAATAAATTTCCTGGTTCAATTAGAATTGGTATGTAAACAGTCCTCTTCATCATGCTGTTCACATTTTGACATCATGAGACCAAGACGACACCTAACAATTGATCAACAGTACCTCGCCATTGCGAGGCTTCAAACAGGATGTTCTCAGAGGGAAGTGGCCACTGAGCTTAGAGTGTCACAGAGTGTCATCAGCAGGTTTCAACAGAGATACAGAGAGACTGGAAGAGTCACAGAAAGGCATAGAAGTGGACGTCCTTTGGCCACATCCCACACTGATGACCGCTTCTTTGTGAACAGTGCCCTGCGGAACCGGATGATGAATGCCACTCAACTCCAGGCTCATTTAAGGGAGGTGAGAGGCACCCAAGTGTCACGTCAGACCATTCGAAACCGTTTACATCAGCGTGGTCTGCGTGCTAGACGACCTGCAAGGGTACCTGACCACACCACCAGGCACAGGCGTCATCGTCTTGCATGGGCCAGGGAGCATTTACGCTGGACGAGGGACCAGTGGGCCTCAGTGCTGTTCTCTGATGAAAGTCGATTCACGTTGAGCAGAAATGATGGCCGCCAACGATGTTGGAGACGTCAAGGAGAGCGCTATGCATCAGCCACTGTTGTCACCAGACGACCCTTTGGTGGTGGCGGTGTTACAGTGTGGGCAGGTGTGTCTAGTCAATACAGAACTGCCCTACACTTTGTGAATGGTACAGTGACAAGCCCATACTACCTGAATAACATCATTAATCCAGTCATTGTGCCCCTGCATGAACAACACAGGCCTAATTTCATCTTCATGGACGACAATGCTCCAGCTCATCGAGGTCGCATCATTAGGGAAAGGCTGCTGGAGACTGGGGTACCTCAAATGGAGTGGCCTGCACTTTCTCCAGACCTGAATCCCATAGAAAACCTATGGGATCAGCTGACTCACCGTGTAGAGGCTCGTAACTCTGTACCCCAGAACCTCAATGACCTGAGGGCCGCCCTTCAAGAAGAGTGGGATGCCATGCCTCAGCAGACAATAAGTCGACTTGTGAACAGCATGAGACGTCGTTTTCAAGCTGTAATTGATGCTCAAGGGCACATGACAAGTTATTGAGACATTGACATTTTTGTTGTGGTATACCCACCACTGTTGTTGGCTTTTGTTTCAATAAATTGTTTGAGATGAGGAAATCACCATTGCATGCTTCTACTTAAATGCCCTACTTTCATGATACGTATAATATCACTGTAGCGTGAACTTACATTTTCCATAAATTTCACCCGAAAGCCAAATATCCCTAACTTTTTGTGAGTAGTGTATATTACATACACTGACTACATGAAGAAAAGAACAACTCAAAGAGGACATAATAAAGCCCCAACTGACTAAAGGCCCTTAGGATAGATAAAACAGACACATAAATAGATTAAGGAAAAGGGCGAAGAAGGTAGGAGACGCCTGAGTGAAGTGCTAGTAACCTCTCCTCAGGTTTCTTAGAATATGGGCTCCTAAGAAGAGGAAGAAGACATTACAAGTATAATCCAATTCTTTTTATATAATCTTTGTATAATTATAGCGAATCAAAATTAGATGATCATTAAAAATCATTAAATACAGTAGCTTTTTGATTAACTTTTGATATTTTTAATTAACTTTTGATATTTTTGATTAAATTTTTGATATTTTTGATTAACTTTTTGATATTCTTTATTATTTACTTATTTGCTGTTTGATAGATCATCTGTTAATTGTTAATTAGAGGAAATATTAACTTAGGTAAATTATGCATGAAACTAATCAACTACAAATGTTTATTTTTATCATACAATACTAATGTCATAACATAACTCCACCACCAGGCGAAGTATCAACAAGAGAGTGTGAGACCGAAGGGTCTCAAAGGGGGGAATGTGGAAGTAAGCTGTTTTGTGCCGTAGGCCCAAGAAAGCCTCATATGCAAACTTATGTAAATAATTAAATAATACAGTCAAGATCTAGTGGAAAAGTACTGAGAGGGGGGGTTATGAGAGGGTGCAGAATAGTTCTCTGTCAGCAAGGACGAGGGCATCTAGCACACCAGTCAAAACAGGAATGTTTTCCTCCTGTGTTCCATAACAAAGCAGGAGTTGTACTTATAGATCGTGCTGACCGAACAGGTGGGAGGAGAGTTCACAAACAATTTTATTTGATAAATCAAGAGTGCCCCCAAGCGCATAGGGTAAGAACAGGTCATATAACATATTAATGTTTTGCCTAATTTGTTATTGGATAAAATAAGATATTATGAAAAGGTGTTACCGCATATCATTGGTGTATTAGCAACGTAAAGGAGGAGTTATGATATTGTAAAAACTAATGTTTGTTATTGTTCGGGGAATTCCGAATCCTCTGCGTAGGTTTGTGGTTTTCCCATGTTGAATCAACGTTTGACCATTTAATAAAAGATTAAACTTCTGCTATTTCCTTCATCTTTATCTTGAGAATTCTTCCAGTCGAAAAACCCATCTCAAATTGAACTTAACGAGGAGGGAGTCAAAGGACTTACTTCCGCAACAGACGGTAGCCAGGTGCCTATGGGACAACTTCCTGGTTCATTATGGCTTCCCCGAAAAACTCCATAGCGATCAAGGGCCGGATTTTGAATCGCGCACGATCAAGGAATTGTGCAAAGTCGCTGGGATTCACAAGATCAGAACAACGCCATATCACCCCAGAGGAAACCCGGTTGAACGGTTTAACAGAACACTGCTCCAGATGCTCGGTACCCTAGAGAACAAGAACAAAGCTCGTTGGCGAGAGTTTGTAAAGCCACTTGTGCACGCGTACAACTGTACAAAGAATGACACCACGGGCTTTACGCCATACGAACTGATGTTCGGGAGACAGCCTCGGTTGCCAGTTGATCTAGCGTTTGGTCTGTCTGTCAACAGTGAGTCCAAGTCACATTCTCAATACGTGCACGACCTAAAAAAACGCCTGGAAGAAAGCTATAAGGTCGCCACCAAGAATGCTTTGAAGACAGCCGATCGGAACAAGACCAGATTCGACAAACGTGTTGTTGACTCCACCCTTGAAACAGGTGACCGTGTTCTTGTAAGAAACGTTCGGATACGAGGAAAACACAAATTAGCGGACAAGTGGGAGCAAGATGTGCATGTAGTAGTCCAACGCGCTGGAGACCTTCCCGTTTATGCAGTGCGGCCTGAAACCAAAGAGGGCCCACTACGTACCTTGCATAGAGACCTCTTGCTGCCATGTGGTTTTCTGCCCGTGAGGAAGGAGCCAGAACCAGTCAAGCCCAAGGTAGTCAACAGACCCCGAACACGGCAAAACCCTGGTGGTGAAACTCCTGAAGAGGCTGAGTCAGACTCTGACTACGAGGACGACTTTCCCCACTACTGGTATACAGACCCTTCAGGTTGGAAGACGACGAGAGGGACTACGGTGCGTGAGCATTCCATGCCCAGGGTGCCGCTGAATGTGACTGAAACCCTTAAAGTGATCGATTTACCTGTTGATGCTCCAGCTACTCCTATAGCTGACAATGCTCCAGAGGAAGACAACTACTCTGAACCAGAACCTGCAAAGGACAACTTACCTGAGCCAGAGAGGGAAAACTTACCTGCTCCTGAACCTATAAAGGAACCTGAAATAGAACTGGAGAGAGAGAATCCGTCAGAGACAGAATCTGCAAGAAAAGAGCTACCCTTACCTGTAGTGGAATCTGAAAAAGAAACCGCAATCGAGACAACACCGGAACCGGAATGCTTACCTGAAGGTGAACTTGTGGAACCTGCTCCGAATATAAGGGATGAGACATTACCTGTCTGTTCAGATGTGTCAGAATGTGAAGATGAACCAACGGGAGTGAACGAGATGATTGCAGCCAAGGACACCGAAGATCGTGAAGCAGAACATGATCCACTAAGTGAAACCACTGACATCCCCCGCCGTTCCCTCAGAGTGTGTGAACCTCCAGAAAGACTTCAATATGCACAGTTAGGAAACCCTCTCACACTAGTCATTCAGTCATTGCTACAAGGCCTTTACTACTACACTGAATAAGAGTAGTTCCACTAGTGACTATCCCTTACCTGAGTCCGACACATCTCATCCCGCAGTGACCAGTGAGCCACGTAGATGCACAGGGACGTGCACAGCTTTAAGAGGGGAGAGTGTAACCCAGGTCACTAAAATCCATAATTAAGATATGACCAAGCAAAATGGGTTAGAGATTTGTATAATTAACCTTTAGAGATATTGTTGGACTAACAGTGTGTATAATGGTTATAATTGAACTGGGTGATAACACAATGAAAGTGTGTGGGTTGAAACTTAGATCCCTCAAACAGTGAGATTCTGCTTTAAGCAATGAGAATTGAGGTGAATATGAGATTGACACTTCAGTTGGCCATTTAGTGAGATAGCCACGCCTTACATGAGAATGATATCTAAAGTTTTACTGTGTCACATTCAGAACGCGGCGGACTGTGAAAGTGAGAAGTTCACGTTCGGTTGCTGAAAGATAGCTGACACCTGCGTGATCGGTAGAACTGACAAAAGTACTCCAAAGTTCGTTAGAACACAGATTTTGCATCACAAATGTGATGAAGGAACCTTGCTACTTGACTACACGTCATATCGCGGATTGGAACTTCGTTTTAATTAAGAAACGTTGTCGACTGAATTGGAGTAAGTAGCGAAGCGTGTTGCATTATAGCCAGCTAGCTAGGCTGGCGTTGCATTTTAGTAAACTACTTTTGCTTTTAGATAATAACTGTTCTAAATAAATTGCAGACATTGGAAACATTGCTAATTGCCGAATCTCAGAATCTCCGTTGTGAATGCCACCGTTGACCGATAAGAATCCTTGGTGAGTGATAACCTAATGTTAACGTGGAAAATGTAACGTTCCGTTCCCTTCCTGTTTGTTTCCGTGTTTTTCCCTCTCCCTCCGTGTCATGTTGGTTTCCCTTCGTCCATGTTTTCCCCTGTGCTGCAGGCTGGGCGTGGTCCTCCCGTTTGGTTCACTCTGTTTCCCCATCTGTTTCAGCCTATCTCCTTTCTCCTGCACTGCATGCATTCCTCACCTGCTTTTTAGTTAACCACCCTTGATTACATTCCTCACGCCTTTTTGATTGGTTTCAATTTCACTCCACTATTTATTCCTCTGTCTGGCTGCTGTTCGGCGCCAGTTCTTTGACGTACCTAGTTGGGTTTTTCTGGTCTCCTGTTCTAGTCTAGTTACTAAAGATTCTGTTGAGTTTTTGGATTCCTGTTCTTTTCTCGTTTTCTCCAGTCCTCACTGCCTTTTTGTTTTAGTCTGTTTCGCCACAGTCTGCTCTGCCTACAGCTGCTTCACCCTCCCTGTGTGTGTTACAGTACCTCCAGGCTTAGCCTCGTCAAACCCATAGCTGGGTGCCCTGCCTGCCCTGTCGGACCCTGCCTCACACTTACCTCTGCCTTTCTGTTCCGTGCCAGTCCGGTCCGTTCCTGTTCCTCAGCCCAGTTCCTGTTGGACCTCCCGGTCCAGTTCCTGTCCGGTTCCGGGTCAGAACCAAAGTCCAGTTCCGGCTTGGAACATCCGCCAGTGTTCCCGTCCAGTTCCTGTTGGACCTCCCGGTCCAGTTCCTGTCCGGTTCCGGGTCAGAACCAAAGTCCAGTTCCGGCTTGGAACATCCGCCAGTGTTCCCGTCCAGTTCCTGTTGGACCTCCCGGTCCAGTTCCTGTCCGGTTCCGGGTCAGAACCAAGGTCCAGTTCCGGCTTGGAACATCCGCCAGTGTTCCCGTCCAGTTCCTGTTGGACCTCCCGGTCCAGTTCCTGTCCGGTTCCGAGTCAGAACCAAAGTCCAGTTCCGGCTTGGAACATCCGCCAGTGTTCCCGTCCAGTTCCTGTTGGACCTCCCGGTCCAGTTCCTGTCCGGTTCGGGGTCAGAACCAAAGTCCAGTTCCGGCTTGGAACATCCGCCTGTGTTGTGTGTTTTTCTATGTACGGCTTGGGACTACCCCAATCCAGTAAATAAAACACCCATTCCTGTTCATTTGTCTCTTGGTCGTGCATTTGGGTTCGTTTCTGTGTTTCGGATCGTGACAGAAAGAACTGGCCATAAACATGGACCCAGCCGACCTCGAACAAATTCGCCACGCCTTCTCCTGCCAAACCGTGGTCTCCGACCAGCAGGGCCGCCGTCTGGATGACGTTCTGGATGTGCTGAAGGGCCTAACGGAGCAGGTAGCGCAGCTATCCCTTCACCTGCCTCTACCTCGGATCTCCCCGGATCCGACCCCTCCTGCATCCGAACTGCCTCCTGAGGTTCCGGTCCCGCCTCCTAGTCGGGAGCCCCGAGTCCAACATCCCGAACTGTTTCGTGGGGGGCTGGGGAGGTGTCGCGAATTTCTTATGAAATGCGACATAGTGTTCCGGATGCAGCCGTCTTCGTTCGCCTCCGACCCCTGCAAGATCGCCTTTGTGATGAGCAGCTTGGGAGGCAGTGCCCTGGAGTGGGCAACCTCTATCTGGGACAGCCAGTCTCCTCTCTGCAACAATTTCGCCCTCTTCACCGCTGAGATGCGGCGTGTTTTCGACCACCCGGTCTGCGGTCGCGACGCTACCCAGCGCCTTCTGCAGGTACGTCAGGGCAGCCGCAGCGTTGCAGAGATGGCCATACAGTTCCGCACCATCGCTGCTGAGTCAGGCTGGAATGACACCTCCCTCCAGGGGGCCTTTCGCCAGGCCCTCAGCGAAGAGCTTAAGGACCAGCTGGCCACCCGGGAGGAGTCCACCTCACTTAACAGCCTCATCAGTCTTGCCATTGCCATCGACAATCGCCTTAGAACCCGGGCCCGCGAGCGAGGGAAGAATCCCTCCCGTCTTCCACCCTCCGCCCCTTCCCGGTCTCGCCCTCCCTCACCCGTCCAGGACCCGAGAGTCTCCGTTTCGCCTCCCGAGGAGGAGCCCATGCAACTGGGCAGGGTCTCCGTGGACGCCGAGGAGCGCCAACGTCGGTTCCGCACCAGGTCATGTTTTTATTGTGGCCAGACTGGCCACCAGATCTCCTCTTGTCCCGTTCGCCCAAAAGAGGTGGCTCGCCGGTAAGACTGGGCGTACTGACGAGCCCCATTGTCCCTAGTCATGCGGCCCAGAACCGCCTTGAATTCAAGGCCACCCTTCTCTGGAGAGATATCACTGCTTCGGCCTCTGCCCTCATTGACTCTGGTGCGGACGCCAACTTTATCGACTGCTCCTTCGTCGAAAGGTTCGGAATCCCCACGGAGCCCTTGCCTACCCCCATCACTGCTCTCGCCCTGGACGGTAGGAGCCTGGGGGTGGTTACCCACTCCACCGTTCCCCTCCAACTTATCCTGTCGGGAAATCATCGGGAGTCCATTCAGCTCCTTCTCATTCAGGCCAAGCAGTCATCCATAGTCCTGGGACAGACCTGGCTGCGGGTGCACAACCCGCACATTGACTGGCGCTCCGGCCGCGTCCTGGCTTGGAGTGGTCACTGTCTGGCCAACTGCCTCCGCTCTGCTCTACCTCCTCCGGGGCCTAGGAGCAACAAATCCCTCCAACCCGTTCCCGACCTCACCAATGTCCCCAACCAGTATCATGACCTGTCGCAAGTGTTCTCTAAATCTCGTGCTCTCTCTTTGCCTCACAGGCCCTACGACTGCTGCATCAACCTGCTGGCGGGAGCCAAACTACCATCTGGTCGCCTCTACAGTCTGTCGGGCCCGGAGAAGTTGGCCATGGAGAATTACATCCACGAGTCACTTGCGTCAGGTATCATCCGTCCTTCCTCTTCTCCGGTCGGTGCAGGTTTTTTTTTTGTGGGGAAGAAGGATGGCACGCTACGGCCCTGTATTGATTATCGGGGTCTCAACGAGATCACAGTCCACAACAAATACCCTCTTCCCCTCATCAACACAGCTTTTGAACCTCTCTCCCAGGCAGTCATCTTCACCAAGCTCGACCTCCGTAACGCGTACCATCTGGTGCGTATACGCGAGGGGGACGAATGGAAGACTGCTTTCAACACCCCGTTGGGCCACTACGAGTATCTGGTGGTCCCGTTCGGCCTTACCAACGCCCCAGCAGTCTTCCAGAGCATGGTGAACGATGTACTCCGGGACCTGTCTGGCAAGTGTGTTTTCGTCTACATCGACGACATACTAATTTTTTCTAAGTCCCCCCAGGAACATGTTCTCCACGTCCGGGAGGTTCTCCAGCGGCTCCTGGAGAACCAGCTCTTCGTCAAGGCTGAGAAGTGCGCTTTCCACGTCTCGTCCGTCCCGTTCCTCGGCTTCATAATTGAGGAGGGCAGTATCCGGGCGGACCCTGCTAAGGTCAAGGCGGTGACAGAATGGCCCCAACCCTCGTCACGTAAGCACCTCCAACAGTTCCTCGGTTTTGCTAACTTTTACCGCCGCTTCATTCGCAACTACAGTGTCATTGCTGCCCCTCTGACTAAACTCACCTCCACTTCCGTTCCCTTCGGCTGGAATCCCGAGGCCCAGCGGGCTTTCGAACAGCTGAAGGCTCGGTTTTCCACTGCCCCCATTCTCTGTCACCCCGACACCTCTCGTCAGTTTACGGTCGAGGTTGATGCCTCCAACACCGGCGTGGGGGCCATTCTGTCTCAACGCGCCGCCTTGGACAGCAAGCTCCACCCCTGCGCCTATTTCTCCCGGAGACTGTCCTCCGCCGAACGCAATTACGATGTCGGGGATCGGGAACTACTCGCCATCAAATTGGCGCTGGAGGAGTGGCGCCATTGGCTGGAGGGGGCAGGTATCCCGTTTATTGTTTTCACTGATCATCATAATTTAGTCTATCTCAGGTCAGCCAAAAGGCTTAATGCCCGTCAGGCTAGGTGGTCTTTGTTTTTTGCCCGCTTTAATTTTACCGTCACTTATCGCCCTGGCTCCCGCAATACCAAAGCTGATGCCCTGTCCCGTGTTTTTTCCCCTCCCTCCAGTCCTGCTGACCCGGAGCCCATTCTCCCTGCCTCCTGCTTTGTGGCTGCGGTGTCTTGGGAGATCGAGGGTATCGTGAAGGCCGCCCAGGTTTCCCAACCCGATCCCCGCAATAACCTTAACTCATCTCTTTTTGTGCCCAATTCCGTCCGTTCCCAGGTCCTGGAATGGGTCCATGCCTCCCGTCTGGCCTGTCACCCAGGTGTCGCCAGAACCATCGCCCTTATCAGGAGGAGTTTTTGGTGGCCCACCCTTAAAGGGGATACCCGTGCCTTTGTCCTGGCCTGCCCTGTTTGCGCCAGGAGCAAGGCTTCCCACCAGCCACCCTCCGGCCTTCTCCACCCCCTCCCCATCCCAAGCCGTCCTTGGAGCCACATTGGTGTGGACTTCGTCACCGGTCTGCCTTTGTCAGAGGGCAACACTACTATTCTGACAATTGTGGACCGGTTCTCCAAGGCGGTTCATTTTATCCCCCTCCCCAAACTCCCTTCCGCCCTCGAAACTGCGGAGCTCCTGGTGCTGCACGTGGTCAGGCTGCACGGTATCCCCGTCGACATCGTATCGGACCGTGGGCCCCAATTCTCCTCCCAGGTGTGGAGGGCGTTCTGTGCGGCCTTGGGTGCTTCTGCTAGCCTGTCATCTGGTTTCCATCCTCAGACTAACGGCCAGGCGGAGAGAGCCAACCAGGACCTGGGATCCGCCCTGCGGTGCGTTACCGCTCGCAATCCCGCCTCCTGGAGCCGCCTGCTCCCGTGGGTTGAGTACGCGCACAATTCCCTCAAGTGCGCATCCACAGGTATGTCCCCCTTTGAATGTTCTCTAGGGTACCAACCCCCCCTCTTGTCGGCCCAGGAGGCCGAGATAGCTGTTCCCTCCGTTAAGTCCCACATCCTTAGGTGTAAACGGATGTGGAGGCTTACACGCACCGCACTCCTTCATGCCAATTCCCGTACCCAACGCCTGGCGGACCTTCACAGGACCGCAGCCCCGCAGTATAAGGTCGGTCAGCAGGTCTGGTTATCCACGGCCAACATCCCCCTCCCCACTTCTTCCAAAAAGCTCCAACCCCGTTTTATTGGTCCTTTCCCCATTGTTTGTGTAGTCAACCCTGTTTCCGTTAAACTTTCCCTCCCCGGTTCCCTTAAAATCCACCCCGTCTTTCACGTTAGCCAGATTAAACCTGTCTCCTCCAGCCTTCTCAGTGCCCCGGCGGTTACCCCACCTCCGCCCCGGATCATCGACCACGCCCCGGCCTACACGGTGAGTCGCATCCTCGACATTCGCCGCAAGGGCCGGGGCTACCAATACTTGGTCGACTGGGAGGGTTATGGTCCGGAGGAGCGGTCCTGGCTCCACAAGCGCCTTATTTTGGACCACTCACTTATATCGGACTTCCACGAACAGTTCCCGGACAAGGTTAAACCCCCAGGTACGCCGGGTGGCGTTCATTGAGGGGGGGGTACTGTAACGTTCCGTTCCCTTCCTGTTTGTTTCCGTGTTTTTCCCTCTCCCTCCGTGTCATGTTGGTTTCCCTTCGTCCATGTTTTCCCCTGTGCTGCAGGCTGGGCGTGGTCCTCCTGTTTGGTTCACTCTGTTTCCCCATCTGTTTCAGCCTATCTCCTTTCTCCTGCACTGCATGCATTCCTCACCTGCTTTTTAGTTAATCACCCTTGATTACATTCCTCACGCCTTTTTGATTGGTTTCAATTTCACTCCACTATTTATTCCTCTGTCTGGCTGCTGTTCGGCGCCAGTTCTTTGACATACCTAGTTGGGTTTTTCTGGTCTCCTGTTCTAGTCTAGTTACTAAAGATTCTGTTGAGTTTTTGGATTCCTGTTCTTTTCTCGTTTTCTCCAGTCCTCACTGCCTTTTTGTTTTAGTCTGTTTCGCCACAGTCTGCTCTGCCTACAGCTGCTTCACCCTCCCTGTGTGTGTTACAGTACCTCCAGGCTTACCCTCGTCAAACCCATAGCTGGGTGCCCTGCCTGCCCTGTCGGACCCTGCCTCACACTTACCTCTGCCTTTCTGTTCCGTGCCAGTCCGGTCCGTTCCTGTTCCTCAGCCCAGTTCCTGTTGGACCTCCCGGTCCAGTTCCTGTCCGGTTCCGGGTCGGAACCAAAGTCCAGTTCCGGCTTGGAACATCCGCCAGTGTTCCCGTCCAGTTCCTGTTGGACCTCCCGGTCCAGTTCCTGTCCGGTTCCGGGTCAGAACCAAAGTCCAGTTCCGGCTTGGAACATCCGCCAGTGTTCCCGTCCAGTTCCTGTTGGACCTCCCGGTCTAGTTCCTGTCCGGTTCCGGGTCAGAACCAAGGTCCAGTTCCGGCTTGGAACATCCGCCAGTGTTCCCGTCCAGTTCCTGTTGGACCTCCCGGTCCAGTTCCTGTCCGGTTCCGAGTCAGAACCAAAGTCCAGTTCCGGCTTGGAACATCCGCCAGTGTTCCCGTCCAGTTCCTGTTGGACCTCCCGGTCCAGTTCCTGTCCGGTTCCGGGTCAGAACCAAAGTCCAGTTCCGGCTTGGAACATCCGCCTGTGTTGTGTGTTTTTCTATGTACGGCTTGGGACTACCCCAATCCAGTAAATAAAACACCCATTCCTGTTCATTTGTCTCTTGGTCGTGCATTTGGGTTCGTTTCTGTGTTTCGGATCGTGACAGAAAATGTCTTGCTAGCTACCTTGCGGTTAGCAAGGGAAATACTCTGGGTAGAAAATGGTAGGATAAAATATAAGTGATGTGTGTTATGAAACGATTTCATGTGTTGGTTTTGGGTTCAAGTGTTTTATGGTCAAGAGCGCCATTTGAGTATCAGTTCTAGTTTAATTAGGAGGGTAAGCTGACGTCTAAACGCAGCAGAGATGTAATGAGTCATTTCAGATTCTCAGCATAGCGTGGACAGCGCTAGGCTGCCCTCTGCAGACTGAACTTAATATTGCATTGAGATAATGATTATAATAGAAATGTTAAGAGTGAATAGTAATTAGCCTGTCTGGCTATTGTCTGGCCAGGCTGGGTCTTTTTTTTGTTTTTGGATTTTGTTCTGCCTGGATGGTTCTCTAGTACCCCTTTTACTGGTTAGGGTCGGACACACATCGTGATTACAGTAAGGTGAAGTCAAGAAGATTTCTCGCATCTTGGGAAGGGAGTGGCGAGCCATACCCCTGGACGGACACGTCGTGACAGCAGGTTGTGTTAACCAGAGCGGTAGGACAACCGCTTTCAAGTTTGCTTCTTCACAGTAAGGAGACAAAAGGTTAGTCGTGTATATCCACGTTACTTTGAACGGACAGCTAATTATCTGCCTTCATAAAGGACCCAAATCACTTTGAACGGACAGCTAATTATCTGCCTTCATAGAGGATGGACAGAGTGGATTTTACTCAAGTAGCCTAACTGTTGAACTGAACTGCCTGAGAGAATTGTGATAAAAGAGTTCCAGACTGTAAATATATATAAGGGGTATATTGGTACGTGTGTATGTACACACTGCTGTCCTGTGGGAGATCGCAGTGTCACACCTTGAAGTTGTTAATTATTTTCTTTATTGATTTTAAGAGTTAAGACACACACGGTAATCCAGAGCTGCCCTTCAGAGTTTATAGGGTTGATTTGGTGTGAAATAACAATAGACAAGTTAAAACTGGTTAAAACTAGAGCTTGAGCATAAACAAATAGTTTAAATGTCATTTGACATCCAAAACAACTTTAAATAGGAACCAACATAGAGTGAGACAATAAGGATAAAAGATAACAGGATCTGAAAGAAAAGAAATGAGTTATTCAGTGAATGTTCATTGTTGTTGTACTGCTATATGTTCAGTGATTCTTTGTATCTGAAAGAAGAGATACAGTGCCTTACGGTTCAATACAATTACTTACCGTTTAACGTATCCAATGACTTTGTGTCTTCTTGGTCTCACTTGTCATGTAGCAAATCTTACTCTCCCATGTCGAATCTATATCTCCTGATTAACTGGTCCACACTTAAGATAGCCTACATATTACGTCAACCAGACACCTGTTACACATGCAGCTGCTAAGAGCCTATCGTTCCATCATCATAACAACCACACATTTGGACATTATATATATCATTGTACAATGATAGCTGCATGAAAACAAGTGTCCTAATGGTTCACTAACCATATTTAAAACAATTAGTCCATGTCCAGTTTAATAGTCCCATTGTGATGATCCGGTGTGGTGAAGACATTTTTATTTTTTTTGTCACTGCTGTCATGGCACCTTGGTTCAGTCTCTTCCTTCTCCAGTGTCAGGGTATCTGGATTGGCAAGGGAAGATGTTCCCTGGACTTGCTTGGTTAACATGCAGTGCTTATTCCCATTAATGTTGTAACTGTGTGAGTGAAAGGCAGCCTAATTCCACAGTGTCTCTACCAATTCTGCACAGCATGCGGGGGCTCTGTCTCCTGTGACAGGCAGCTGGACGATCCACAGGCGGAAAAGTGCAGTCAAGACCTCTCTACTGACGGGTGGGGAAGCACCTCTTTCCCTGTCGGAATCCGTTTTGGCTCCTTGAGCTCGGGTCCAGTTGGGTGGACTGCTGACGGCAGTCGCTTAGGCTAGCTTCCCGTGGCAGGGTATGGGTCCGGTTGCACTTGTGCCTCTGGGGGTCCTTCGGGGAGTGGCAGGAGAAGACTGTGGGACTTGAGGGTTTAGGCCTTATCACTCACAGCAACATGTGAAGAGGGGAACACTGCATGTTATAAGCACTTAGTCCATTCAGGGGAACCTTACGGACAGGATTTACCATCCACAAGATTGCCAGTCCAAATAATCACCTGAATAGGGCAGACTTGTCCACAAGTGTCCAGGAACAGCATTGGAGGGGGCACCTACACTTTAGAAAAGGGACTTAAAAACATGGGCATTGTCTTATGTTAAAAGGTGGTGGTAGGGATGTGGGGGGGTGGTGGGGGGGGGGGGGGGGGGGGGGGGGGGGCAGGGGCAGGCAGAGTGCCAGTTTTACCTCCTAGAACCCCAGTGTGGTTACTGGCAGTCCTTTGGCTGCGGAGGGCCACAGCGTTCAGCAAACCGGGATGACAGGAGGCATCCTGTCATCTTGCTTCTTCCGCACGTGGATGCCCCTTAACCACGCCCCTCTCATCTCTGTCCAGGGGTCTATGCTAGTTTTGGCTTTGGTTCCCTCTCTGGGCAGCTGGGCTGATTGTCGCTCGTAGGCATCCAGTCCATCACTGCTCTCCGAACACTACTGACGTCGGAAAGGGGCTCTTGCACTCTCCCTGGATGACGTGTGTGTGCGAAGTTTGCAGGTGTGGCTTGGGGGTGGAGAGACAAGGGTGGGGGAAACTGTTGTGCTAAATTGGCTGCTTTCATCTTGCTTTGGAGTGCAAGACAACACTCTGGCGGAGACTTTGAGGGCCAGAGGAGTCATAAAACGGCCGGGGGTTGGCTTCCTGCTCCGTTTCTCCCGGGGTCTCTTTACAGCTCTGATAGGGGAGCGAGACTGTCGCAGAAGTCCCCCTATCTCCTCCATCACAGGAACTGTGGAAGTGGGAGAGTCCACAGAGCACACCCCTTCTGTCTATGCAGCAGACAGAGGTTCCCCAGATTCAGCAGGAGGGGAAGCAGCAGGAGGGGAAGAAAAGTCCACAAGGGGTGGGGTGGGGTCCTCGGCCTGGGTGGACTGGTCTGTGGGGGCTGACTCCACCTGTTGGGGTGCGTAGACATCTCCACATGGCAGGGCTGATGGGCCTGTAGAAGCCAGTTCCGCGTCCTGCGGTTCAATGGTCTCCTCACCAGGCTGGGCTGCTGCGTCTGCAGTAGCAGGTTCTGCCCCCAGGGGTTCGATGGTCTCCTCACCAGGCTGGGCTGCTGTGTCTGCAGTAGCAGGTTCTGCCTCCAGGGGTTCGATGGTCTCCTCACCAGGCTGGGCTGCTGTGTCTGCAGTAGCAGGTTCTGCCTCCAGGGGTTTGACGGTCTCCTCACCAGGCTGGGCTGCTGGGTTTGCAGTAGCAGGTTCTGCCTCCAGGGGTTTGACGGTCTCCTCACCAGGCTGGGCTGCTGTGTCTGCAGTAGCAGGTTCTGCCTCCAGGGGTTCGACGGTCTCCTCACCTGGCTCAGCTGAGAGGACTGCAGCAGCAGATTACACGTCCTGTGGGGTCACATCCTCTGTGATGGCTGGTGTGATACAAGACACAGAGCTGTTTCCCCCAAATTCCTCTAGGGAAGGGGGGCTCACCAGGGGGGCGGCTACATTGTCTGTGGAGGTGACAAAATCCACAGAATTGTCCAAGCCTGAAGGGGGTGGGGATGAGTCAATGGAGAGTGCTGTATTGTCCTCGGTGGGGGGGTGGTGCCTGGGTTATGGCTGGAATGGCGCCATGCACTGCTCCTTCCAGCGCAGGCTGTACTGCCACAGAAGAAACTGGTTTGGCAGTAACTCCTGACTTAGAGTGGTGCTTTTCCCAAGCCAGTTTCCACATTTGGTTTACCTCCTCCCATGCCTGCTTTGACCGCCGGAGGTAGAGAAAATGTTGTCTTTTCTCTAGGTACGACCTTATCCCTTGGACAATCCTGCGCTTGGTTTCATCACTATCTGGACAAATCAGATAGTCCAAATACTCAGTCCGCAGGTTGTAAAGCGCCTCCTCCTTAAGCTGATCCATTGCCTTGAGCTGTTCTGCAAATTTTGGGCACTGGGCTATCAAATATTGCCATTCTGATAACATGAGATACCACTGCTGATCCAACCTTGACTGGCCAGGGAATGCTGGTAGGTCAGCAGTGGAAGGTAAATGAGGCATCTCTCTCTTTGTCTGGTATGCCATAATAATATAAAAAAAAATTCTAAATAAAATCAATAAATCTAAGACCAGTCGATTAGAAAAAGATTTGAACTTGTGTCATAGTTTACCGCAGTTTACTCAATAGTAAAATTTAGTATGCTATAGGACAACCTATCTTGGTGGGACCTCCAATTATGTCGGGTAAGTGAGGACTAGGTAAAATGTATATTTTCTGAATCCAGCGGTTCCAATGCCCTTGTTAAAACGTTCAGCACTCTGAATACTGAACACAAGCGATATTGCGTGCTAGAACCCCTCACTTAACCTACATTCAAAATAAGTTTTATGTTATTTAATTTAATAATTATTATTAAAAATGACAATCATCAATTAAATCGCCAAATTCTTTGATAGGTAAGTCGAACAGTAACCTGGTGGATCAACCAACAAGCCAAAACAAGGTCTAAATCAGGTCTTGAGATTAAGTAATTTTATTAAATGAAAACATTCAATTAGAATAATGACTGGGAATCATACATTCACGAAGGAATGTAGGCTGACTACTTATAATTCACAAAAGTGAAGGCATTAAACCAGACATTAATTAGGAAATACCAGTAAAGAGAGAGATAAGCCAAAAATTGCCAATATTATTTACCCTCCAGCTGAACAGGAACAAAAGGAAACGCACGAGGAACCAAAAAGAATGACTTCTTCACCAACAAACTCCAAAACTGACTAACTTCTTTTTCTGCGGGTACACTCATAAAATACCTCCACAGGAAGACCATCCCTGTCCTGATTGGGTTAAGGTATGGGGGAGGGGGGGGGGAGAGGGGTCATTTATGACAAAGACTGGCTGACTTTGATGTTGGGGTGGTGAGAGTGAGAGAGAGACAGAGAGCGACAGAGATAGAGAGAAGGGGGGAAATATTAGATATCCTACATTCCTATTGGGTGATGTAAGAATAGGTTTTTAGCAGGTGCATGCACCTATTCTTACAAGAGAGGGAATGTAGGATATCTAATATTTAGATATAAGTAAACTACCCAGCTCCTCCATCTCTTGCTCCCCCCCGTCTCCTTCTGTCTCTCTCTCTCACTCGCTCACCCCCACAAACATCAAAGATAAGCCAGTCTTTGTCATAAATGACCCCCCCCCCCCTTTCTCACACATTAACCTAATCAGGACAGGGATGGTCTTCCTGTGGAGGTATTTATGAGTGCTGAAAGAAGGAAGCCTTAGTCAGTTTTGGAGTTTGTTTGGAGAAGAAGTTCATCCTTTTTGTTTTTGTGGTGGTAGTTCCTTTCATTTCTGTTCAACTGGAGGGTAAATAATTTCTGGCTTATCTCTCTCTTTACTGGTATCTTCTAATTAATGTCTGGTTTAATGTCTTCCCTTTTGTAAATTATAAGTAGTCAGCCTACATTCCTTAGTGAATGTATGATTTCAAGTCATTATTCTAGTTGACTGTTTTTCATTTAATAAAATTATTTAATCTCAAGACCTGATTTAGACTTTGTTTTGGCTTTTTGGTTGATCTACCAGGTTACTGTTCGACTTACCTATTAACGAATTTGGCGATTTAATTGATGATTGTCATTTTTAATAATAATTATGAAATTAAATCACATAAAACTTATTTTGAATGTAGGTTAAGTGAGGGGTTCTAGCACGCAATATCACTTGTGTTCAGTATTCAGAGTGCCAAACATTTTAACAAGGGCATTGACTGTTGGAACCACTGGATTCAGAAAATACACATTTTACCTAATCCTCACTTACTCGATAGGTTTCTGACGCATCGGCACATTAACGCTGTTTCTGGCGCTGTCATTGTTATTATCAGCCTCTGCTGTTTCTGTGTTCAGTTTTCTTGTTGGCGTCGTCGGGACATTCTATCGGATTTTTTCCGCCTCCGTTCCGTTTGATTCTCTCCCAGCTATTATCCCTTACAACTGTCTTGGTTTTCCTGCCTATTATAAATAGCTCAGGACTTCTGCCTTCCGGCACTTCGATATTGTCTTTGCTATGTTGACAACGAAGTCGGTAAGGTATAGGAATTCGGTCACTGCACTTCTGGTTCGTACGAATAAGAAACGCAGCAAGTCCGGTTAAGAATTAAGGATTAGATTGGTTTTCTCTTTTCTTTCCAATCTTTCTCTTTATCCTTTATTCTTTTTACCTGTTACCTTTTATGTTCAGCTCTTTCGCCACAAGAGCTTTGGATAACAGGTTCTCTTTTTTCTTTTATTCCTTCACTAGTTCTATCGAGTTTTGCTTCATTTCTCTACCTCCTGTTACGCCTTATGATTTCGTTCTTTTGTTATTTATTCTCGCTGTTTCTCAAGATACGCCTCCTTTTGAGGTCGCTTTGATTTGGCTTGTGCTAGGGAAGTTTTGCTCCCGTTCTTTTGTTTACCTTTGCCCTAGTGCGTTTACTTCCGCGTTTGTGGCGTATCTTTCTAGATACGCTTTTAGAATCCTTATTGGTCGCGTCTGGTTCTCCGAACCTTAACACAACCCTCACAGGCGCAAGAATTACTGACTGGATCTACGATCTAAACCAGGAAAGGGCTATTTAATCTTCAAAAAACAATACGTAAGAGGACTGGTTATTGTTTGCATTGACAGAATCCGCTTCATTCGCGTTCGGATACGTGCTAGAAATGCCATTTTGAAACCGTTTTAGCTGCCGTATAGAAGTGAATGGAGAGCGACAAATACCCTATTCTGGATTATCACCCAGGGGAGCACAGAGCAACTAACAAATATATTTTGCCACCATTTGGACTCATATCATGGCCAGGCAACTACACAACCCAAAGTTCTACCAAAGTTCAGTTTGTCATGGTTTTGCTCTGCCTGTTTTGCGGCCGTTGCCTCTCGGGGCCGCGTGAGGGCACTCCGGCCATTTTCCTTCCCTCTCCGGGATTAATTATCTGTTATTAACTGCAGGTGTGCTTCAGCTACTTAAGCACTGCACCCCCTGTGTTTTGTGCTTTTGTGTCATACATTGCCACGTCAAGTTAGGTAAACGGTTAGCTGGAGGACTGCATTTCTTTTGTGTTGAAAGAAACACAGGAACCTTCTTAGTTTAGAGAGCGTTGGTTTAGATCTGTAGGATCAGTCTTTCCTTTTATTTAGTTCTTTCCTTGGTTCTCTCCTCTGTTGCTTTTCTGTCCTCTTTCAGGCAGTAACTTCTGTTTACCTTTCTATTATTCCCTCTTCGCTGAGCTCGTTAGTTTATTTTCAAGATAGAGGCCTTTGTTTTTTTTTCTTCTATATATCTGCTCGAGTCTGCTTGACTCCTTGTCCTCTTATCTGGGTTGTTTTGTGTTGGCTATATGCCGGGAAGTTTCTCCCTTTCTATTTTTCTGTCTGCTCTATCTATGCCCTCTTTTCTGGGTTGCTTTGTGTTGGCTGACACCGGGAGTCTTTCTTCCCTTTTGTATATTTTCTCTGTTCCGTTCGCGGACTCCCCCTTTCCCTTATTTCTAGTGGTTATTCCATGTCTTGTGGGTAACTTGTTGATCCCCTCACGGTTGCGTCTGGTCCTCCGACCCATCCACATCACAGTGCTTTAACGTATTTGTTGTTTCTGAGACCCAACTGGATGATTCCTTCACCGATGCAGCAAAACAAAGTAATTTACCTGCTAGGTGACATGAATGTAGACTGGTTGGCACCATCATGTAATATTAAGAGTAAGTTGCTCTCTATGTCAAATGCTTGTAATGTGTCTCAAATTGTAGCTCCTCCCACTATAATTTTATAAACAGTGCTGGTATTAGTTCAGCAACATGTATTGATCATATGTACACAATTGTTCCTGACCGATGCTCCAGTGCTGTCTTTGTCCCTGTAGGTTTCAGTGACCACAATGTAATAGCTGTCATCAGGAAGACCAAGGTTCCTAAATCCAAGGCCAGAATTATTTTCACAAGGTCCTATAAGAGATTTAGTGCTGACTGTTTTATTGATGAGACATGTAACATGAATTTGCATGATGTGTGTAGCAAGGATGACCCAGAGGATGCATTGGATTTATTTATGGAGATGTACATGAGTGTTGTAAATAAGAATGCTCCCTTAAAAAAGTTCACTGTCAAAAATAAATCCGCCCCTTACATTGACACCAGCCTATTTACTTTAATGACAGAGAGATACATTACCAAAAAAGCCTCAGTTAATTCTGGTTTAGTTGAAGATAGGCGTAGGTACTGTTCCTTATGTAATCAGATCACAAAGCTAAACAGAGTGAAAAAAGGGATTATTATCAATATATGATGTGATATGATGGAAAAAAGTATGGAATGTCTTAAATGAAATCATGGGTCGAAAGACCAATGTATGCACATCTTTTGTGGAATCCGATGGAGTTGTACTTACTAACCACGTGACATTGCAAAAATGTTCCTTTCAAAATTCAGTGGTCATTTATTGTCTGGTACAATTGGTTTGAGAAATATACAACACTTTATACCGCTATTACACTGAACTATTATCTGAAACGTTGACACGTAATACCCCCATGCCCTGTAAGCCTGTCTCATTCATTACAGTTAATTCTGGTTTAATTGTCTGCTTTTTTATCCAGTAGAGTACATTATAACCTTAGCAATGGTACATGCCATGTCTTTTTGGGTACTTTGAACAATTTACTACAGCCCAGCGTAACGGCAGTTTTCGTTTTAACGGTCTGGTATTACGAAAGCTCTATAAAAATGTTAGGATTCTGAGTCTTGTCTGTTTTCGTTCCTTGTTGTTTATTATTTTTCATTATCATTGTTAATTATTGTATTCGTGTATTTTTCTGTACTCATGTTCATCATTTATTAGTGTAGTTACTTTCGTGTTTGATTACGTGTTACATTCCATTTTCCAGTTTCTGTTCACGTAGTTGTATTTATGTCACTCCCCGGTCTTAGTCTCACTTTTCAGGAAGCTTTCGGGTGTTTTCGGTCCTCTCTGTATTTCCCCTGACTAACTAGTTATTCCACTTATTGTTTATATTACTAATTAACACTAATAACTACTAACAGCTTAGTTTAGGTCTTTTTACTAATCCACTAATTACTAACGCTTAACTGTCACTCGTTTCCTGCATTTCTATCTTTCAATTATCTACTTTACGCTTCCTCCTTATTGATATCTTACGTCCGCTATCCACTAACTCTCTTAACGTATGCACGTGTCTTCAACACTCCCGGTCATGTCTTGTCTATTCGTTTGCATGCCTAGTCCAGTCCGAGTCTTCCGTGTTTCCCTCATTATTCTATCATTGCTTCCCTCATTGTATCATTGTCTGCACCTGTGAGTCTATCCCTGTTACTCATCCCACTTGCACCTGATTCCCCTTGAGTTGAGTGTTCCCCTTCTATTTATACCATTCAGTATCACTTGTCCTTGTCAGAACGTTGATCGATTTCCCAGTGCCTACGCCTTACTAAGCCTGAGTTATTCGTGAATTCCGAGACACCCTTCCATTTTACTTTGAGTTTTGCCTGCCGATTTTGTTTGTTTGCCTTTCTGCCTTTTTGGATTTTTGACCTTTGCTTTCGTTTTGTTACCACGCCTCTGCCTACCCCCTTGTACCTTTGCATATCTGATTTCCTGGTTTTGACTTTTTGATTATTCTTTTGGATTTAGATTTTGTCTCGCTTGAATTCTGATTACCTGGCCTGAAATAAACAACGTTTTTGCCTTATCCTGGTCTGCGTTTGGGTCTGAGTCTGGGGCATAACAAAAAAACTCATTAGGGAGGGGAGTTTCCCTTTCCTGATATGTAAGTATTTTTGCGTCTAAAATGCCGTTGGTCTTGCTGGCTACATATGTACGTTCATGTTTCCACTCGATCACTATCTTTCCAATAATGATAATGCTTGCTTTTTACCCCCCTAACTACGGCCTTACCCAATAAAGGTCTAGAATTATGAAAAATTATAGCATTGTGAGGGGGTCGGGTTCGGAGGACCAGACGCGACTGAAAAGGGATCTGAAAGTTGTCCCACAAAGCGTGAGAAACAACCACTAAAAGGGCGAAGGGAGTCCGTGAATGGAGCAGAGAAATAAACAAAGAAAAAATAACTTCCAGCATACAGCCAAAATATAGCAACCGAAATAAGTGGGAGAACTCATAGATTTCGAGCAGAGAAAAAAAAAAAAAGGGAAAAGAATCCTGGCATAAGCCAAACAAATAACAACCCAAAAAACAAGGTGAAGCTTGTAGACTCGAGCAGAGAATAGAAAAGAAATGCCTCTAGCTCAAAGAGCTCAAATAAAAGGCAAACGGAAACGAGGTGAAACCAAGGTTACTATCTAGTAGTGAGACAGGGAAAATAAAACCAAAGCAGTAAATAAAGTGTGAAGAACAGAAACCTAAAAACAAATTCTCTAACACTCTACAGGCAAGTCCCATGTATTCTTTTGAAAATCAAAAGGACAAGTGGTCGCCTGAAATCCTATACTGCGTTACCTGGCTTAGCGTGGCAAGAATTACACAAAAGCCCCAAACGAGTGAATGGAGCTTAAGTAGGGCAAAGCGCACCTGAAGGAAATAATTAGTCCCGGAGAACGAGAACTAAAGACGGGAGCGCCCTCTCGCGGCCCCGAGGCAACGCCCGAAAACAGAACCTGAACAGGCAGAAAACCATGACAAGCATAACTAGTGTAGCAATCAAAAAATAAGATTTATTTAAAGAATGTCCATTCATTTATTCCAACATTTATAAAGACACCATATGGTTATTTTATGAAATAATAACAGGTCCATTTTTGTAATTGATTTAATGATACATATTATTTTCTCAAATCAATTTGTTGTAATAGAATGCTGGAAAATATAAAATATGTCACTTAGCGCGATACTTCTCTTATAGAATTTGCTGAGACGCTTCAATTCTTCCTTTGTGAGTCAGAGCTCTTGCAAAGACCCATAAATTGTTTACAGCAACACGCGAGGGGTGCCAGGAGGCTTTCACGCACACGTGAAGCTTAATTTCGGAATCTGGAGCTCCTGGATGGGGATCTGTCCTCAGCGCATTCCACAGTACGTGAGTGCTGCTGAGATGCAGAGGATTCCGCATGACCAATCAAACGTCCAGCTGCCTCTGTCAAATGATGAACACAAAGCTCCCACATACCCTGTTGTTTATCCTTTATGATTTTATTGATTTATATTGCATTATCTTGGATGGCATCCTTTTATGACACACCATGAGTAGGTCTATATTTTTACATAGAGTAGGTAGGCCTACGTAAACGTCTTGAGGAAGGAAAGCTAAAGCTCCTGCATCGCGTTGGGGTGTAAGGAGGGGTGCATGTTGACGTACTTCATTGAAAAAAATTTTCATAGTTTCATAATTATGAATGATTGTTATTACTGGAAGTGATGCTGTGGTGGAAATCCTCATCTCTCACACGAATTAGAACAGACTTTTGATACCGTTTTAGCTGCCCTATAGAAGTGAATGGAGAGCAACAAATACCCTATTCTGGATTGTCATCCCATGGAGGCACAGAGCAACTACCGAACATGTTTCTCCACTATTTGGACTCATATCATGGCCAGGTAACTACACAACCCAAAGTTCTACCAAAGTTCACTTGTGCTTTAAGGACGATAACAATCTGCTTTGCATAATGACGTGACATTCTGCAGCTTCTCTATTTGCTTAAGATAAACACACCTTTTTTGTTTTGTTTGTTCACACCTACAGCGTGGGTACCCTTAAAATTTCCGTTACTGCTCTTGGCATTCTATAGCTAAGCATATAACTGCATAAGCACATTAGAAAAATATAACATTAAAAATTTTCTCTCACAATGCTGTATTGCAGGGAGGACATTTTACCCACTGCAGAGTCAATGTCACACAAAGTACACAATCTACACCTGGCACTGAAAAAAACTTTTCCCAAAAAACCCCTCCCAATTTCAAATTGTTGGAGTAGCTAATACATACAAAATAGTCCTATGACAAAGTCGGCTTTGCAACTCTGACGTAGGCTAGGCCTGCTGAGCAGACAAAATGCCTGAATGAGTGTGCATTTTTAAATTTATTTACTTTTACCAAAGTGCACTCAGATAAATGTAATGCTACCGAATATAGCATAGCCTACAAAGAAGATTATTCATGAACATATTACACAGTCCATTTAGGAATAATATTATTGTTTCAGTTTATATACATTTGCCAAAATGTTGACTATCTTCCCGGTAGCCTCTATATTTTTGGAGATGGTGAAATATTGGAAGAATTCTCAAAACATATTCAAGAATTGTTTTATCAGCTGTATTTTGTGCGCATCGGATTCGGACACTTCCGTCAATGGCCGGCTCACATTCGGCTGGTTGCTGCGGTGTATGATGTCACCGGCTCGCAAAGTATATTATAGCAGACCCGACACTCTGAGCGCCTTCAGTTGCGGCGATTCTTACCCCTGGTCGTTCCATTTGAAATAACGAGCTACATTCCGGAAAAGGTAAGAAAATATTGACAAAGTATTTTACACATGAATTTTTAAAAAATATTATAAAGCAGCGTAGGCTATAGCCTAATGTTGGGTGCGATCTGTGAATGCTAACCCAGCTTCCAAAATAATATATTCTGATGGTTTGCAGGTTATCGTTAACTTAAATGAAATGTTTATATTGCTGATGTAGCCTATCTTCTTAGTTTAATTATGAATGTAGACTACACATTGAACAAATCGTCTATTTAGGCAGCCTACCAAATGCGAATTCCTTAGTAGAGAATATCTTTCATGGAACCCCTGGGCTAGCCTACTTTAAAATTTCGATCTGTTGAATCTTGTTTAAAATAGACTAACGTTAGTTAAATCCAGAATCCTCTGAAAAGCAGAAGATCACGACACAATATAGTCTATGTTAATATACAGTATGCAACATATCAAAAGTAGCCGAAACGCGGAAAAAATCGAAAATATTTAAAATCTAGCATCCTTCTCGCCTGCACAATTGAGTAGCCTACCAGCCAACGAACGCACCGCTGTTTTTCTGTAGGCTAGTCCGATAGCGAGGTGAAATGATAGACGCGTTGCATAACTATTTTACGACTTTATTCTTAATACAGAGTAATTAAAATGGCTAATTACGCAGTAATATAAATTCGCCGATCACATTGGGGACGCTTATGCACGCAGGTGTCGTGATGATGGGAGTCTTTCGGTTTCTGAGGATATTTGAGCCACGGAAGGATCCGCCCAGTACCGCCAGTAGATAGCCTACAATAGGAATTTAATTTGACAGCTTCAGACACAATTAATGAGATGACAACAATTATACATTGTTGTCCGTGCGATCAAAATGTCCATAATGTGAGGGAAAGTCTTGTTTCATGTCTTATAAAGACCTTATAAAAACGTTGGCTACTTGTCGGTGTTGTAACGCTCGTCTCAGTTGTTCACATTTGACAACGCTCAGATATCAAGTAGTCGCCGTGGCTTTAGTAGGCTATACATTTTTATATATAGCTGTTTAGAGAGGTTTTTAGATAAACGTCTGTCCCCGTGGGGGTCATGGAATCCCAATAGGTTACTTTTAGTAGCGACTTTAGGCTATATGACGCTCCAACCTGTTTGATGGTAACGGTTAGTAATGTTAACTATCTTGTCTTACGCTTTAAAAAAATATATTAGTTATCAGTCACATTCGGTGACATGGTAAAAACTGGTTGTTATTTATCATCCCATTGAAACTAGCATGTTGGTGGTTGTTACGCGTTACCAGCTACACAGTAGGTGAGTCGCGTGTTTTTCTGTAGGCCGCTCATAATGAACGCAAGATCTTTTGCTGTCCTTGGTAGGCTATCTGTATTGTCGATGCAGGACAAGGCCTGGGTTCGTGTTGGTTAAACCTATGGACAGATGGACTGTTCTTCTCTTGAATATTGTACTCCATTTCGTTTCTGGAGATTCTATTCATTTAGTAGGTCTATTCATCATACTACATTAATACTACCGGGGAAGCAACAAGAACAGAGATTACAGCAGCCTGTATTACAGGAAACAGGCATCAAGCTTAAAAACAGCAAAAATAAAAGCAGTAAAATCATAGTGCCTCACAATTGTTTGTAAACGTAACATACTTGCATCATACTGATGCTAACACAGAGCCAAACAATGCTTAGTCTCCACCCTTTATGTTTGGGCAGGGATGTTGCAATCTAATGCACTCTAGCTAATTGAGTTGGCTCCGTAGCTCATTTTATAGGCCATGGTTTGGTTGTTTTGAATTGAATGGAGCGCCACCCATACAAGATCATGATTCCGCAGAAGTAGTTGCTTATTAGCAAAACACAGCCCGAGAACTTGAGTGGTCTTATCTCACATAAGAGCATTAAACTGATATAAGGTCATGAGCCTGACAAGAGGCAATGATCTACAAAAGAAACACTACTTTATTGTAGCATTCTCAACATGTTAAACATGACCTGTATGAGCAACATTAGCTTGAACAGTACTAACATGCTCCGGGTGACTAAGGGTGGCACGTGCCTACGGAGAGGAAGAAGTGACAAGGCAAAACTACAAGCTAGTGTTGGTTTTGTTCCATGGAGAAAACCTACCTATCACAGGAGATTCGTTAGGCATATGTATGGAGAATATTGTGCAGACGTGCAGCAAAAGTGAATGTTTATGGCTGTTGTGTTCCCTTGTGGTCGTGTCACTGGCGAAAAAAACATTGTTACTATAAACCATTATTTCTGGCACATCTTGCAGCATCTGAAAGCCTCTGTCTGTAGCCCTCTTTGACATCGAACATGTGTTTCAGCTCTGTGTGTTTGGGGCACTCCTTGTTCTGCCCCGTCTTCATGAGGGCAAGGCCAGGAATGCAAAGATGTCCATGAGCCTCATCTTCTCAGCCCCTCCCAGTACCCCTCCCTCTCCTTAATTATTTCAGAGATCAGTGTTTGTTAACAGGGTTTGTTCTAAATAGAGAATTCCAAGGCAACCACCTTGATCATTTTCCGTGCCACCTTGACAAAAATTTGACCGGTGTAAGCAATAATAAAGCCTAATTTAAAAGCGTTGCGCACTGTGGAGTGTAACGTAATCAACACTAATGCACCTTGGGGACAAGGTGATGACAACAAAGAAGAAAGCTACTGCATATTTAACAAGACAGGAAAACACACCGTCAGCCAAACTAAGCTGCGAAGTAACCGACAGTAAGCCTGTACTGCGCATGTCTGTGCTGTGAGGGCAAAACATTGGAGCTCCCCATAAAAGTGAATGAGTGAATGACTTTGAAGGCTAAATAAAACTTCCCTGATTGTATTTAGAAAATTGATTAACAATAATTTTGTTTTACATGGAAAGTAGATTAAAAATGTTAAATTTTTTTGCCAAATTTGCTGTAATAAATAATTCTTTATTTTTTCCCCCATATGAAGCATATGGAGTGGCAAGGCTGAGAAATTTCACTTCCCAGAATAGCCTACAAATCTTTTTCTCCTGCAAAAGCAAAGGATTATAACTCCCTAAAAGTGGGTGAAATTAGTTCATCAGAATGTCTACTATATGAATCAGATTTTAGTTTTTTAGTTTATTGGTTTAAAATACAGAGACAGTGCATATTAAGGAACATTACTGTAAATATGCCAGTTTAGCCAGATTGGCTAATTTTCAACCGTAGTCTCTGGGGCAGGTGTCATGAGCACTACAATAATTAAAGCACAATACAATAATTAAAACACAGTAGGAATCAGTAGGTTACAAGCCTGCTGATAAAATACATTACAATACATTAAAATACATTACAACCCCTCAGTGAAAATGGTCGCACACTTGACCATCTCTCAACCAAGATTTTAAATGAAATGTATCTTTCATACTCCCTGAGCCGTGTTGGCAGACTGTTCCAGGTGTGGGCTGCTCTCACAGAAAAGGCTGCCTGACCAAAAGCAGACCTCCTGTTTGGAACTACACAGTCCCCTCTAACAACAGACCTGGTATGTCTGTCAGCAGATGCTTTCTGTTTTATAAAAGTACAGAGAGTGGGAGGAGCCAAGCCATGTAGGATCTTATAGGTAAGGCAGGCATCTTTGAATTTAGCAAAATTGTCCCAGCTCAGTAGATTCTGATTTGTTATGCTATGACAATGGTGGTGGCTGTTTGTTTTCCTGTCTAGTACTTTCACAGCCTGATGGTAAACTACCTGTACAGATCTTAGTGTTGTACAGGAGGCTTCTGTCCAGCTAGTCAGACAGTATGACAAATGTGACATAATAATAGCATTAAAATACAGCGCTGCTGCTTTTGTTGACAGAGAGTTTCTGATATGACGGAAGTTTGATAAGTGAAACTTTGCGTTGTTTACTACTGACTTGATTTGTTTTTTAAATGTAAGATTGGAGTCCATTTTTATCCCGAGATATTTATATTCGGACACGACTGTCAACTTTTCTCCTCTGACATAAACATCAGGTGATACAGTATTCATCAACCGCTTTGTAAAAAACATGCAAACAGTTTTCTTGGTGTTTAAATGCAGACATGAGTTAGTCAACCATTCAGTGACCGATGTCATCGCCGCTGTTAACTTGTTTGCAGCTTGCTGCTTGGTTGCTGCATGAACATAAATGACCGTATCATCCGCATACATCTGGATGTCAGACTCATTGCATACAGATGGAAGATCATTAATGTAGAGACTAAACAACAGCGGTCCCAATATAGATCCCTGGGGGACACCAAAACCACAGCTAAGGGCAGAGGATAGCTCACCATTTGCCCTTACTCTCTGAGTTCTACCTTCAAGATAAGACTTCATGTATGTGATGGTATTAGGGGAGAAGTTGTACCGAGAAAGCTTAGTGAGCAGGACACCATGATCCACAGTGTCAAAGGCTTTCTTTAGATCTAAAAATGCGGCTGCAACAACTCCCCCCTTATCAAGCTTAGATATAATATTCTCCAAGAGGAAGCAGATTGCAGTCTCTGTTGAATGTTTCAACCTAAAACCAAACTGCATGGGGTGCAATCCGACGGAGCTGGTGTTAAGGTGACTTGTCAGTTGTTCTGCTATATGTCTCTGCTATTTTGGACATAACAGGTAGTATACTAATTGGCCTATAATTAGCTACCTCAGAGGATTTACCTGCTTTGTAGATGGGGGTTATTATAGCTTCCTTCCATGCTCCTGGAAAAACCTCTTCACTATAGGATCTATTTATGATATTTGATATTGGTCCGGATAAGCATTCATTAAATGTTTTTAGTAGCATAATGTTTAGACCATACACATCCTTGGCTTTGGAGTTCTTCAGGGAATTAATAATTGTTGTCACTTTTGTTACAGTGATTTCGCACAGCTCAAAAACAGGCTGATTTTGATCCACTGGAAACATACTCAGATTAGTAGGGGAGCTCTGTTGCAGAGTCTGCACCGACTCTACAAAATAGGAATTAAAGCTTGTTGCAATTTGAGGTCCATCCTGTGTAATATTGCCATTCACACAGATTTATAGGCACTTTTTTCCCCCAGTGTGTTTCCCTGTCAGCTTATTCAAGTTCTCCCAAATCAATTTGGAGTCTCCCTTTGCTTGGTCAATGATATTAACAAAAAAATTAGCCTTTGCTTTCCTTATTTCTCTTGCCACCTTATTTCGCAGTCCTATAAACTTTAATTTATCAGTGGTCAGTTTTGATTTTATGGCTACTTTCAGTGTCGCATCACGCTCCCTCATCATTTTAAGTAAATCACCTCCTATCCATGGAAGAGTGTTTTTCTGTCCACAACTAGGTTTTGTTTTCCTTATAAAAGTATTCATTACACATTGGATGGTAGACAAAAGGGTATGACAGTCAGAGTCAGCATCAGAGTAGGACAGTACCTCATTCCATTTGATCCCTTTAATTGCATTTTCAAAATTTGTTTGTTCCCCTTTAGGTATTCTAAGTTGGCTAGGCTTTCTTGCCCCAGGGCTAAAACGCTTTTTGGACAGTTTCCTAACAATAAGAGAACCCCGTGATCATATTGAGAGTCTTAACAATTCTCTCTGGCTTATTTGTGAATATTAGGTCGATCAGTGTGCTGGAGGACTGGGTTATTCTTGTCGGTCCCTTAACTAACTGTGTCAAATCAAAGGTCTTTGTGATTCGTTTAAGAGCACTTCTGCTGTGTTTGTCTTCCCAATTGCAGTTTATGTCACCCATTAGTAATACCTCTTTACCAAAATACATTCTTTTAGAAGATTGTTTAATTGGTCGAAAAATGAGACTTTGGGCGAGGGTGGTCTGTACAGACTAACAAGAGTGAAGGACATTTGAGGAGATAGTGTGATATTCAGTCCAATGCACTCAAGTTCATTATCACATCGCCACTCAATTTGACTGCAGCTGATGGTGTCTCGGACATAACACATTATGCCTCCCCCTCTTCCTTTAGGTCTATCCCTCCTGTAAATATTGTAGCCGGGGATGCTTAATGCTGCACTTGGAGAATTTTTATGTAGCCAAGTCTCTGACAAACACAAATAATCCAAATTAGAGTCTTTAATGAGATGTTGGATTTGTTCACATTTCCCAGTGATACTGCGAATGTTTATGTGACCTCCAAGTAGCCCCTTCGGTTTTGCACTTGGATCCCATAGTATTTTTGCTTGATTGACGGTTTGGAAGAAGTCCCGCTTCCTGCGTTTGATGATTGCAGGATTTATGGTTCTATTCTTCTACTAGGACTACATGCAGTGTTTACGAAGTCACTTTCGGTGCCCGGAGCCCCCTCCGGGACGCCGCCACCCCGCGTGAGCCCCCGCAGATAAGTTCCAGACAACCGTATGAATTGTGGCTGGAGTTTAACCCCTGCACAGTTTTGATTGAGACCACCTTTACCTGATTTTGAGCCAGGAAAAACCCTGTTAATATGTGTCCAATCTGTATATACGCGCAAAGTCTTAACCAAAGCACAGCAGTATTCTTGGGCTTATATGCTTCGGTTAATATTTGCACGGATATACATAGTTGGCGTACTTCGGTGGAAAGTAGTTTTTGAAAAAATGGTGAACAACAAGGGCTGTGTCCAAATCAGAGCCCAATCTACTGCGCTGTGTCTCCTGCATACAGTGCACTGGCAGAAGTGTGCTGATTAATGTGCACTGTTTAGCAGTCCGCAAAAAATATCTGCCATACTATTTTCCAACCGCACTGTGGAAGTGTCGTAAGCAGGTCATAAGATGTCCCACCAGTGTTGCCATGTCCGCGGTTTTACAGCTAAATTGGGATACTTTCAAAGTCCAGTCACGGGTAAAAATGAAAAGTCGCAAAGCACGCATTTATTTTAAAAAGTAAAAACATGATGATTTATATTTAAAATACGTTGGGTTCGGTTAAAAATAGCCTATAATTTGGGCTAGTTTTGAGTCGTCATTTGGCTGAAAAGTCTTACAAGATCTGGCAACCCTGCGCCCCACACTTGCGCTGCCATGTCACATGTTGTTTTTGTTGTATTTGAAGGAAAACATCAGCGAAGCTACGCCTCATTTTTTTAAAACGAAGCTCACGTCATATTTATGTGACGAAAATGTTTGTGTACTTCTTGAAAAGTGTGCTCCCGATTGTACTCCGCGAAACCCCGGAAGTAAGTGTGTCATCCGGGTGTTTGAATTATACTGCAATTTGAAAAAAATTTGTGTACTCTACGACTTTCTCGCCCTATCTACTCACCAAGGCTACTCAACAGTGTGGAAGAGTGCTGATTCGGAAACGGCCAAGGTCTGTGGATGTTTGTGAGTAACCTTGTCATTATATTTGGAAGACATTGCTGTTGATTTTTTTTGAACGTACATTTTTGGCGCTTTGAGCACCAGAAACTTTAGACCTGTTGAGGTCTGTTCTATCAGGGTAATATCACGGTGAGCTGCAGCTTAAATCAATAAAACTAGTGAGTTCTCAACAAAGCTACCTGGATGGATGAATACCACTCCGCCTCTATTTTTAAATGGGCTGCTGTCCTTCCTCCTGCAATGTCGTTAGCCTCTGCCGCTTGCTTGCAAATCAAATTTAAAATCAAATTTAATTTCATTTTGGGAATTACGGATTCAGTGACTTCTGACCATTTCCAGGATGTCTTCTGATATTAGATGCAGTCATTCTGGCCCAAGCAAAGTAACTTACTGCTTCAGTACTGCTGGAGGTGAAGGGTTGCATTAGGTGCAGTCATTTTGGCCCAAGCAAAGTAACTTACTGCTTCAGTACTGCTGGAGGTGAAGGGTTGCATTAGGTGCAGTCATTCTGGCCCAAGCAAAGTAACTTACTGCTTCAGTACTGCTGGAGGTGAAGGGTTGCATTAGTGCAGTCATTCTGGCCCAAGCAAAGTAACTTACTGCTTCCGTACTGCTGGAGGTGAAGGGTTGGATTAGGTGCAGTCATTTTGGCCCAAGCAAAGTAACTTTCTGCTTCAGTACTGCTGGAGGTGAAGGGTTGCATTAGGTGCAGTCATTCTGGCCCAAGCAAAGTAACTTACTGCTTCAGTACTGCTGGAGGTGAAGGGTTGCATTAGATGCAGTCATTCTGGCCCAAGCAAAGTAACTTACTGCTTCAGTACTGCTGGAGGTGAAGGGTTGCATTAGTGCAGTCATGCTGGCCCAAGCAAAGTAACTTACTGCTTCAGTACTGCTGGAGGTGAATGGTTGCATTAGATGCAGTCATTCTGGCCCAAGCAAAGTAGTTACTGCTTCAGTACTGCTGGAGGTGAAGGGTTGCATTAGGTGCAGTCATTCTGGCCCAAGCAAAGTAACTTACTGCTTCAGTACTGCTGGAGGTGAAGGGTTGCATTAGATGCAGTCATTCTGGCCCAAGCAAAGTAACTTACTGCTTCAGTACTGCTGGATGTGAAGGGTTGCATTAGGTGCAGTCATTCTGGCCCAAGCAAAGTAACTTACTGCTTCAGTACTTCCGGCAGGTGAAGGGTTGCATTAGATGCAGTCATTCTGGCCCAAGCAAAGTAACTTACTGCTTCAGTACTGCTGGAATTGAAGGGTTGCATTAGATGCAGTCATTCTGGCCCAAGCAAAGTAACTTACTGCTTCAGTACTGCTGGAGGTGAAGGGTTGCATTAGATGCAGTCATTCTGCCCCAAGCAAAGTAACTTACTGCTTCAGTACTGCTGGAATTGAAGGGTTGCATTAGATGCAGTCATTCTGGCCCAAGCAAAGTAACTTACTGCTTCAGTACTGCTGGAGGTGAAGGGTTGCATTAGATGCAGTCATTCTGGCCTAAGCAAAGTAACTTACTGCTTAAGTACTGCTGAAGGTGAAGGGTTGCATTAGATGCAGTCATTCTGGCCCAAGAGAAGTAACTTACTGCTTAAGTACTGCTGGAGGTGAAGGGTTGCATTAGTGCAGTCATTCTGGCCCAAGCAAAGTAACTTACTGCTTCAGTACTGCTGGAGGTGAAGGGTTGCATTAGATACAGTCATTCTGGCCCAAGCAAAGTAACTTACTGCTTCAGTACTGCTGGAGGTGAAGGGTTGCATTAGGTGCAGTCATTCTGGCCCAAGCAAAGTAACTTACTGCTTCAGTACTTCCGGCAGGTGAAGGGTTGCATTAGATGCAGTCATTCTGGCCCAAGCAAAGTAACTTACTGCTTCAGTACTGGTGGAGGTGAAGGGTTGCATTAGATGCAGTCATTCTGGCCTAAGCAAAGTAACTTACTGCTTAAGTACTGCTGGAGGTGAAGGGTTGCATTAGTGCAGTCATTCTGGCCCAAGCAAAGTAACTTACTGCTTCAGTACTGCTGGAGGTGAAGGGTTGCATTAGATGCAGTCATTCTGGCCCAAGCAAAGTAACTTACTGCTTCAGTACTGCTGGAGGTGAAGGGTTGCATTAGGTGCAGTCATTCTGGCCCAAGCAAAGTAACTTACTGCTTCAGTACTGCTGGAGGTGAAGGGTTGCATTAGGTGCAGTCATTCTGGCCCAAGCAAAGTAACTTACTGCTTCAGTACTTCTGGCAGGTGAAGGGTTGCATTAGATGCAGTCATTCTGGCCCAAGCAAAGTAACTTACTGCTTCAGTACTGCTGGAGGTGAAGGGTTGCATTAGATGCAGTCATTCTGGCCTAAGCAAAGTAACTTACTGCTTAAGTACTGCTGGAGGTGAAGGGTTGCATTAGTGCAGTCATTCTGGCCCAAGCAAAGTAACTTACTGCTTCAGTACTGCTGGAGATGAAGGGCTGCATTAGATGCAGTCATTCTGGCCCAAGCAAAGTAACTTACTGCTTCAGTACTGCTGGAGATGAAGGGCTGCATTAGATGCAGTCATTCTGGCCCAAGCAAAGTAACTTACTGCTTCAGTACTGCTGGAGGTGAAGGGTTGCATTAGATGCAGTCATTCTGGCCCAAGAGAAGTAACTTACTGCTTAAGTACTACTGGAGGTGAAGGGTTGCATTAGATGCAGTCATTCTGGCTCAAGAGAAGTAACTTACTGCTTAAGTTGCATTAAGTACTGCTGGAGGTGAAGGGTTGCATTAGATGCAGTTATTCTGCCCCAAGCAAAGTAACTTACTGCTTCAGTACTGCTGGAGGTGAAGGGTTGCATTCGATGCAGTCATTCTGGCCCAAGCAAAGTAACTTACTGCTTAAGTACTGCTGGAGGTGAAGGGTTGCATTAGATGCAGTCATTCTGGCCCAAGAGAAGTAACTTACTGCTTAAGTACTGCTGGAGGTGAAGGGTTGCATTAGATGCAGTCATTCTGGCTCAAGAGAAGTAACTTACTGCTTAAGTACTGCTGGAGGTCAAGGGTTGCATTAGATGCAGTCATTCTGCACCAAGCAAAGTAACTTACTGCTACAGTACTGCTGGAATTGCAGGGTTGCATTAGATGCAGTCATTCTGGCCCAAGCAAAGTAACTTACTGCTTCAGTACTGCTGGAGGTGAAGGGTTGCATTAGATGCAGTCATTCTGGCCCAAGCAAAGTAACTTACTGCTTCAGTACTGCTGGAGGTGAAGGGTTGCATTAGATGCAGTCATTCTGGCCCAAGCAAAGTAACTTACTGCTTCAGTACTGCTGGAGGTGAAGGGTTGCATTAGATGCAGTCATTCTGGCCCAAGCAAGGTAATTTACTGCTTCAGTACTGCTGGAGGTGAAGGGTTGCATTAGATGCAGTCATTCTGGCCCAAGCAAAGTGACTTACTGCTTCACTACTGCTGGAGGTGAAGGGTTGCATTAGATGCAGTCATTCTGGCCCAAGCAAAGTGACTTACTGCTTCACTACTGCTGGAGGTGAAGGGTTGCATTAGATGCAGTCATTCTGGCCCAAGCAAAGTAACTTACTGCTTCAGTACTGCTGGCGGTGAAGGGTTGCATTAGATGCAGTCATTCTGGCCCAAGAAAAGTAACTTACTGCTTCAGTACTGCTGGAGGTGAAGGGATGCATTAGGTGCAGTCATTCTGGCCCAAGCAAAGTAACGTCCTGCTTCAGTGCTGCTGGAGGTGAAGGGTTGCATTAGGTGCAGTCATTCTGGCCCAAGCAAAGTAACGTACTGCTTCAGTACTGCTGGAGGTGAAGGGTTGCATTAGATGCAGTCATTCTGGCCCAAGCAAAGTAACTTACTGCTTCAGTACTGCTGGAGGTGAAGGGTTGCATTAGGTGCAGTCATTCTGGCCCAAGCAAAGTAACTTACTGCTTCAGTACTGCTGGAGGTGAAGGGTTGCATTAGATGCAGTCATTCTGGCCCAAGCAAAGTAACGTACTGCTTCAGTACTGCTGGAGGTGAAGGGTTGCATTAGGTGCAGTCATGCAGCTCTTCAGTAATTCCCTCGCAGATGCAGGGTATTTTAGTGACCACCAGCGAGAGAGATGACAGGGGCAGAAAGCCCCGCCCTGCAGGTTCAGGGTTTGATGTCACCGCTCAATAGTGTGGGGGTGGACCTATTTTTATCCTTCTTGGTTGGGGGGTAGTGGGGGTTGCTGGCCTTCAGTATAACTGCGCCGGTTCTATTTTATCTATGGCTTTTGAATAGCAAATTTTAACATGTATAATCATTTTATTTTCTTTCATATCATCACTGTGCTACAGTAATGGTTATATCTGGCCAGTGATATTTTTCTTAGCAACTATGGCTTCGTCATGCTTTTCCTGGACATTTCCTATATCTCAAGTATTATTTTGACAGCTGTAAAAAATGAATAACTTATTGGTTCAGTTAGAGGTTCTATTCAAGTATTTATCTGATGCTGGTATGTCATAAATGACAGTATTTCAGGGCACCATAAGGAAGCAGCCCCAAGAATATCATTGCATACTCACCCTTTAAACATCACTTGGCATATAGGTCGCCATGGCAACACACGACTGTGAGTGTAATATTTCCCTGCTCTTTAACTAATGAAAAATCTTTCCAATCTCAATGAGGCTTAATATTTAAATACAAGTTAAATAAACTACAGAAGGGGTAAATAGATTCTGTATTTACTGTTATGAATAATAATGTTGAGACCAGTGTCTTTGCGCCTCTTGTAAAGTTTCCGTGGTTGGGTGGTTTTGCAGCTCTTGGCCTTATTACGAGTTGCGTCCCAGTGTAACCCGATCCCCTGGTGTGCCCCAAGCTGCTTTTTTCCCTTTTACCTTAGGAGAGCTCTAATTAACTCTGTGCCAGTATCGTGCAAACTCTGGCTGGTGCTTGTCAGGCTTTATGTGCTGGACTCCTGTCGTGGAATTTTCCCTTTTTCACACTGTGAGCAAGTCTGTCCAAACAGAACCACAACAAAACCGTATATTAATAAGAATAAGAATTTAAATTTATTTGCAGATAAACCATAGTGAGAGGATCTTACCAAATCACTCTGACTTGAAAACAGTTTATCTTGCATGCAGTAAGTTAACGAGCAATGCGTTTGAGTTTAACCATTCTCTGAGAGATTAACTGGTTGAAATGTAAATGCAGGTTGTTTTTTCATTGCTTAATGTGGCTGTGCAGGAAGGCCTGGATCGATTACAGTATCTTGCATTATTAATGTCTACTGTCTTCCTGTTTTGTAAGGCTTTTATGTGAAGCGTTTTCTAAAAATAAAAAAAAATAAAAAACTAGAAAAGATGCAGCACTTGTCTGTTGAGTGCCTAACTGTTTAATGTTGTATCACCCTGCATCCAGCCTGCAGCTTCTCTCACCATGTCCACATTTATTAAACCCAAACTGAAGGTACAGTAACACAGTGTGCGTGTGTCTGTTTTGTGTGTGCTTGCTGTGTACTGTTCTAATGGTTCTAGAATATGTCACTGTTCTGAATGTTTTAGAGTGTTTATGGTTCTCAATGTTCTAGAATATATCACTCTTCTGAAAGTTTGTTAGCAGTTGTGAGATGTGTCTCTCCTGTAGTATTATACACTGCCCAGCCAAAAAAAAAGTCGCCATTGCACCCGTCATGCATAGTGCCCACTGTACAAGCCTCTGGAGGCAGTGTTATGATCTGGGGTTGCTTCAGTTCGTCAGGTCTAGGCTCAGCAACATTATGCAGCAATAAAATGAAGTCAGCGAAGTACCTGAATGTACTGAATGACCAGGTTATCCCTTATGGGCATATGCCAGGATGACAATGCCAAGATTCATCGGGCTCAAATTGTGAAAGAGTGGTTCAAGGAGCATGAGGAATCATTTTCACACATGAATTAGCCACCAGATTCCTGACCTTAACCCCATTGAAAGTCTTTGGGATGTGCTGGAGAACACTTTACGGAGTGGTTCGACTCTCCCGTCGTCAATACAAGATCTCAGCCAAAAACTTATGCTACTCTGGATGGAAATAAATGTTGTGACATTGCATAAGGTTGTCGAAACAATGCCACAACAAATGCGCGCCGTAATCAAAGCTAAAGGCGGTCCAACGAAATATTAAGAGTGCGACTTTTTTTTTGGCCGGGCAGTGTATATTGTTACTGCTATACTGTCATTCCCCTGTAGAAGCAGGCATGAGTCTTGAATCCAATTCCATCACTGTATCTGATATGGTGACCTTGTGAGAGACTCGTCAGGGGCAAAGAGCCCTGACCTGTCCTGCCCCACCCTGCCAAGGTGGTTAAATTTTTGCCAACACAGTGTGTTGCATGAGTTTGAACGTGTGTGTGTGTGTGTGTGTGTGTGTGTGTGTGTGTGTGTGTGTGTGTGTGTGTGTGTGTGTGTGTGTGTGTGTGTGTGTGTGTGAGAATGTGCACGTTTGTGTGTATTCTGTGCATGAAGAGTTGCTGTGGTCTTTGGATGAAATACTGGATTAAATCAAAAGAATGACACATTTGAAAATTTTGGAAAAATTCAAACAGACCCAAATTTGAGGTGGGTAAGTGGAACCTTATTAATGGGTTTGTTTATGGCTGTAGGAACAGTTTGCAGAGATGGGAGATTTTATTTTTGTTTTGGAGGAGATCACTTTCATAAAAGGAAAAAAAGATTGCCTCCTACAGAATGCACCAGCTGGAGGCAGACAAATAAATTTATCTCCAGCGGGGAAATTGTATTGCAGCAATGTTTTAAAAAGAAAAAATGGAATTGATGGAGACTCAGGACCGAGGGAAACCATCAAGCTCAAAGTGTGAAGCGCAGAGAAAGTTTTTATTTTTTTAAATAAGAGGGTGTCTTCATCAGGATTGCAGAGTTTGATCGCTCCTCTCTGCTCTACTGTGCTGTCCACAGCACAGGAAGTGACATGCATGTGGAAAACAGGAGAAGTAGTGTCCTCCATTGTCCTCTGATCCCTGTAAGAGGCATTGTTCAGTCATGGTATCGCGGAACTCAGAATGTGCTCAAACACCCTCCCCACCCAACAACATGTGCTGTGGTGACACGCCAGTTTCCATGGAGACACATATACATGACATCATACTTCTCCCACAGTAGCAGATGCTCAGGAAGGTGTCGTCTTGATGAGTACATAATGAATTACTTATTCATTATGAGCTTTATTATTTATTTGTGTCAGGGACAATGCACAATCTTTTCTTGTCACAATCTTTTCAATGTCATCATTTCATGTACTGTGCCAGATTTAGCCATAGCTAATTTTCATCTGCAGTTCCATTTGTATTTCTTGTTTTTTCTAGAATAGGAAACAGTTAACATTTATTCAGTTAGCAGAAGCTTTATTCCCAAATGATTAACAAATCATATTCATAAATTTCTTAATGTACATATTAAAATAAATAGAAAAAACATTTTTTTGCACTGCAGTGACTAATTTCTACTAGTGTGTAAATTGGCCCCCACTATTCATTCACATGGACTTTTAACTCCATTACCCTTATCAAGTTACTCCATACAGCCATAAAGTATAATGCAAAAATTTAGCCAGCTGATTCATGTAGTCATAATTTGCATTTATGAGGGACCACACTGCCAAACAGCAGACAATCTGCCTGCTGACAAGCCCTATTATTACTGATTAAACCCTAATCACTACCAGTTAGTGCTTAACTCAGTTGTTGTGTCGCTCTTTCTGGAGTTAAATCAATACCTTAGACGACTCCTCCTCCTGGCTGTTCGTCCAATCGCATCACGCTCTGATGCATAGTCTCTGTGGCTTGGCTCTGCAAATCAGTCAGATGGGAAGAGGAAGTGTTCCATAAATATCACTCTTCCTTCAGGGAGCCTCTGACATTTTCCTTGTGAGGAAACAAATTTTCAGCAAGAGAAGAGGAAGAGACCAGACTCTGGGGGGATTGATGCTGAAAACAATGAAGGGGGCGGGTTCTGTCTCTGCCACCATTTTCTCTCCCTGTACTCAGCTGCACTTATGATCCTATTGAGTGCACTGCTCTACTTTGTTAAGTAAGTCACTGCATAAAAGCCTCTGCTAAATGGGTGTAATGCCACGCAAAGAGACTGCACTGTGACTCTTTCCTGCCTACTATTAGTGTGGGGGTGGACCTATTTTTATACGATCTTATGGGGTGGACCCTTACTGATGTGGAATGTAGTGAAAATATATTGAAATAGAATATATGAATCACAAAAACTAAGTTTTAAGTCAAATGTTTGCATTTGCCAAAATCCTCAAAAGACAGGAAATTAAATTGACCAGCTCTAACGCTAACATCATTGACAGTCCTGTCCACGTTCACTGTACTTCAAACACTCACCACTGTACTCACCACTGGACAGATTGCGTAAGATTCAAACCTTTCCTCAAAGAGCCTAATTCATACTCTTAAGGCCAGTTTATAGTCCAGCGACAGAGTGTCGCTGAGACCGACAACGTGCCATGGATGTTGCTGGTCGCAGCGACATTTGGTTTATACTTCGGGCGACTGTTGTCCTGTGGTCGCTGCGACGGTCGCTGAAGGTGTCGCTGAGACATAAAATAAATTCAACTTTGACCCTGTCGCTGCCTCTGTTGTTATGGTAACGTTTGTCTCGGACAGCGGAGGCTTCAGTCGAGCTGTCAACTTACTAGCTAGCACATAAGCTAACTGTTAATGGACAGATTTCTCTGTTGGAAAACTTTGTGCGTGCAGCCATAAGGTCAGCTTACCTACCCATAGCTATACCTACCTAGCAAGTGCGTGAATATCATTATAAATGAGCACAATTTAATATTATTATTATTAATAGCCTAATAATAATAACGATGTAATATCACCGATTGATGCTTTGCTAGAGGTTGAGAAAACGTTACAATCCAAAACGAGAAGCAACTTGCTTCCAATGCTACAAGTTATCCTACCAATAGCCTATTAGTCTGTAGGCTATTGTGAATGGTTACAAAGACTCATTTGCAGCCACATTTGTAGCGCTGGAGGTGCCTGCGAATGCATTGCAAACTTTGTGCAATGACTCAGTGACAGCCCATCTGATCCGTGGCATTCTGATAGTGTAATGGTGGCGTGACATGTGAGGTAGGAGGGGCCAAACGCAGCAAAGGGGATTCATTAAGCACTAGGCCACTAGGACGGGAAACCCCGTAATTAAGGAAAGGAGACAAGTCAGGGAACACACGTACCAAATCTACCAACCGGCTCACTGTCACACGCCAATGAGTAGAAGCGCAAATGCCAGGTTTCACAGTAAGAAAACCAAACAAGGCGAATGGAACAAAGAACTGCTACCCTATACTTCTACGAGCTAAGTAACTCAGTAAAAGCGTGAACGCCCGATCTCCCAGGACAGAGAAACATTTTACAGGCGAATAGAGCAGAGATCTGCGGTCCTATACCTCTACGAGCTAAGTAACTAAAGAGCCAGCAATAATAAACGCCCTGCCTCAGTAATGAGGCGTTAAAATAGGCGAGTAGCATAATGGCACAAATAACACACACCAAACGTACAGAAGCTACAAACCAGCTCACTGTAACACGCAAAATGAGTAGAAGCACAAACGCCTGGTTTCACAGTAAGAAAACCAAACAAGGCAAATCGAACAAAGAACTGCTACCCTATACTTCTACGAGCTAAGTAACTCAGTAAAAGCGTGAACGCCCGATCTCCCAGGAGAGAGAAACATTTTACAGGCGAATAGAGCAGAGATCAGCGGTCCCATACCTCTATGAGCTAAGTAACTAAAGCGCCAGCAATAATAAACGCCCTGCCTCAGCAATGAGGCGTTGAATAGGCGAGTAGCATAAATGGTACAAATAAAACACATAGCCAACAAACCCTGCAAAATAATACGAGATAGTATACGAGGAGGCGAAAGGAACAGAGATCTAACGTTCCAAGGCTACTCTCAGACTCAGTCACACACAAACATGTCCACAACATCGCCCAATCTTCCCTATAGGAAGACATGTACCGAAGGACGAAACAGAACTACAGTTCCGAACAAAATCACCAAAAGCTCCATGTACGGAGACAGGTACCGAATGAAACAAACAGGACAGGCTGCACCGGACATTTACCGGCTAAAAGACTAACGCGAGATTAGTAGAAAATAAACGCCCTGCCTCTCCGTAAAGAGGAATGTAACGAGGCGACAGGAACAGAGATCCAATGTTCCATGGCTACTTCCATAAGATCGTAGTCACACGCAGAAAACATCAAGGGGGTAAACGGCCAATCTCCCAGGAGAGAGAAACATTTTACAGGCGAGCCGCCGGTAAACCGCCGTCCCATACCTTTACTAGCAAAATGACTAACACAAGCTTAGTAGAAAATACACGCCCTAGCCTCTAAGTAAAGGGGAATGTAACAAGGCAAAAGGAACAGAGAGCTAACGTTCCAAGGCTACTTTCAGAGACTCGCAGTCACACGCAAACATGTCCACAACATCGCCCGTTCTCCCTATAGGAAGACGTACCGAAGGACGAAACAGAACTCCAGTTCCGAACAAAATCACCAAAAGCTCCATGTACGGAGACAGGTACCGAAGGACGAACAGGACAGATGCACCGGACATTTACCGGCTAAAAGACTAACGCAAGTTTAAATAGAAAATACACGCCCTGCCTCTCAGAATAAATAAAGCCCTGCCTGTCAGTACGATAAAAATGCCCGGTCTCTTAGTAAGAAATGACTATACAAATACACCCACAAACAAACAAAGACTCCTCTCGCTTTCACGGAAGAAAGCAGACAGAGAGAGGAGGAAGAGACAGAGAAGGCAAAAGGTCTAGGCAAGGGAAGAAAGGAAAGACCAGGAAGTGGAGACAGAAAAGAGCCAGGGGGGAAGAGTCCTAATATATCCACAAAGGCAAGTCCCGCATTACACCAATAAAACACTCAAAAGCAAAAATGGTCTCCTAAAAAACCTAGACCTAATCATACTGGCTAAGCAATAAAAGCGCAAAATAACACCACACACAAAACAAAGCAAATGATGCCAGACAATACAAATTAATATCAAAGCCCAGAACGGAGGATAACATGGGCTTAAATAGCTCCAGGGGAGCCACGCACAGGTGTGATGCTGAGAGAAGCTCCGCAATCCAGAAGGCCAGCGCCCTCGCGTGGCTACCAAGGAAACCGACCGCAAGGGAAAAAGGGTCAAAAACCATGACAGATAGCGAGTGAACACTGTACTCTGTACACTATTGGCAATTGTTGATATTAAACCTGGCGGCAATAGACTTACAGATTTTGCACTTTTATAAAGCATGCTTAATTTACAATATGGCCATGTGTCCTACTTGGGACCACATATCTTGTATCACTCTTTCAGCAGAGGTTGTCCACAACCTGTGTTGGTACGTAGCATGCCATTTTTAAACTAGTGGATATAATTTATAGATCCTGCATTAGAGTGTATATTATAGTGTAAAGTGTATTGCTATGATCTCTGATATAAATCAAATTTTCAACTCATAATTCCAGATAACATACTAGACATAGTCACTATCAGGGCCTGAAATTAACACCCGTCACACGCCAAATGCGGGTAGAAACTCGCGTTGGCGTGTGGGTTGACAAATTCCATCCGCCACTTTCCCGGGTAGCCAAAGGACTTCGGGACATTACACCTTTTTCATGGTTATGAACGATTTTGTAGTTTAACTAAGCTTCTCAAGTACAACAGTCAATTATGTATAATACTTCCCATAATTACCTGGGACTGCTCTCAGCAGTGCTCTGATTGGCCGAGCCGGTTGAGAGCCCCCCTGTCGAGCGTCTCGCGAACATTAGCTAACGTTACCTCAGTCAGTGAGTGAAGTGCTATTTTTAACGCCGGCTTTAGCTACGAGAGGCAGCCAAAATATCTACGAAACACCTAGCTAGATTTAACATTATTATATCTAGCTAACGTTAGCAGTATGTGGTGACACATCACAGGGGTTAAAAGACCCAGTGAGACAGAGAGGAGAGAGACAGCTGGCAGCGGAACCAGTAACGTTAACGTTGTTGAGGCTAAGAAGAAGTATCGTAGCTCAGACGAACTGTGAACTTGTCTCTCTCACTGCCTCTATGTTACGTTTTTTTATGTTTCATTAAATGCAGAAATATAGTATTTTAAATGTTGTTCTGTGTTCTTTTGTGCCTCGTTTTTTTTTGGCTAGTGAAAATAATTGGTGGCTGGTAACTTTGCAAAACCACCAGCCACATTGACCAAAAAGTTAGTTTCAGGCCCTGGTCACTATACTCTGAATCTAAGGTTTGAATGTTAGGCAATCTGCCCAGTGGTGAATACATATGGTTTGAAGTACAGTAGACATGCAAGGGGCTGGGGCTTTCGCAGTTTGTCAAAGCTCTGTGCTGAATACCCCTTGATGGAGAGCAGGCTGTTGTTAGCGTTAGGGCTGATCAATTTAATTTAGTTTTTTGAGGATTTTGGAAAACGCAAACATTTCACTTGTGATTAATTTCCTTAGTTTTTACACCGGGAGGTTTAATTTATGCTATTATTGTCATACATGTAACACTGAGAATTATGACCATATTAAATTCAAAACATCATTCTAGAACAAGTATTAGATCGTGTAGTAGCGTATCGATTGTTTAAATCGTATTTTCTATAACACTGCTGTCAGGATTCGCCCGGGTCCTTCCAGAGGCTACCAGCACTTCACCCTGGTGTTTCCCTGTCTCGTCAGAGTTAATTGTTTTTCATTATTAGATTATTGGTTCACGTGTTTAGTTAATTTAGGTAATTGTCTGCATGTGTGTCCCTGTATATACTCTATATGTTCCCCAAACCCTCTGAGTCTTTGTTTAACCTCCTTAGTTAGACTTTCAGCTCCGCGCATTCCTGAGTGTTTGTTCCTTGTGTCTTTTGTGATCTCTATTTTTTTGTATTAATCCCCTGTGCCCTTTGCCTCCTGTGTTCCTCGTTGTATTTTTGCCTCATTGTTTTTTAACAAGTTAAGAACTTTTGATATTTGCACTACTTTTCGTCTCCGGCGTTGTTTCTGCACTCGTGTCCACACACCTGAGCCTCTCCTGACAACTGCATTGAGTAGACTAGCACCATAGTTGTGAGAAATATCCCACCAAAACGCACTGCTATATAAGCCCTGTCGGGTAAGTGAGGACTAGGTAAAATGTGTATTATCTGAATCCAGCGGTTCCAACAGACAATGCCCTTGTTAAAACGTTCAGCACTCTGAATACTGAACACAAGCGATATTGCGTGCTAGAACCCCTCACTTAACCTACATTCAAAATAAGTTTTACGTTATTTAATTTAATTATTATTATTAAAAATGACAATCATCAATTAAATCGCCGAATTCTTTGATAGGTAAGTTGAACAGTAACCTGGTGGATCAACCAACAAGCCAAAACAAGGTCTAAATCAGGTCTTGAGATTAAAGAATTTTATTAAGCGTCAATTGGAATAATGAATTGAAATCATACATTCACTAAGGAATGTAGGCTGACTACTTATAATTTACAAAATGGAAGACATTAAACCAGACATTAATTTGAATATACCAGAAAAGAGAGAGATAAGCCCAAAATTGCCAAATTATTTACCCTCCAGCTGAACAGGAACAAAAGGAAATGCACGAGGAACCAAAAAGAATGACTTCTTCACCAACAAACTCCAAACTGACTAAATTCTTTTTCTGTGGTGCAACTATAAAAATACCTCCACAGGAAGACCATCCCTGTCCTGATTGGGTTAAGGTATAGGGGAGGGGGGGAGAGGGGTAATTTATGACAAAGACTGGCTTATCTTTGATGTTGGGGGGTTGAGAGAGAGAGAGAGACAGAGAGCGACAGAGATAGAGAGAAGAGGGGAAATATTAGATATCCTACATCCCTCTCTTGTAAGAATAGGTGCATGCACCCGCTAAAAACCTATTCTTACATCACCAAATAGGAATCACATGACACATTTGAACATTGAAGATGCAGTTACCTGCTAACAACAAAAACAACTGTCCAAATGGTTCACCAACCATTTTTAAAACATTTAGTCCATGCCCAGTTTAATAGTCCCTTTGTGATCTGCTGGCCAGCAGATATATGGACACACTGACGTATGTCCCACGATGATCCAGTGTGGTGTGGAGAGATATCTCTATGAGACACTCTTTTTGTGTCGCTGCGGTTATGACACCCTGGTTCAGTCTCTTCCTTCTCCAGTGTCTGGGTATCTAGACTGGCAAGGGACAAGAGATGCAGTACATGCAGTGCTTTTTCCATTATTGTTGCAATTGCGTGAGTGAAATGCAACCTACTCCACAGTGTCTCTACCAGTTCTGCACGGCGTGCGGGGGCTCTGTCTCCTGTGACAGGAAGCTGGACGATCCACAGGTGGCAAAGTGCAGTCAGGACCTCTCTTCTGACGGGCGGGGAAGCGCCTCTTTCCCTGTCGGAATCCATTTTGGCTCCTTTAGCCTGGATCCAATTGGGTGGACTGCTGACGGCAGTTGCTTAGGCTAGCTTCCCGCGGCAGGGTGTGGGATCGGTTGCACTTGTTTGCAGTTGTGTCTGTGGGTGTCCTTTAGGGAATGGCAGGAGAAGACTGTGGGAGTTGAGGGCTTAGGCATTATCACTCATCGCAACATGTGAAGACCGGAACAATTAATGATAGCACTGCATGTTATGACCGCTGTCAGTCCATGCAGGGGAACCTTACGGACAGGGTTTACCGTCCACGGGATTGCCAGTCTAAATAATCACATGAATAGGGCAGACTTGTCCAGAAGTGTCCAGGAACAGTATTTGGCAGGGCACCTACACTCTATAAAAGGGACTTAAACACAACATGGGCATGGCATTAGGTTAAAAGGTGGTGGTAGGGATGGGGGGGGGGACAGAGAGAGGCAGAGAGAGAGAGAGAGAGAGAGAGAAAGAGAAAGAGCAAAAGACATTAGGCAACATCCCGTCATTCCCTCTCTTGGAACGATAGGTGCATGCAGCTGCTAAGAGCCTATCGTTCCATCATCATAACAACCACACATTTGGACATTATATATATCATTGTACAATGATAGCTGCATGAAAACAAGTGTCCTAATGGTTCACTAACCATCTTTAAAACAATTAGTCCATGTCCAGTTTAATAGTCCCATTGTGATGATCCGGTGTGGTGCAGACATTTTTATTTTTTTGTCACTGCTGTCATGGCACCTTGGTTCAGTCTCTTCCTTCTCCAGTGTCAGGGTATCTGGATTGGCAAGGGAAGAGGTTCCCTGGACTTGCTTGGTTAACATGCAGTGCTTATTCCCCTTAATGTTGTAACTGTGTGAGTGAAAGGCCGCCTAATTCCACAGTGTCTCTACCAATTCTGCACAGCGTGCGGGGGGCTCTGTCTCCTGTGACAGGCAGCTGGACGATCCACAGGCGGAAAAGTGCGGTCAAGACCTCTCTACTGACGGGCGGGGAAGCACCTCTTTCCCTGTCGGAATCCGTTTTGGCTCCTTGAGCTCGGGTCCAGTTGGGTGGACTGCTGACGGCAGTCGCTTAGGCTAGCTTCCCGCGGCAGGGTATGGGTCCGGTTGCACTTGTGCCTCTGGGGGTCCTTCGGGGAGTGGCAGGAGAAGACTGTGGGACTTGAGGGTTTAGGCCTTATCACTCACAGCAACATGTGAAGAGGAGAACACTGCATGTTATAAGCACTTAGTCCATTCAGGGGAACCTTACGGACAGGATTTACCATCCACAAGATTGCCAGTCCAAATAATCACCTGAATAGGGCAGACTTGTCCACAAGTGTCCAGGAACAGCATTGGAGGGGGCACCTACACTTTAGAAAAGGGACTCAAAAACATGGGCATTGTCTTATGTTAAAAGGTGGTTATAGGGATGTGGGGGGGGGTGGTGTGGGGGGGGGGGGCTGTGGAGGGCCGCAGCGTTCAGCAAACCGGGATGACAGGAGGCATCCTGTCATCTTGCTTCTTCCGCACGTGGATGCCCCTTAACCACGCCTGTCTCATCTCTGTCCAGGGGTCTATGCCAGTTTTGGCTTTGGTTCCCTCTCTGGGCAGGTGGGCTGATCGTCGCTCGTAGGTATCCAGTCCATCACTGCTCTCCGAACACTTCTGACGTCGGAAAGGGGCTCTTGCACTCTCCCTGGATGACGTGTGCGTGCAAAGTTTGCAGGTGTGGCTCGGGGGTGGAGAGACAAGGGTGGGGGAAACTGTTGTTCTAAATTGGCTGCTTTCATCTTGCTTTGGAGTGCAAGACAACACTCTGGCGGAGACTTTGAGGGCCAGAGGAGTCGTAAAACGGCCAGGGGTTGGCTTCCTGCTCCGTTTCTCCCGGGGTCTCTTTACAGCTCTGATAGGGGAGCGAGACTTTCGCAGAAGTCCCCCTATCTCCTCCATCACAGGAACTGTGGAAGTGGGAGAGTCCACAGAGCACACCCCTTCTGTCTGTGCAGCAGACAGAGGTTCCCCGGATTCAGCAGGAGGGGAAGCAGCAGGAGGGGAAGAAAAGTCCACGTGGGGTGGGGTCCTCGGCCTGGGTGGACTGGTCTGTGGGGGCTGACTCCACCTGTTGGGGTGGGTAGACCGCTCCACCTGGCAGGGCTGATGGGCCTGTAGAAGCCAGTTCCGCGTCCTGCCGTTCGACGGTCTCCTCACCAGGCTGGGCTGCTGTGTTTGCAGTAGCAGGTTCTGCCTCCAGGGGTTTGACGGTCTCCTCACCAGGCTGGGCTGCTGTGTCTGCAGTAGCAGGTTCTGCCTCCAGGGGGTTGACAGTCTCCTCACCAGGCTGGGCTGCTGTGTCTGCAGTAGCAGGTTCTGCCTCCAGGGGTTCGACGGTCTCCTCACCTGGCTCAGCTGAGAGGACTGCAGCAGCGGATTCCACGTCCTGTGGGGTCACATCCTCTGTGGTGGCTGGTGTGATACAAGACACAGAGCTGTTTCCCCCAAATTCCTCCAGGGAAGGGGGGCTCACCACGGGGGCGGCTACATTGTCTGTGGAGGTGACAAAATCCACAGAATTGTCCAAGCCTGAAGAGGGTGGGGATGAGTCAATGGAGAGTGCTGTATTGTCCTCGGTGGGGGGTGGTGCCTGGGTTATGGCTGGAATGGCGCCATGCACTGCTCCTTCCAGTGCAGGCTGGACTGCCACAGAAGAAACTGGTTTGGCAGTAACTCCTGAGTGGTGCTTTTCCCAAGCCAGTTTCCACATTTGGTTTACCTCCTCCCATGCCTGCTTTGACCGCCAGAGGTAGAGAAAATGTTGTCTTTTCTCTAGGTATGACCTTATCCCTTGGACAATCTTGCGCTTGGTTTCATCACTATCTGGAGAAATCAGATAGTCCAAATACTGAATTTGCAGGTTGTAAAGGGCCTCCTCCTTCAGCTGGTCCATTGCCTTGAGCTGTTCTGCAAATTTTGGGCACTGGGCTATCAAATATGGCCATTCTGATAACATGAGCTACCACTGCTGATCCAACCTTGACTGGCCAGGGAATGCTGGTAGGTCAGCAGTGGAGGGTAAATGAGGCATCTCTCTTTGTCTGGTATGCCATAATAATATAAAAAAAAATTCAAAATAAAATCAATAAATCTAAGACCAGTCGATTAGAAAAAGATTTGAACTTGTCTCAAAGTTTACCGCAGTTTACTCAATAGTAACATTTAGTATGCTATAGGACAACCTATCTTGGTGGAACCTCCAATTATATCGGGTAAGTGAGGACTAGGTAAAATGTGTATTATCTGAATCCAGCGGTTCCAACAGACAATGCCCTTGTTAAAACGTTCAGCACTCTGAATACTGAACACAAGCGATATTGCGTGCTAGAACCCCTCACTTAACCTACATTCAAAATAAGTTTTACGTTATTTAATTTAATAATTATTATTAAAAATGACAATCATCAATTAAATCGCCAAATTCTTTGATAGGTAAGTCGAACAGTAACCTGGTGGATCAACCAACAAGCCAAAACAAGGTCTAAATCAGGTCTTGAGATTAAAGAATTTTATTAAGCGAAAACAGTCAATTGGAATAATGAATTGAAATCATATATTCACTAAGGAATGTAGGCTGACTACTTTACAAAATGGAAGACATTAAACCAGACATTAATTTGAATATACCAGAAAAGAGAGAGATAAGCCAAATTATTTACCCTCCAGCTCAACAGGAACAAAAGGAAATGCATGAGGAACCAAAAAGAATGACTTCTTCACCAACAAACTCCAAACTGACTAAATTCTTTTTCTGTGGTGCAACTATAAAAATACCTCCGCAGGAAGACCATCCCTGTCCTGATTGGGTTAAGGTATGGGGGAGGGGGGGGAAAGGGGTAATTTATGACAAAGACTGTCTTATCTTTGATGTTGGGGGGTTGAGAGAGAGAGAGAGACAGAGAGCGACAGAGATAGAGAGAAGAGGGGAAATATTAGATATCCTACAGCCCACATTCATGGTGTATCCTTTTGCAGCGGTTTCTAAGATACGGAAGGCACATCTCAGTTTCAGCATAACTACTCCATACATTTTTGAGAGCGCAGACTGGCATGTGAATCCTTCGAAATGAATGATAACGTTACAACATCTGTACCACTGAATGAGTGCTAGGTATGTAACCGTAGCTAATGATGTGACCTGATCAGCAATTCATTTATTGATATAGGCTAATGTTACAGCCTACAGGCTAAGAACAACCTTGATAAAATGAACAGACTAAGTACCATGATAGCCAGTCTGTATGTTTTATATTTGTTCGCTAGGTAACGTTATTACAACCCTTTTACAACAGGCTAACTACCATTTGATTGTCAGTGCCTATGATAATGGTCTCCCACTGTTCTCACGTTCGTTCAAAACTTTAGAATGATGGAATTATTCTACTGTTGAGAAGCTATCCAGATTTGTAGGTTAGCATTTTGTTTCTCCCATGTTAAGTAGGCTATGGAATCATCAAAATATTGAATGTTGAGGTCTCATTCAAATTTAATAAAGTCTACAGTCATGAAAGTATAAAAAGCATGCAGGTCACACAAGATGACCAACATCATGACCGAAATCAAAAATTTTTATCCAAATTTTTAGGGGGTGCCCGTAACTTTGTAATGGCCTAACGTAGCAATACCAAAAACGTATTTGGTGAGCCCATGGCAATTGTAGTCCACCTGTGAAATGGCATTGAGATTGGTTTTGAAAAAGCGGAGATATTGTGGTTCAAAAATCGTTGTTTTACATTGAAGAGCTGACCAATGCAAACATCTTTAAAATATTACACTGAGGTGTTGATTTACTAAAGGTTTGCCTGTACAAAAACACATGTAAAACTGTTATCACCCGCAAAAAAATCATCCGAGTGTCACGGTTATTAGCAGCCTTTGCTGTTTCGCTGTTTGGTTTTCCTTTTGGTGTTGTCGGGACGCTCTATCGGATTTTTTCCGCCTCCGTCCCGGTGTTTGTATCTCGCCTGGCAATTACGCTTGGAACCTGTTTCGGGTTTCCTGCCAGTTATAAATAGCTCAGGACTTCCGCATTTCCGACACTTCGATATTGTCTTTGCTATGTTGACAACGAAGTCGGTAGGGTATAGGAAATTCAGTCGCTGCATTTCTGGTTTGTACGAATAAGAAACACAGCAAGTCCGGTTAGAGAATTAGGATTCGATTGGTTTTCTCTTTTATTTCCAATCTTTATCTTTATCCTTATTCTTGTTACCTGTTACCTTTTGTTTCAGCTCTTTCGCCACAAGAGCTCTGGATAACAGGTTTTTCTTTTCTGTTCTTTTCCTTCACTCGTTTTATCGAGTTTTTGCTTTGTTTCTCTACCTCCGGTTACGCCTAATGATTTAATGTGTGAGGTTCTTTTGTTATTCATTCTCGCTGTTTATCGAGACTCGCCTCCTTTTGAGGTTGCTCTGAGTTGGCTTGTGCTAGGGAAGTTTTGCTATATATAGGATTGTGTATGCTAAAATGGAAAGATGCGTTAATTTATCATTTTTGCGGGTTACCCTGAATGAATATTCAAAACTTGGCGTCCCTACTAGTGTTGCACGGTACACCAAAACTTCGGTACTTTTTCGATACTTAAAAAAACAAAACGGTTCGGTATTAGAATTTTCCGACGTTCGGTATTTTTAGGTCAAATGTGTGCTCTGCTGTTATGTGTCTGCATTACTGATTGAGAGGATGAAAGGTGAACGTTAGCTAACAATACTACGAGTCTGATTCTTTCACACGCGCGATATTGTTTTTGGCCGGCAGAGCTATAGGCTACTTTACGTTACCTACTAAACTAACGCCTTACTTCCACGGAGAATTTAGGTGAGCACAAAGTAAATGATTTAACGATAGTTTGACTTGAAAAATGATGGTATAATCACTGAAAATAACCCCGATAGACTGTCGTCGTATTTTATCATTCATGTCACGTATAGAAACAATAATATTTTTTTAAAACGTTGTACAAATGAGTATTCGCCGTTTTCCCTTGCTTACTGTACTATATACAGTGATGCACTTTCGGTTTAGAAGACACCTCATTTTTTTCTCCAAAATCTCTCGTATAAATATGTTTAAGAAACCAAGTACTTACCAGTATATTCAGCTACAGCTGTTTTCTGATGAACCATCATTGACACCCTCCAGAAGATGGGTAAGCCACAAAAGGTCATCGCTAAGGAGGCTGGCTGTTCACAGAGTGCAGTGTCCAAGCATATCAATAGGAAGTTTAGTGGAAGGGAAAAATGTGGCAGGAGAAGGTGCACAAGCAAAAGAGATGACCGTAGGCTTCAGCGGATTGTCAAGCAAAGACGATTCCAAAATTTGGCGGAGATGCAGAGGGAGTGGACTGAGGCTGGAGTCAGTGCTTCAAAAACCACCACGTACAGACGTATCCGGGACATGGGCTACAACTGTCGGATTCCTCGAGTCAAGCCACTCCACTCATTCTCTGAAATAACTGAAGTAAATGCTGATTTTCTACACACTATTCTAATTTCTTGAAATACTGCTTTGGGGGTTTTCTGGAGCTGTAAGCCAAAATTATGAAAAATGAAACAAATAAAGGCTAGAAATATTTCACTTTGTGTGTAATGAATCTATAATCTATGAAAGTTTCACTTTTTGAATGGAATTATGGAAAAATCAGTAAAAAAACAAAAACAAATGTATCAGTTCTCATCTAAAATAAGTGCTTTTTTACCCTTTAAATTGTGAAGCAAATCGTACAGAATAGCCTACAAGAGTAACTAGTATTTTAATCAAACAAGTAATACAACGTCTAGCTATTATAACAAACAGTAAATCATAGGCGCCGGGTTAATTTTTTTTATCAGGGGGTGCCTTAAAAAATTCAGCCACAGGCAAAACACTTTAAAAAAAACAAAAAAAAAACCTTATCCTACAACTAGGGTTGTCACGATATCCAATAATATTGGATATAGCGATATTTCAAAATATTGCAGAGATGATGTCTGTAGCCACGATATTTGAAAAAAAAAAATATTATTTAAAAAATCACTCAAATCAAACGTCTTCAAAAATATTTGGTTGAAAAAAATGTAGGCCATTAGGATAGGTATATATTCAATCAATTATGACAGTGTAAAAAATGTCACATTTTCATGTCCTATTAATGGGTAAAAATCGAAAACAAAGTTTAAATTTACACCAGTTCAAGAAAGTCTGGCCCATGAGTTTATGTTATGTATTACATGGCTATATGAAGTACCACATACAAGTAAAACTTTCCCATAAAGTAAACACAAGACACTTTGGTAAACAAATTAAAATCACTTTAAAAAATCTCTCCAGTATCATATTTTTACATACAGTATATACAAAAGCCAAACGAAAACCAGCATTAACACCTAAACAGAAGAAAAGAGGGTTACAGTGGGCTAAAGAGAAGCAATCATGGAGTGTGGATGATTGGATGAAAGTGATATTCAGTGATGAATCACAAATCTGCATTGGCCAAGGAGATGATGCTGGAACTTTTGTCTGGTGCCGTTCTAATTAAACATATAAAGATAACTGCCTGAAGAAAACAATCTAATTTCCCCAGTCATTTATGATATGGGGTTGCATGTCAGGTAAAGGACCAGGGGAGATGGCAATCATTACCTCAACAGTAATGTGCAGGTGTACATTGAAATTTTGGACACTTTTCTCATTCCATCGATAGAAAATAGGTTTGGTGATGATGAAGTCATTTTTCAGGATGATAATGCATCTTGCCACAGAGCAAAGAGTGTTAAAGCTTTTCTTCAGGAAAGGCATATCAACTCAATGACATTGCCAGCAAACAATCCGGATCTCAATCCGATTGAAAATTTATGGTGATATTTGTGATTTGTTTATTTGCTACGAAGTAAAAAAGCTGGGTGAACATCCTCTAAGTGTGGTGATTCCATAATTTTTGCCAGGGGTTCTATAGTTAATCACGTAAGCATAATATTTCTGATGTTATTGTTTCCCAAGTCATTCAGTTTGTTTGTTATTGCATAGGAAACACAACGGTAAATGCTCAATGTTAACATGTTAACCCCGGTCCTTTCAAAACAATATTTAATGTTGCCGTAAGCCTATGCAATACATCACATTTTATTCTATGTTCATACAGTTGAATGCCTCCAGCAAATAACAAAAAAAATTGTTTACTCTAATTGCGGCGCATGTTTTCAACTGCAACAGCTCAAACATTACGCAAGCTCACTAGCAGATATTCAGTGTGTGGGTTGAGTATCAGATATTCAGCGTGTGGGTTGAGTAGCAGATATTCAGCGTGTAGGTTGAGTAGCAGATATTCAGCGTGTGGGTTGAGTAGCAGATACTCAGCGTGTGGGTTGAGTAGCAGATATTCAGCGTGTGGGTTGAGTAGCAGATATTCAGCGTGTAGGTTGAGTAGCAGATAGCGTGTGGGTTGAGTAGCAGATATTCAGCATGTGGGTTGAGTAGCAGATATTCAGCGTGTGGGTTGAGTAGCAGATATTCAGCGTGTGGGTTGGGTAGCAGATATTCAGCATGTGGGTTGAGTACCAGGACTGTGCCAGGCTTCACTGTGGTGGATAGAACAATCATGCAGTACTGGGGGGGGGGGGGCAATTGGAGAGACACTGCCACACTGGGCTGAGAAATAATTGAAGAGCTCACACCCATCCAGCGAACTCCCGAGAGACGGAAGGCTCTTGCCCTTGGTGTTCTTGAAACACACTGGTGCGAAATGGCTGTTGTGCGTCACCCACCTAGGTGCTTATCACCTTCACTCACTCAATTTCCTCTGACGTACGAAACTGAGGGAGTTGTGTTGTGTCCCCCACCTCCATGACTTTCACTTCAGACAGTCAGATTCTGTGTGCCTGCTTTTAGACATTCTGATGAATCTAATCACCATTCTCCTGATGTTGTCATGACAACAACATAGAAGAAAGTCGGAGTAAGGAGTTAGCTGGCTAACAAATATTTCAGGCTTTTGGTCTAAACAGATCCAGTTGAAAATATTTCCAAAAAGTTAGGTCCCACTTTGTAAAATCTCCCCTCAGAGAAAGGTGAAAGGGATGATCATGAGGTGACAATAGATGACAATATCCCAATCGACAGATGGAATAGTCAGGTGCCCAATCTGTGTTCTTTATTAATCAGAGTCACACAATCCTGAGTGAAAGTGACAGTATTTAATTGCATTTGAATACCAGCCAAGGGTGTAAAGTTTGAAGTATTTCAAATGCGTATTTGACCAAGGTCTACAGTTCCGGGCTGATTCAGCATGACACGCCCAGGCCGACCGTCCCTGCCCCCTCCCAATATGATGTGTGGACATTGTCACTGAGTAGTTATAAGGTCTAAGACACCTCTGACATTTAAAAAATTTGGGACACTTTGAAAAATCATGTGAATGTGTGCTTTGTGTACGTGCAGAAGATGGACACTGGTGGAATGAAGGTTCTGGAGACAGCAGATGACATCCAGGAGCGAAGGCAGCAGGTTCTGGACCGGTATCGGCGCTTTAAAGATTTGTCCACTGTGCGCCGGCAGAAGCTGGAGGGATTCTTACCACTTCCAGTTCTTCCGCCGAGATGCCGACGAACTGGAGAAATGGGTCCTGGAGAAGCTGCAGATCGCCTCTGACGAGAACTACAAGGACCCCTCCAACCTGCAGGTCAGTAACTACACACTGTTTTTTTTTTAATGGACGGCACCATTCTTATTTATTTATTTTTCTTTATTCAGATAGGGGGACAGCAGAGAGTTACAGGTAGAGATGGGATCACAGTACAGGAACTGAGCCCCTGGCGATTAGCATGTGCCTTGAGTGTCGGCTGCGCCATGATCTTCTAGCCTCTCAGTTCCCGTCTGTTTTTAACAATCACACACAGCCCCCTTTCTTTTTTTAAATTTTATTTACAAACCCCAATTCCAAAAAAGTTGGGACAGTATGTAAAATGCACATAAAAGCAGAAAGCATTGATTTGTAAATTCTCTTTTACATACTGTATATGTAATTGAAAACAGTACAAAGAAAATATATTTAATGTTTAACCTCATCAAACTTTATAGATCTTTGTAAATATACGCTAATTCCGAATTTGCTGCCTGCAACACGTTCCAAAAAACTTGGGACTGGGGCAAAAAAAAAAGACCGGGAAGTTAAAAAAACTAGATTAAGCTGTAAATTACACGGGAATAGTATGGAACCCATGGTTGGCTAAATGGCTGTAACAATGGTCAACAAGGGTCTGAGGTATCAAACGAGCCTTAAACCATTACTCTGCTGCCAGATATGCAGTAGATATGGAGATGGATCACTTTAAGGGTTGTTTTTTCTGACTTATTTTTCTATAGAGCTCAATAGGAAAATGAGTCAGGAGAAACAACTCTTAAGGTGATCCATCCATATCTACTGCATATCTGGAAGCAGGGTGATGAGGCTCGTTTGATACCTCAGACCCTTGATGACTTACAGCCATTTAGCCAACCATGGGTTCTATACTATTCCTGTGTAAATTACAGCTTAATCTAGTCCCAACCCCCAATTCCCATAGAGATCCATTCAAATGCAGAGAGGTTATAGTATCGCTTCTAAGAGTACCTGAAAATAAGATATCAAGAGTCTTTTGATGAATTTCATCAAATTGATGAAATATTACACATCAACAACCACAGACATCATCACTCAGGTGTCTACCAGAGATGAGACAGACCCCATGCCGTTTCTTTAAACATACCGGTGATCTTAAACAGCCGGTGGCATGGTCAAACACATCGTAAGCAATCACAGACCATCCGGTACCTGTCTCAGTAATCTTAAATTTGTTACTGTTCAGGCACAACCAGTCTCCTTTCCTGTCACAGAATCCCTATTGCTGAAATTAGCTCTTTTTAATGTCAGATCATTGGCTAACAAATCCTTTTTGGTTAATGATCTGATAATTGAAAGGAATTTGCATTGTATGTTTTTAGTTGAGACCTGGCTAAACAGCACTACTGGTGTAGCAACACTGATAGAGGCTTGTCCTCCAAACTATCATTTTTATCAGTCAGTCAGACAAAACAGGAAAGGAGGAGGGATTGCAGCCATTTTCTCTACACAGTTTGTGTGTAATGACATTGACCTGGGTGAATTTACATCATTTGAGTATCTTGCTCTTGAGCTCAAAGCAGAATTATCAGTGCTCATCATTACATTATATCGGCCACCAAGATATTCATCACTATTTCTACAGGAATTATCAGAGCTGATCTCACTTGGTATCACTAGATATGATAGATTAATCCTGAATGGAGACCTCAATATTCATATTAATAAAAAGAATGACTCCAAAGCTATGGAGCTTATGAATTTACTGGACAGCTTTGAACTTACCCAACATGTAAATGAAGCCAATCATCAGCATGGTAACACCCTGGACTTAGTAATAACAACAGGGTTAAACATTGATAATGTTTTAGTATTCAAATTACCTATTTCTGACCATCACTGTGTGTTGATGCCAACCTAATCTTAACAAAGACCAAAGGGGAATTTTTGGTCCAAAGAAGATTCCTAGATAGCAAGGCTGAAGCAAAGTTTTCTAAAATTATGAGATTGTATGAGCCATACAGATATGACTGCTCTTTAAATGACATGGTTGAAAATTTCAACAATACCTTGTCATCTGCTTTAAATACTGTTGCTCTCCACTAAAGATTAAAAAGAGGTCGACTGACAGAATCTCCCCATGGTTAAACAATAACAGTGTTAATGATATTAAGAGAATCTGTCGGGCAGCTGAAAGAAAATGGAGGAAAACTAGGCTCACAGTTTACTGTAATATACACAAAGAAGCCATGACTGCCTATAACAAAGCAATACGTCTTCCAAGAAAGGATGCTGTCATGGATTCATTTGAGCAGATTGACACGCAAGCTTTGAGTAAAATTATCTCTCAAATGAAACCCTTAACCTGCTCACTTGATCCCATCCCCACAAAGTTCTTTAAAAACGTGTATGATTGTTTACTTGATGATGTTTTGGAAATTGTGAACTGTTCTTTATCAGCTGGCAAATTCCCCACCACCTTGAATTCTGCCATTGTGAGACCAACACTGAAAAAAAAGGCATTTAGACAGCTCTGTGCTCACTAATTTCAGGCCCATATCCAACATCCCTTTTTTAGTAAAATCCTTGAAAAAATAGTTTTTAGACAACTGAATCAATTCCTGATTAGATACAACACCCTTGAGAAATACTAATCAGGCTTCCAATCTAACCATAGCACAGAGACTGCCCTGGTAAAGGTTGTAAATGACCTGCGGGTAACCATTGACAGTGGTGGTGTTGCTGTTCTAGTTTTACTCGACTTGAGTGCTGCGTTTGATACAGTGGATCACAACATTTTAAAGAGTGTACAGAGAGACACCAGTGTACAAAGAGACACCATTGTACAAAGAGACACCAGTGTACAGAGAGACACCAGTGTACAAAGAGACACCAGTGTACAGAGACACCAGTGTACAAAGAGACACCAGTGTACAGAGACACCAGTGTACAAAGAGACACCAGTGTACAGAGACACCAGTGTACAAAGAGACACCAGTGTACAGAGAGACACCAGTGTACAAAGAGACACCAGTGTACAGAGAGACACCGGTGTACAAAGAGACACCAGTGTACAAAGAGACACCAGTGTACAGAGAGACACCAGTGTACAAAGAGACACCGGTGTACAGAGAGACACCGGTGTACAAAGAGACACCGGTGTACAGAGAGACACCAGTGTACAGAGAGACACCAGTGTACAGAAACCGGGGCTATCTATTCATGCACTGTAGCCTTTTATCTGTTTTTATTGTTTTTATCTTATTTCCTTTTATATTGTCTTTTAAATGTTCTGTTGTCTTTTATGTCTATTTTTCTTTTTATTGCTTTTGTTCTGTATTTTGTTTTTAGTGTTGTGAAGCACTTTGGGCTGCATTTTATGTATGAAAGGGTGCCTATACAAATATACAAATAATATACAAATAAATATACAAATTTTTTTTAAATCCTTTTATACCGTCATGATAGCATCACCTTTTTACCTGTGGAATGTTCCAAGCAGGTGTTTTTTGAAGTTGGTAAGGTCAAAACATTAAATATCTTTCTTTGTACCGTTTTCAATTAAATATATGTAAAAGAGAATTTACAATTCACTGCTTTCTGCTTTTATGTGCATTTTACATACTGTCCTCAACTTTTTTGGAATGGGGTTTGTATTTCAATTGTTCCTCATGAGTTGCTGTTATGCCACAAGGAAACGTCCAATAGACCTCACCTGCAACTCGTCTGTTTCTCAGCTGTGTTTACATGTATCTCAAATACCTCTCACCTACAGGGAAAGTTGCAGAAACACCAGGCTTTCGAGGCTGAGGTGCAGGCCAACGCAGGTGCCATCGTTAAGCTGGATGGGGCCGGCAACCAGATGATTGCAGAGGGCCACTTTGCAGCCGAGATGATCCGCGTAAGGCTCTGACTTTAACCGTTAAAATTTACAACTCAGCCTGTGATGGAAGAATGTACTATAATGTTTAGGTAACTGGGCTTTTTGTAGGTTCAATTCCTACTCCTACACTTGAGCAAGGTACAATTGCTTCAGTAAATAGATTTTATGTAAATAAATAAATTAATCCATAAATAAAAAGGTTGTGTCACTCAATATGGATAAGAATGTCTACTAAATGCCTAAATGTAAACATACTGGTATGATTGCAGCCAGAATGGTAAGGTAACTTTAGCTGTGACACAGCAAGGTCAAACTGAAAACGCTGCATTTCCATATTGATAAAGGAACATAGTGAAGGAACTCTATTGATTGGCGGGTGGGCGGACTGAATTAAAAATGGTACATTGAGATATTGTTCCATGTTAGATTTTATTTTTAAAAACTGAAACTCAAAATCAATTATTTTAAGGTGACATTGGTTTTGTCAGAAAATATTTTTACGAAACATAAAGAAACTGAAATATACTGTTTGCACAAGTATTCAACCAATGTTCTCTGGAAGGTCGAAGTTTACACAGATGAAAATAATTGCCCTAACAAAGACACAATTGCTTTACCATTGGCCTCTACCTGTGAACATGAAAGCAACTGTCACATTTTCTGGCTGGTAGTTACTTACCCCAAAAGACTTAAAGCTGAAAAAAGTGGCTCTACCAAAAAAAATTAATGTGGGGCTTGATTACTTATGCAAGCAGCATATTTAAATTTTTAATTTTCTTTTAAAATATAAATTTTGGAAAATAACAAATTTTTTTTAATGCTAGACTTACTGTTTTTACTGTTAGAGCATACATGTTTACAAGAAAAATATTGACTGGAAAAATATGTGCAAGTATAATTTGTATAATTTGATAACTTTCAAGGGTTCTGAATACTTTGCAAGGCACTGTATTGTACAGCCCCTGAAACCTTAAATCACAGATATTTAGGAATTTTGTATGTAAATTACTGTCATGTTGCAGTCGAAGACCTCTGCAGGTCATATGGTCCATGCTGGTTGGTTGTTTAACCCCCTACCTCTCTTTGGTTCAGTCTTTTACACCCTACCGGACTGCCCCAGAGACCATAGTCAAAAAGTGTCGTTATTCATGATTACATACAAGTAGGTGCTTGTGTGGCTGCGAGCTTCTCTCTCTCTCTCTCTCTCTCTCTCTCTCTCTCTCTCTCTCTCTCTCTATCTCTCTCTCTCTCTCTCTCTCTCTCTCTCTCTCTCTCTCTCTCTCTCTCTCTCTCTCTCTCTCTCTCTCTCTCTCTCTCTCTCTCTCTCTCTCTCTCTCTCTCTCTCTCTCTCTCTCTCTCTCTCTCTCTCTAGCTGTAAAGTAGGCACACTATGTAACCTTCTCTCTTTTCCACTTTAGAATATTAAGACTTAAAAAACTTTATAGTGTGACACATGATTGTGGTTGTTTTAATTGAGGTGTATATTCCTCAAGAAGATTTTTTTTTTAAACTAACAAGAAAATAGAAATTATTAGCAAATTATGTTTTAAGGTTACATAGAATACCTATATTATTGCAAGACCCCTTGTGGAGAGAATAAGAATGTTTTTCCATTTCTAATGAGGTATCCCTGCAGATTAATACTCTATTAATTCTCTCTTGATTCTCTCGCATTATTTTTAAAAAATCGAAATAATGGGAAAAAATCTGAGTGGACGTATTGATTGCGCATCTGCCTATGGTCTTTACCAATGTCCAAATGCTGAGAGAAATATTTAGCGTTCTCTTTGTGACAGATGCACCAAAACTTCAGAGGATCTTCTTAATTAACCTAATGCTCCATAACAAACGTTTCAAGCGCTTTCACCTGATAATTCGGGAGATAAACCAGTTGCACATTTTTAATGGTAGGTTACAAAGAATACCTATACTTATAACCTACCATATTTTTCATACTTTGTTTTCTATAAATGTATTTATAAGAGGGAACAGGGAAACAGTTTTCGGAATTGGTGTCTGTACCCTATCTGATAAAAATATAACATGTATAGATTCATAATACATTGTTCATGGCTGTAGTCACTCAAAGATTACAAATAGCCACTCTTTGTAACCGATACTTTATAATATTCGTAGTTCACAGCATGTTGCTTATATCTCGACAAACATTCGCGGATATCTTGAAGTAGGACACATATTTACCCACGTGAGTAATTTAAACCGTGTTTTATTGTTGCATTGTATTCATTGTTTTAATTTCCTATTTTATAGGTATTCTTTGTAACTTAACCTAGGGTTAGGGTTGGGGAAACGGCAAGTGAAAGAGTAATAACACATCAGATCAAAAACATCTACGACGTAAAAAAAATCCAAGTTACTCACGCATAGCCTACAGAGCGCTGTCCATAAGTTCTTAATTCCAACTTGCAAAAACTAGGCCTGCCTTTAAAAGTCTTGATATCAAAATGTGGCCAAGTTACAACTACCAATATTGCCTATCGTAGCTCACACTAAATAAACTAGCAAAGCAATGCTATCCAAACTTTCCTAAATTATTTAATGCAACTTGGCCCTGTGTTTCTTCATCTTACCATCTCAAGAGAATGTGGTCAATGAAACTGTATGTGCCACATCAAACTGCAAAATGAAAATAATTTATAGTGGAAATACTCTGATTCAGATGTGTTACACTTAGAAATTAAACAGAAAAATTACTACACTATAGGGCATGTTGAACAATTGTCTGCATCCACTGCTTTGGGTCTATGAAAAACACAGAATGAATGAAATGTATTATTATTATTATTATTATTATTATTATTATTATTATTAATAATGTATTTATTGATTTATTTATTTGGATTTCTATCAAAACCTGTGTGGTCCTACAGAGCATAGATATCCTTGTGTTCACAAAATTCTGTTTGCAAATATCATCATCATTTTTATCTGCATTTATTTATTCATCACCCCTTTCTCTATTGTACATGATGTTTCTTGATATAAATGTCTGTTTGTGAATTGTAAAGAATGCTGTAGCAGCAGTTAACATTTTAAAACCTGTACAATTTCTAAAGTAAACTTGCTAACAAAAGTACAACCATATCCTTTCTGGAGTGTAATTATTCATCAACTGTTAAAAACATTCATTGAAATCATATGTTGTTCCATGAGGCACAATCTCTTCACATGCAAAGATGAAGAAACACAGGGCAAGTTGCATTAAATAATTTAGGAAAGTTTGGATAGCATTGCTTTGGAATAGAGCTAGTTTATTTAGTGTGAGCTACGATAGGCCATATTGGTAGTTGTAACTTGGCCACATTTTGATATCAAGACTTTTAAAGGCAGGCCTAGTTTTTGCAAGTTGGAATTAAGAACTTATGGACAGCGCTATGTAGGCTATGCGTGAGTAACTTGGCTTTTTTTATGTCGTAGACATTTTTGATCTGATATCACTTATTTTTTATCGCTAACTAATGATGAATAATGCATGAAGATAAACAGAGACAGCACACAATTACATTAAAAGAGTTTGTAGATGAGCAATATTTAATGTGTAATGAAATACAATGAACAGCACCACCTGAGCTATGGATCATGAAGAAGCATGTAAATTAATGAACCAAGTCTACATGGAGACATACATGCACAATGGGCTACGCAAAAACATTATAGATGAAAGACATACAGCCGAAATAGCTAGTACAGCCTAAATAGTTTGCATCAGTAAAATATGGAAATACAGTTTTAAAATAGGGCTATTAGTATTCTATAGAAAATACATTTAACGTTAGGATATTCAACACTGGATTGCCAGATGCGTAACTCCAACCTTCCATGTGTGGGCTACGAGCTAGCGAGCGAGGCTGAGTTCATAAGCACAGCAGTTAGGCTATTCAACACTGGATTGCCAGATGCGTAACTCCAACCTTCCATGTGTGGGCTACGAGCTAGTGAGTTTCTGCACAGCAGAGTTTTTTTTCCGGTAGTGTAGAACGTTACCTGCGGGAAATGTTTTGGTACCGGACAGCTAGGTTTAGTTTCGTTTTCTGTAGTGCAATGAATGTAGGCTATAATGCATGTTGATTCGCTTTGTAGTAGCCTAGCTTGTTTCTGCTTCCTGACGAGAAGCAGGAAGTAACGTTCGCGAACAAGCTTAATTAGACAACGCATATTTCCCAGGAATCTTAGCCAGAAAGAAAACAGTAGATACTACTAAGAACGTACATACCAGAGATTATTCTTATAATTATTATAATTATTATTATTTTAATAATTAAAAGTGTTTGCAGTAAGCTACATTATCAGCAGAGTAGCGTAGACTAGAGCCACATTCGGAGGCTATCTATTTATAAGTGACTAACCATGAATCAGATATGTTTGGGGAATTGGCGGTTTATAAATCCGATCACTTAAAGGCTTGCAGCTTAAAAGAGGCTATCCTCAATTCTTAATGTAGGCTGTTATCGTC